>CM053593.1:378481639-378503884 GCA_028646575.1 Pseudocheirus occidentalis
CTCTCTCTCTCTCTCTCTCTCTCTCTCTCTCTCTCTCTCTCTCTCTCTCTCTCTCTCTCTCTCTCTGTGTCTCTCATCTGACTAGTCCAAACTTTTCCTTTCATAGATGAGGAAGCTGAGGCCCGGCACAGTCCAGGCCTTGCCCCAAGTAACCCAGGTAGTGTCAGAGGTCAGCTTTGCTCCCTGGCATTGGGCAAGGACAGAGGCAGCATGTAAGGTGGCCTGAGGGCCCTCCTTGGGGTCTGGAGAGACTCTCCTCCTCAAACCCTGCCCCTGACACTTCTAGCTGGGGGACCCTGGACAAGTCCCTTCTCTAAAACTCACTTTCTTCATCTCCTAAATGGAGGCAGCTGAGCCAGGACAAGGGTGAACTGATGGCTTTTGAGGCTGCCTCTGCCTCTAAATCTGTGACTCTTGGACCTCTCTGAGCCTCGACTTCCTCACCTGGAGCATGAGGAGCATGAGTACTGAGGCCCTTTCAGCTTTAGAGTAACGATGCTGTGATGCTTCATAACACAAACAGAAGCAGCTCACTGGGAAAGCCCTATCTCACAGAGGGGGACATTGAGGCAGGCTCAGGCTCCAGCCTTAAGTGGAGCCCTTTTCTCATGGCATAAAGGTCCCAGCTGACCCTCAAGTCTCCTCTCATTTGTGCGAAAACCCAGTTTCTTAGAAGCTGAGCTCTTCAAGTGGCTGTTCTAGACCCACCCGCCTGTTTTCCTGTTCCACTTAAAGGGCAGAGATCCATCGGCAGGCTATTTTAGGTGAACTCTTGGAGAAAAAAAAAACAATCAGGGCTCCAACGTCAAAGCTATATTTAGCCGGGGCTTCTCTCCCTGCGGGACTCAGACTCTATTTGGAAACCTTGAGCCCGGGGGAGCAGCCAAGGCTTTGTGTTCTTCTGACAGCGTAATCCCCTGGCAGATGGCAAAGACTCCTGGTCCTTTTCAGCGTTTGTATGAAGAGCTGGGTTAGGACAGCCCGTCAAGGGCTGCCTCCCAGCCCAGGCAGAGCCCCACTCTGACTTTGCACGCCAGGGCTGGCCTTCTGTCAAAGCAGCCATCAACACCCTTTCTACTGCCTTAGAGAACAGTCTTGAAGACCATTCCTGCTGCCCCAGAGAAAAGCCTCATGCTCCCCACTAATTGGGATGACTAGTATAACTGTTCCCACTTTCCAGATTGGAATAACAAGATCAAATGCAGTTTTATTCCCCTCTCACTCCCCGCCCTCTTCTTCCTTAGAAAAGTCAGCCTTGAAAACCATTCTCTATTTCTGCTGCCCCAGAGCCTCATGCTTTTCTCTAACTGGGATGACTATTCCCATTTTGCAGATAGGAATGACAAGATCAAACTCTGTTTCACCATCTTGGTGGGGAAGCATAATTAACCAGGGTGTGACTTGCTCACACTTGCTCACTTTTAACATTTATTAGCCTAAGGTTCCAGCCCTTGAGAGAGCTGTCAGTTGGTGAAGAATGTTGGCTAACCCAGGGTCCCTGCTACAAAATACAAGCTGTGAAATTCACAGACTGTGCTTCTAAATTTAAGTATGTGTTGTTTATAAGCTTTGGAGATTTTTTAAAAGGCAGGGGATTATTAGGCTTGAGGGCAGCCAGGAATATATATTCTCCTCCCTTTCAGTTTTTAATCAAGTCAAGTCAACAAGCACCTAGTAGGTGCTAAGCTCCTACTATGTGTTAAGTAAGCCCTCCTCTAAGCTAGAACTATGTAGCACCTGATGCTATCTCACAAAATCTCCATGAGATAGGTGCCATTATTCCCATTTTGTGGGCTCAGAAAGGTTAAGTGACTTATTTGCCCAGCTTCACACAGCTAGTATCTGAGGCAGGATTCACACCCAGCTCTTCCTGACTCCAAATCCAATACCTGCTGTGCCACCTAGTTTTTAAAGGAGCTCCTCTGATTTTACATTTCCATGTGGTCCCTTAGTACTGAATTTGCTAATTGTTCCTGCTTATTGTGGTTATTAGCCCTGCTTCAACCACTGAATGTGGGCAGAACATTTGGATGTGCATAGTGAAGACCCCCTGACTCGGGTACTTATAAGTGGTGACTACCTATCTCAGCCTGTGTTTTCCCATCTGTAAAATGGGGATGATGATAACAACTATCTCATAGTATTATAGTGATGATAAATGAAATAATATTTTAAACCACTTTATAAGTCTTAAAGCACTCTATAAACCTTAGCTATTTTTTCTAAAGCTGAGGTCATTGTTTTGTGCTATAGGCTGTAACGACTGAGCAAGTAAGTGAATTCAGTGTCTAATTACTCCTAAGTACAAAACTGTAATGATTCTGCCCACTTTTTCCTCCTTCCCCCCAATATTAAGAGGAATAACTAGATCAGGAGGGGGGATTTGCAATCAGCTGTAAGGAAGGGAGACAGATTCATACCATAGAAAGAATACTGGTCCAGGAGTTAAAGGATGGAGATTCACATTCTTCTCCTATCCCTGTGTCCTTGAACAAGTAATTCAAACTCAGTGACCTTCAGTCTCCTTTTTCTATAAAAGGAGGGAGTTGGGCTATATAGCCCCTGAGACCCCTTCCAGCCCTAGTAGAAGGACCCAGTCTCAGGGACAGATAAATGCTATAAAATTCACTGCCAATGGTCTATGATCCACAGAAGCAGAATTTAAGCCAAAAGACTTAAGTCGAAGCAATTAATGTTATGTTCTATCATATCTTCTCTGAGAGCTGTTGAAAAGGAACTGAAATGACAAATTCCAAGGTCCAGCCCCTTTCCTCCATTGCCTATATTCTGGTTGAAGAATTTCATAAATGGAAATAATTAAGAGGTAAACAGACAGAAGAAGGAAAAAGAGATGTAAAGGTTCTGCTCAACTGATTCCAATCCACGAGCTGGGGCATTAGCTCCTGAAGCATTGAGAGTTAGCTTTATAACCCATTAGATATGGCTTCTGAACTCATTGTGGCTCTCTCTTTAAAATGATCAGTGGTCTCTTAATTGTCAGTTATGATGACTTTTTCCCCATTCTTATCCTTCTTGGTCTCTCTGCAGACACTGATGCTGCTCATCACCCTCTTCTCCTGGATCTTCTTTCCTCTCTTGGTTTTTGTGGCACTACTGTCTTCTGACTCTCCTCCTACCTCTCTGACCACTCCTTCTCAGTCTTTGGTGGATCTTCATCTGGGCCACTCCCACTATCCTGGGTATCCCTCAAGGCTTTGTCCTTGGTCCTCTTCTCTATACCCTCACTTGGAAATCTCATCACCTCCCATGGGTTTGATTTTCTTTGTTACAAAGGTGAGTTCAATCTGGATTGGGAAGGGAAGGACTGGATCTGGTCCATGGCATTTCCAGAAATGATTGTGATGTAAAAGAAAAAAGCACCATTACAATTAATTCTTAAAATATTGGTTCCACTGTGACCCTTCCAGCTGCACGTCAGCCACTAGTACCACTAAGTAGGAGCATTGTGTAGTGCTACAGAAGGGGTACACCAAAGAGAGAAGCTTCGTCCCATAGCTTATCATCCAAAGTCATGGAGCAGAGACAAATCAAGGTCTATAAGCCCAACCTTGGACAGCACCAACCAAAGAGATTATTAGAAAGTCTGTAATCACCAGAAAGGTGAACAACATTCTTGACTGAATATAAGGACAAATATCAACAGCTTCTGATTCCCAGGTCTGAGGGCCATGCTCGTGCCTCTGATCACAAGGGGAAAGAGGTGCCATAGTTGAATGAACACTGGTCTCAGAGCCCAAGAAAGGTGGCATAGTGGTATACTAAAGTATAGATGGCAGAATGCTGGGCTTGGAGTCAGAAAAAAACTAGGTTCAAATGCCACCTTAAAGACATATTAGCGACAGGAACCTAGGCAAGTGTACCTCAGTTTCCTTATCTGTAAAATGAATGATTGGACTCGACTACTAAAGTTCCTTCTAATTGTTTTTGACAGAATAGGGTTGAATATTCCTTAGAATGATAAAGTCTTTCATACTGCTCTTGTAGAAAAGATTGAGAAATACAATCTTGACAGCAGTAAAATCTGAACCAAAGAGTCATTTAAGATATGTCAGCGGGGGCGGCTAGGTGGCGCAGTGAATAGAGCACCGGCCCTGGAGTCAGGAGTACCTGAGTTCAAATCCGGCCTCAGACACTTAGCACAAAAACTAGCCGTGTGACCTTGGGCAAGTCACTTAACCCCAACTGCCCTCCAAAAAAAGCAAAAAAACCAAAAAAACAAAAAAACAAAAACAAAAACAAAACAACAAAAAAAAGATATGTCAGCATGGAAGGAGGTCTCCAGCGGAGTGCCCCAGGGATCAGCCCTATGCTATTTAAAATTTTTATCAGTGATTTGGATAAGCACACAAATCGTACATTAAAAATGCTAAAATGCTGAATGACAGAGTAAGGATCCAAATATATTTTTGAAAGAACAATAAGCTGGATCTAAGAAGATGAAATTTTACCAATGTAAAGTCTTTTACTTGGCATCAAAAAATAGCCCAGATGGTCCCCAAAGAGCAGAGGACAGACAAAAGTGGACTCCATGCCTTCTCTGGACACCTTGGCTTGTGAAGCAGCAGGAATAGAGCCAAGGCTGAGTTATTGGTTTAGCTCATGCCACTTGGTGAGGATTCTCCCAGTCTGATTTACAGAGGTTGGCCAACTCTGTTCACATCTCCTCACAACACCTGCTTTGGGTATTGCTAATAACCATGTTGTTTGACTAGCTGATTTCAACACACTGCAGGATATAGCACAGAATCATAGGTCCAGAGCTGGGGAGCTGGGATTACAGAGGTTACCTACCCCACCACTCACCCATTTTACAGAGGAAGACTGAAGCCCAGGGAGGGGAAGGAACAAGCTCATGGAGGGGGACAGGGAACAGAGGAAAGAGGAAGAAAAATGGAGGGAGTGGAGGGCTAGGGTCTTAGATCGTAGGTTTAGAAATTTTAGAAGCTATAAATTCTACCCTCTTCATTTTATAGATGAGGAAACTGAGGCCCAGGGAGGGGAAGGAACAAGTTCAAAGATGAAAGGTGGGACAGGGGACAGAAGGAAAGAAAGGGAAAGTGGAGGCAGAGGAGGACTAGGATCTTGTATCATACATTTAGAACTGGAAGGAACCTTGGAGGACATCAGGTCCGGCCCCTCATTTTACAGAAGAGGAACTGAGGAACATCAATGTGAAATGGCTTGCCTGAGGATGTGTGGGTAGCAGGGGGCAGAGCCTGGACTAACACTGTTTATCACACCAGGCAGAGCTCTGGGTCTGACAGGGTTAACAGAGGAAACAGGCACTCATCCATTCCACTGAGGCCAGTAGAGGACAGCAAAGGGCTCTGATGGGGCAGCACATGACCCAGCTGTGTTCAGCTGTGGGAAGAAGGTAAGAACCCACAGGTTTTTAAAGCCCTGGGGCTTCTTCTGGAGCAAACTGTAAGCAACTAAGGAAACTTTTCTTTTACCTTCTTCCTCACCCCACCCATTCTCTGCTCCTTTTCCTTCCTCTGCCCTCCCTCTCCTCCCCTCCCCTTTCCCCTCATCAATACAAACGGGGATGGGGGGGCTAGTTAATGGAACAACTGTATCCAGATGTTGGAGGGGGGACCAGAACACATGCCCTCCCCCACTCCTGTCCCTCCATCTGAACCACTGTATTACTGATTTAAATCTTCTGGTCAATGATGCCACTACTTCTCTCCCAAAGTTACATTCAAACCAAAGTTCACTCTAATTTTTTTTTAATGTGAACAGACAACATGAACAACAAAAGATAGCCCTTACAGACTTTAGCATGCTAGTGAGAAAAAAGCTTACAATACATAACGAGATCTTCATTATAGGATGCCCTTAAAGTCGTAGTGAAGTTTTTCAGTTATTAAGGTTTAAAACTCCATTAAAGACATTAGACATGCTCTGTAAATACCAGTTATTGTGCACACGGTAATAAACCACAAATTATGGTTGATTCCTTTTTCTCTTATTTTTATTACAAACTTAAGAAATATTTTGTATTACTTTAACATAGCCATGCAGTTCTTTTTAATATTTTTTTCTTTCTCTAACATCCATAAAAGAAATACTGGATGAGTGTTTATATCTGATATGTACAATTTAATCTTCATCATTTGGACACATTCATTTCCCAAGACAATAACTCTAGATTTAACTGTAAAATGTCCTCTTCTCTTACTCCTTATTCCCCTTCTCTCCATTTATGGATCTCAGACTTCTAGAGTCCCTCTAATATCTTTCTCCTCCCTTCTCTCTCCATCCTTACTGCCATGCCACCTGTGGACATGCTATTCATGATGCAGAGGCATACCTTTATATAAGCTAGAGTGGTGTTATATTCTATTGGGGGGGAGGGTGATTTAGTTAATCCAATTTAATTATACAAACATATATTGTGTTTGCTCTGCACAAGATCCTATCCTAAATCAAGGAAGCAAGCATTCATCAAATGTTTATAACACTCCTTTTATGTGTCAGGCACTGAGTGTGGTGCTCCTGATTTTCAAGAAGCTAATGTTCCACTGAATAAGATTATAATGTTAGTGCACAATGAATGGTACATAATAGGTGCTTCATAATTCCTGTCAACTGGCTGACCATAAGTAGATATAGAAGATACAAAAAAAAATGGATGCATGGCAGTTTAGGGAGGGAAGCAGTGGGGGATCAGGAAAAGTTTCATGTAGATATTAGTAAGAAATAATGCTTTGTGTGGGGCCCCTTCTTACATTTTTTAGTTTTCTTCATTGTATACTTCAAGTAATATTTTTTTTAAATCTAGAGTGTATTCAATAGGACAAAGTTCCTAGGAAACTCTGTGTTGCTGTAATAGCTGTGAAAATGACCTATAAATCACCCAGACCCATCAACCCATTATAGGCCTACACAGTGGGTATCCCATCACTCTGGGCTTCTTCCTTTCATTTTATTGCTATCACTAGCATTTCTAGAATTATATCAAATAATAACAGGGAAAGGAGGGTATCCTTGCTTTATTCCTGTGTTTACTAGGAAAACTTCTAGTGTTTCCCCATTGTGGAACTCTAGGAATTTCCATCAATATCTTTTAAGAACATAAATTTTCTTCCACTATAAATGTCATACTTTCACTTATTTAAAAAAAATTATAGATCACTGACAAAAAGAAAGGACCCATATAAACTAAAAGATTTGTAACTGTACTTTCTGTAGTAGCAAAGAAATGGAAATGAAGTATTAGAGAATGGTCAAAGTATGGCCCATGAATGAGATGGAATATTACTGTGTTGTAAGAAATAAGGCATTTGGTGAATAGATAAAACAATGGAAAGATTTATATGAATTGAGGCAAATGGAAGCATGCAAAACCAGGAAAACAATGTGTACAACATCTATAACAATATAAGTGGAATAAAACAAAATCATTGCAACTGAATGTCAATGAATTAAAATGACCAGTTGTTCAGTTGTGCCCAACTCTTCATGACCCCATTTGAGATTTTCTTGGCAAAGATACTTGAGTGATTTGGCAATTTCTCTCTCCAGCTCATTTTGATGTTGTTCGTCCTCCATTCTCAAAGGGGCCATCACCCTCATGACATCTTGACTTGCTTGTGAATTGGATTTAAATGAGACAGAGCTGCACAAAGTCACTCTCTCCCCCAGTCATTAAAGTCCAATGACAAGGCAAAAGATGAAGAAACTGAGGCAAGCAGGGGTAAGTGACTTACCCAGGATCACACAGCTAGTAAGTGTCTGAGGCTGGATTTGAACTCAGGCAGATGAATGCACCTGACTCCGAGGGTGACACTCTACCCAATGTACCACCTAGCTGTTGTAGAATGACCAATTTGGGCCTGAAAGAAGTACTGCCAGTTATAAGAAGCCACCACCCACCCTTCTTTGAAAAGGTACTGGACTGTATTTGTATAACACCAAAAGTCACGCTGGACTTTTTGGATATTTAATAGTCTTGTTGAATTGTTTCACCTCCTTCCTTTTCACTCTTTAGTAGAAGAAACAGTTCTCTGGGAAGAAAAGGAAGACATTGAAAACTGAAGGTAACCTAAGAGACAAAACATCAACAAAATATATCCATAAATTCACAAATAAATCATGATTCCTGTTTTTCTTCTAGTTTAAAGCGTACATAGAACTCTTCTTAAAATAGCCTGGTGAAGGGATGTGGTACAGGAGTCACTATCGCAATAAGAAAATATTTAACAATGGTGATGTTATCATATTATCCATAATTGGGTCAATAAGTGTCCCAGAAGCTAAGTTCAGCTCTTCCCCCCCCCCACACCCTGCTGTCTCCTTTTGGATTCCTCAATGTCCCTTCCTCCTCTCTTTGGTGACTGTATCCTTCCTACAGATGGTTATTGTCCTTTCTTTGTTTGGTCACTTGGCCAGGGAAGGCAGATTTCCTCTTTGCACCCTTCTTTATAAATCAGACTCCCTAACTCTTGATGATATTACTTTGACTTTCCTTTGAACCTGTTCCAAGCTGCTTGTGGTTTCCTCGTAATTAGGTGCCCAGAACTGGACCCAGTTGGCCTGATTTAACTCTTTAGGGTGAAGTCCAGAAGCACACAGAGAGGTTTCTGTCCATGGAGATTCCCAAACCAACCCACAATTCCAAGATCCTGAGATGCCTGATTGTGGAAAGACAAGGACAAACACCCCAAGGAATATGAACAGGCTTGGAGCTGAACCCATAAAAGAATTGTGGGCTCATAAATCAGCCAAGTAATCATCAGGCACTTAGCAAATGCTTGCTATGTCCCAAGTACTCTGATAAGCTCCTGATACAAATAGAAAAACCAGGCAGATCCTATTCCCAAGGCTCTCCTCCTTTACTAGGGGAGAAAACATAAAGGAGGATCAGTTGCAGGGCAGATGGTAAGGCCCGATGGTCCTTAGAGCATCATGACAGTGAGGATGGTAAGGCCCAGTGATTGTCAGGGAATCATGACAGAGGAACTGGTAAGAGCTGATTCTCCTTAGGGGTCAGAGTCAGTGCAGGAGGTGAGGTCGGATAGACCACATGGAACAGTGAGGCTAAGGTGGAAAGGCCTGCTAGGCCATAGGGAACAGAAGCAAGGAAGATGACAAGGCCCAGGGGGCCGCCACCTTATAGAATTATAGCTGATGACTCCCTGCTCATTGAAGTGATATGAGCTGCTATGCCTTGCCTGAGGTGGGGATGGGGGTGGCTTGGAAGAGCTCAGAAGGCAGGGGCTGAAGGCAGAGGTGGATTGGGGGACTCAGTTCTCTCCCAAGAAGGTGGGGATGAAGGTCAGATTTTCTGGGGAAGGGAAGAGAACAAGCATTTATTAGGCGCCTACTGTTTGTCAGACACTGAGCTCAGTGCTTTACAAAATATGATCTTATTTGGACCTCACAACCCTGCAAAGTAAGTGTTATTATTATTCCCAATTTTACAGTTGAGGGAACTGAGGTAGATAGAGGCTGAGTGATTTGTCTGGAATTACACAGCCAGGAAGTATCTGAGACTGGGTTTCAGTTTTCCTGCCTCCAGGCCCAGCATTCTAGCCACTGCCCTCCCCAGCTGCTGATAGGAAGAGGAGAAAGGAGCATTGGCAGGAAGATGGACTCTTCTGGCCCTCTCCAACACAGAGTCCTGAGCAGCAGGTGTAGCTGGGAGCAGGACAGGGCAGGGAGAAGCAGACACCCTGTGGGCTCTCTGGCCCCTCGGTCCTGGGTCTAGTACTCTTCACACTCACTACACCATGAAACTCCCCAGGCTCCCAGAACAATCCAAATGAAAGCACCCTTCAGCAAAAGGCCTCTTTGCTCCCTCCCCTCACTGCCTGGAGAGGCTTCAGACAGACCCCTGAGGTCAAACAGACATATCTTACCACGGCTTGCTCAAAGATGGCCAGGCTTTCAGACGTCAGATCAACAGACTCATCTCTAATTTCTCCCGTTAATCCTTCCATCTCAGAATCCATTCATCTTGTCTGTGTTTATCACTACTGAAAGCACAGTCTTCGGAGGAGGGTCAGGCAGTGGGGTCTTGAGAGTCTGCCAACTCCACTCACATACAACCAGATGGATCTGATTAAAAGAAAGCAAATCACTAACAAAATCTGACAGTTTCTTGATAGGACTCCCTCCCTTCACCGGGAATGATTTGCTCATGGCTACTACCACATGGCAAGATGGACATGACTTTCAGAAGAGCCAGAGATGGCAACTTTCCTTTACCAGATTTATTTCATGGGATTTCTTTTCTATCTTTTTCCCTCTCCTCCCTCCCATCCTTCCATCAATTAGTCAATGAACCTTTATTAAGCACCTGTAATATGCTAGCTACTAGGAATGTAAAGTGATAAATGAAAGGTGTCCTGCCCTCAAGAGCTTACATTCTAATAGGGAAGACTACATGGAGATGCATGGCACATACAAGAACTGAGGCAGGCATTTCTTCGAAGAACCTCAGAATGACATGACTCCCTGCCAAGCTAGAGACTCCCTGGATGGGACTGCCCTCAGAGAGGATTCTGCTGAGGGTCTCAGCTTCACAGGGAATGAAATTCCTGGGGATTTGAGAGATGTGTCTTCATTTATTCCTTCTACTAGAGCTGCACCAATGTTGGGTGGGCTGCGCCAGAAGGGGATGAATTCTCTTCACTAGAGGTACTCAGGGGATGTCAGAAAGAAAGCTCTTTTTCATATTTGACTTGGGACAGGAGCACAGAATGCCACCAAAGTTCATGGAATCTTAGAGCTGACCACTGATTTGAGAACTCAAGTTTCTTGTCATTATCAATAGCCCTAATGGCCATTTTGATTTTTGCAGTGTGGAAATGATGGTCTGCTCCCAGCCAGCCTTGTAACAGGACACTTGTTCTGGTTCAATAAGAGTTACTATCACCTGAAAAGTCCTGAATGGTGATATCATGGGAGCATAGCTCTTGAGTTGAAAAGGACTTCAAGAGCCAGCTCAGCCCTCCATTTAACAGATGAGGAAACTGAGGCCCAGGAAGAGAAGTGATTTGGGATCACAGGATCATAGATTAAGAGGCCATCTGAATTAACCATCTCATGTTACAGATGAGGAAACTGAGTCCCACAGAGCTTAAGTGATTTGGCCATAGTCAAGCTCTAGTAAGGTTGGTGGCCTGGGGAGCCTCTGGTGGTCATTCTCTCTGCATTAGGACATGTAAATGTCAGGGCGACTTTCTTTCTACCACAGGAGAGTTTCAGTGGCTGAGGATATGGAGCATTTGCCTTACCCTTGAAGAACCTGTGCAAATAAGAGGGTGGGCACACCAACGATTCTCATACATTTTCAATCCCAAATTTGTGATATTTTTAGAAGCAAAAAGCATGTGTTTCCAAAGGAGCACACCATGCATGTGCATAAGAGACTGTCTGTTTGAATACATGTGATGGTGTGACTGGTTGGGCACATTTCAATGTCTGTGAGTGATGTTCTAAAAAGGAGAGAGAGTGGTGGGCTTGGCATCAGGAGGGACCCAAGTTCAAATCTCACTTTGGACACTCTTTAGCTGTGTGATCCTGGACAAATGACTGAGATTCAGTTTCCTCATCTGCAAAATGAGTAGGTGAGAGCAGACAAGATCTGATATCATTCCAGTTCCAGAGCTAGGACCCTATGATTTCATTTGCAAGACCCTTCATCTCTCTCAGCCTCAGTGAAGTAGGTGACCTCTTGGCACTCTTCCAGCTCTAAACTGATGATGCTGTCATTTTTTCTGCATGAACCTTCCCCTCCCTGGGTTTCCGTTTCCTCATCCATAATAAAATGAGGGGTTTGACCTCTGAGCTCTCTCCCAGATCTAGAGCTCTGTTCCTCAGCACATATGTGGATATATAATTGTGCACTTGATTGTTTGAATATATGTCTTTGGAGACATGGATGTGTGTGTTTCTGTGCAAATATGTGTAAGTATTGTGGGAGGCATGAACATTAAGTAGCCATGTATGTCTGAGTGTGTCTGTCCATGGTTGAAGTGTGTGTGCATGTGTAGCAGGTAGAGAAGGGGAAGCATTTCCAGGAGCATCCTGGAAAACCTAGCTGGGGGACATGGATGCTGCTGTCCCTTAGCAAGCTGGAAACAACTCATCCAGATAAACCTAGGATAGGTCCTTGCATGGCAACAGAATCTGAGGAGTGCTTTAGGCACCTAGGAGAGAGACAATAACAACTACCTTAGTCTGTTCTGTTTTCTGGGGACCTTCCTGCAGGGCAGTGTGTCCAGCCCCACCCTCATCCCATCCCAAGACAAACGATAGAAGTATAGTCATGGAGGAGTGAAATACATATTTACTAAAACATAAGCTCTGTGGGCCCCATTCATTGAGAAAAGTCGCTTCCACCTGCTGCCCAGTTCAGAAGACAGTGCTGGAGGGAAAGTCATCCGCGCCTCGCAAATTCTAGGTTTGTGTGTCCAGAAGTTTCCACGTATCCAGGAAGGACATGGGGAACATCCACAAACAGCGCTCTAGTTTACTCCTTCTGATATGGTGGTAATTCCTGCTCCTGGATCTGTCTCAAATGGCTCTCCATAAAGAACATGTTGATCCCATAAAACATCAGTGAATGAGAATGAGCATGTGGATTTGCCAATTATCAGAGCAGCTAAAGGAGAGAGAAAGAGAAAAGAGAGCTCTCTCTGTATGACCTTTCAGGAATAGCTCGAAGAACATGAGACTTCCTTAGTTTTTCTAAGACAGCCATGTTCTTGTCCTATAGACAGTGCAGAGGGCTGGGGCTCCTTGGACATTCATGGGAGGTTTCAGGGTGTGGTGATTGTGAGTCTGTAGGCAGTTGGATGAATCAATGTTTATAAATTTTCTCAGATGAATCCATCTAGCTTAGTTCAAATCCCTGCTTTTTGTCCTAATAACTCTATGACTTTGGGCAAACTATGTCACCTCTCTGGGACTCAATTTCCCATCTGTAAAATTAGGGGACTGGAATAGATGGCTTCTGAGCCCCCTTCTACATCAACAACACTAAGATCTGTCTTTATGTCCTAGTTTCAAAAGCTCAATCTGGCAAGGGCATGATGCTGGGGAAAGACGTCCAGATTTAGGAAGAAGCAAGACCAAAGCCTAAGTGCTGAATTGGCTGCTCAACAGATGAGGGACTAGGGCAGATCCCTGCTCCTCTCTGGGTGTGAGGAAGGGAGCTTCGGTCTCCAGGACCCAGGAGGATCTGGGTTCAAGTACCCGCTCTGATCTCTCAGCACCCAGCCCAGGCAGCCCTGGAAGATCAGATTCATACAGCACGCATCCATATGCTCTGGTAGAAAATTCTGGGAGCTTAGTGCTAGATCCTAATTTTACAAATGAGGAAGACAAGGTAAAGGGGAGTTAAATGATCTGATCAAGGTCAAACTGCTAGGTCTAATGCTCTATTTACCTGCCTGCAAATATTAAAATTGTCATTAAAATGGTACCTTAAGATTTGCAAAACCCTTTACTGCTGTCATGGGATCACTGAAGCTATAAGGAAACCCAGGATCCATCTAGTATGTATCTAGTCCAACCCCTGCCGTTAACAAATAAGGAAACTGAGGCATGGAGAGAGACAGTGACCTGTCCTATGTCAATTAAGCAGTTGAGGTATGATTCAAACCTAGAGCTTCTCACTCTAAATCCATTGCTCTCCCCATTGATCCAGGACAGGAGTTTCTTCTGCTTTGCTACAATGAAAGACCACCACCAACAATCACTACTACTACCACTACCACTACTCCTACAATTTTTGCTCAGTCATTTCAGCTGTGTCTGACTCTCTGTGACCCCACTCAGGGTTTTCTTGGCAGAGATACTGGAGTAATTTGCCATTTCCTTCTCCAGCTCATTTTATAGATGGGGAAACTGAGGCAAACAGCATTAAGTGACTTGCCTAGGGTCATACAATTAGCAAGTGTCTGAAGCTGGATTTGAACTCAGGTCTACTACACAATAAACAACATTTATAAAGCACTTTTAAATGTCATCTCACTTGATTCTGACAACAACAGAAGAAAGTAGGTGTAATCATTATCCACATCTTACAGATGGGGAAACTGAGGTTCAGTGATTTGCCCAAGTATCACACAGCTAGCAAATACTGAGGCATAATTAGAATCAGATTTGAAGAGGTCTTCACGACTCCAGGTCTTGGGCTCTATCCACAGAACCCCTTAGCTGCCCCCAACCAACCCCCTTATTATTCCCTTTCTCCTGTAATCTTCCTCTAGATCAGGAGTTCTAAACACTCTAAGGACCCCTTCTCTGAACATTAAAGGAAATCGTAATTGCAGTTGGTGAAAATAAAGATGTCATTTTCTCTTCATCTCAGTTTGCAAACCCCTGCTCCAGACCAACAGATCAGTCCAAGGCTGATCTCCCAAGTGATGCTCGAAACAACCCTCCCAGCAGGATATGACAAGTGTTGTTATCCTTGTAGCTTCATACAGTGGAAAAGGCACTGGCTAGGGAGCCGTCGGCCCTGGGTTCAAATCCCTGCCTTGCTACTTTTGACCTGAGAGACCTTGGCAAGTCACTTCCCACTCTGGAACTCAGTTTCCCATTCAGTAAAATAAGGAGTTCTTCTAAATGCCCTCAGGGGTCCTTCCAGCCCCTAATCTATCATACTATAAATTAAGGTTCATAATGGTCAAGTGACTCACTATGATGGTACCTCCAGGAACTACTAGCTGCAAGATTCAAACTCAGGTCACCTATGTCGTCAAGTCTTGGTTTGTTTTCACCGTGTCCCTCTTAGTTATTTAGTCACTTCAACAGGATCCAACTCTCCATGACCCATTTGGGGTCTTCTTCGAAGAGAGACTAGAGTGGTTCTCCATTTCCTTCTCCAGCTCATTTTACAAATGAGGAAACTAAGGCAAGCAGGGTGAAGTGACTTGCCCAGGGTCACACAGCTAGTTAGTGTCCAAGACCAGATTTGAACCCAGGGAGTTGAGACATCCTGACTCCCGCCTGCCATCTACACACTCTGGTGCCCCTAGATGCCCTGTGTCCCTCTGCCTCTCCAATCATATCGGAGATAACGACCCTTCCTATTTCATTAGCCTAATAGAAAGAATAGGTTTCACATCATAAAAAGGTCATTCCCTGCTCAGGGAATTTTCCTCCCCCTCCAGCCTCCAAGTCTAGACTCTGCCTTTCAAATCCTGCTGTACTATTTGTCATTCAGGAACAGAGTGGCAGACATCATCTTGGGAAGGAAACCAGCTGCTTCTTAGTGGAATTCAACTAGCAATGAAGGCATCTAGGGAATCTTCCCAATGCTAATGCTATTTCTGTTTGTCCAGTGGGAATTTCACACATAACATAAACCGGGGCCTTTGGTCCCACCACTATCACTGCTCCTCCATATATGGAAGCTTCTGTTCCAGACTGGAAACTTCCCCTTTCCCAACTGATGGACTGATGGCATCTCCCTGTCTGTGACCTCAAGAGAGAGAAATCAATCAGGCCACTCTAGTAGGGCCAAAGCCTTCCCTGTAGATTCAGTCTTGGTACACCTCTTTTCCTCTAGTCTATTTGATCCACTTAATGATTTTTAAAAATTCCTTCCTATGAATTCAATTATCATCTGTATGCAGACGATTTGGAAGTCCCTAAATCCAGCCCTAACTTCTCTCCTGAGACACAATCCCATATCACCCATTGTCTCTTGCATATCTTGACCTGGTCTCTCCTAGAGAGGATTAAAATTCAGGTTTCCCTAATTCCAAGGTCAGTGTTCTATTTACTTTTCTAGGGCTGCCTCACAAATTTTCTATTCCAATGAAATCACAGATAAGATTAAAAAAAAAGATGAATAACAGTTATTAATGTCCTTCTTAGGGACATACAAGAAGCATCTAAAACTCAGCATATTCAAAACACAACTCATTGTCTCTCCTTCCAAACCTTCCTCCCATTAACTGGAGTCTTTGTGTTTATCAAATCCTAAGGAACTAGATGCATTTGCTCCTGCATGTTTTGTTTCTAATGTTAGAACAAATCTAATTTATTCTATAAATTTATTTATTTTATTAATATCCAACTTTGTTAATTTATTAATCAGAGGGGTCAATCTCTCCAATTTTTATCCAGACTTCTTGTTTGTCCATTTTCGAAGAGGACCAATGACATCATGAGGTGATGTCTTGAATTGTGAGTGAATTAGATTGAAGTAAGGCAGAGTGGCCCAAAGGCACCAGCCTCATTCTGTCTCCCAGAGCCATCAAAGTCCAGTGCCAGGACAGAAATCAGTATGACTGCAGTGGATGGCCCTGGCATTTTCCATGTCTGACTAAGCTCTAAGTGCTCCATAGGACCTGCTTCAACCACCTTCATGGCCCTTGGAACAAATTGTTCTCATCCATCCACTCAACCAGGAGAAGTCTTCACATGCTTGAGGTCAGCATCTCCCTAACTCGTCAACGGCTTCAAGGTCTATCAGCTAACCTCAACCTGGATCAGCCTGTTAGCCAAGATGGTTTAGCTGTAGTGTGGCTGCTGTTACAGCTTCTGGAGCCACTGGTAAGAGAGTTGGATGATGGGTGGACAGCAAAGGTGGATGAATAGCCCCGAAAAGGGCTCAGGAGCCCTCACAGCAGAGGTGCAGTCCTCCCCAAACACCCCCCATCGAACCAATCAGTACTTAATTGTTTTAATAGTTTTTGATCTGGCTGGTGCTGTTGGGTCCACTTTATCCTATTTCTTTTCATTAATTCTCTTGAGATTGTTTACCTTTTCCCCTCCATATTAATTTCATTATTATTTTCCCCAATTCTATAAAGTAATCCTTTGGTAGTTTGATTGGTATGACATTGAATAAGCAAGTTAATTTAGATACCATTGTCATTTTTATTATATTGCTCATCTTACACATGAGAAATGAATACTTGTCCAATTACTTAGGTCTGCATTTCTATAAGCAGTTGTTTATAGTTGTATTTGTTTAGTGCATGGGTGCCTGGTTTTCTTCAATATTCAACTCAAATTGTACCTTCAGCTATTGCCTGAATAAAGAGCAGACACTCAAGACTCCAAGACAGCACCCCTGCCCTGGATATGGCCACACACACCCCCAACATGGCTAGTAAGTGTCTGATATGGGATATGAACCTGGGTCTTCCTGGCTCTAAGTCTAAAATGCTATTGGCTATACTCTGCCGCCTGATCCCACTGTTGGGAGTCAAAAGCCACCCTAATACCTTCCCTCATTGTCCCTTTTGGGGGAAGGGGGCCATCATGTGATTTGAGTGTCTCCAATTAAGCTCATGTGCCTACCCCTTAAATTTATCAAAACAAAAACCCTATTGTTTAAAGGACTGATCTTCCATTTAGCTAAAGCCTTTCACAGTCTGGTTCCAACCTGTCTAGTTAACTATTTAAGGTTTTAATTCCCAGAAAATCCCAGGTAGTCAGGCTGCAGTAAGGAAGACCCCCTCATTTGCCATAAATAAGAAAGTGATGAATGCTGCCCTGGATAAACCACTTGGTCACTGTTCTCAGTTCTGGACCCTACATATTAGGGAGGACCGCAAGCATCCTCTGGAGACGACCCTGAACCCAAGAATCAGGGCAGTGAAAGCTTTGCCTTAGTGCTATGAGGATCCATTAATTGAAGGGATTGGGGATATTTAACCTGGTGAAGACTTAAGGAGAACATGATTGCAATCTCCAAGTGTTTGAAGGATTGTGATGGGAAAGAGGAATTAGCCTAATTCTTTTTGGGTTTTGGCAGAACCAGAAGCCAAGGGTAGCCGTTGCTAATAGGCGAATTTAGACTTAAGATAAAATCTTCCTAGCATTAGAGGTCTTAGTGGAAAATGGGCTACGTCAGGAAGTGGTGAGTTCCCCGTTGGGAGACTTCAAGCAAAAGCTGGATGGATGACCACCTGTTGGGTATATTTAGACGGGATTCTTTTCCAGGGATGGCTCAAGAGGTCCCTTCCCACTCCGAAAATCTGTGCTTTTGTGATTTGCCTCTGCGCCCTTCCAGAAAACTAGGCAGTTGGTATTTCTCTCATTTATAATTCTTTTGATCTCCAGGGATTTCCTCTATGATGCGATTCCAGGTCTGATCGTTTTCAGAAACACTTCTGGCTCATCAGATGAAGACTGGTCTTCTCCCGGGGATGGGGGAAGGCGGGGCTGGGCGGGGCACGGATGGAAACCTACGCAACATTTTTCAATCCCAGCCTCTCCCTCCAGGTGTACACATTTCAAAGACTCGCTTTCCCTTCGAATTCCCTGAGTAGGAGGTGGCAGCAAGCTTTCCCTGGCTGTGTAAAGAGACAGCAGGTGATATGAAGGCTCATTGCTCCCCGGGAAAAAAATGCAATTATGAAAGAAAAGTTCGCGGAAAGGGGGCCGAGAATAAACAGACAATAAAGGGATAAAATAAGGCGGAAGCTTGAAAGAGCAATCCGGAGCCTCCCACTCCCATGCCTTTGCACAGGTGGCAGGCTTCCCCTTCTCTGGAGCTCGCTCCCTCCTCCCTCTGGCTTGGAGAATCCCCAACTTCCTTCAAACGCACATCTCAGGTGCCCTTCCAAACCGAAGCCATTCCTGCTTCCCTTCCCGCCCCCCCCCCCAAGGAGCACTCGCGTCCTCTTACTACTCATTTGGATTTAGTTGCTGTTTTCCCTAGTTCTTGAGGGTACGGACTGCTTTATTTTGTCTGTGTATGCTAGGTGCCCGGGAAAGTGCCCAGGACATAGCAAGTGCTTGAGAAATGAATTGAATTGGATGACACCATTCTACAAAGACCTGGTATCAAAATTCTCAACCTGGCTTTTGGAGCCTCGACTGAGTGATTGCATCTTGTCTTTCTGGCTTTGCCTCGTTAGTACTTGAACCCCTTGAGGGGGAGGATTGGTTTTTGCCTTCCTTTACATACTTAGCACGGCCCACATAGGAGGTGTTTAATCATGTTTGTTGACTGACTGACCCAGGCTTTAGCCAAATTGTTCTGCTCTTTGTTCCCTAAACTATGTTCTCGTGTCTCTTCACATTTGTTTTGTCTCTTCTATCCTTCCCCCATCCCTTCACATGTCCAATGCCAAGCTCCCCCCCCCCCACTTTAAATTCCAACTCAAGAGTAACTGCTCCTAGGAAGCTTCCCTTCAGTTGGGAATGGATGGATGGATGGATGGATGGATGGATGGATGGATGGATGGATGAATGGGTGGGGGGGAATGAGGGAGAGAAGGAGGGAAGGAGGGAGGAAGGGAAGAATGGAGGGAGAGAGGGAGGGAAAGAGGGAGGAAGGGAAGAATGGAGGGAGAGAGGGAGGGAAGGAGGGAGGAAGGGAGAGAAGGAGGGAAGGATGGATCATGGATGAAGGGATCGATGAAATGTGGAGAAATGTGTGCTCTGGATTACTCACCCAGAGCCAGACAGGCTACATCTGCCCCTTAGGGTAAAAGATGCCCTGAGGAGTTCATAGGTGTCTGTCTAATTTGGCAGTTACTAGCCCCTGGTTCCATTTAACTACTTAATATCAATTACCTTGTAAAAAGGGATATTTACTTCAAAGCAAGAACAAAGTACAAACACTTCTCCCAGTGCCTTGTAAGTTCTTTGGTCCCATAGTGTTCATGTCAAAATGTATCATTGATGCTTGCTGGGTCCTTATCCCTCTTACTGGTCAGATGGGTCACCAATGCTAAACCCAGATTCCAGGAAGCCTGGTCCCTTGCTCTTTTCACCTTTAGAAAATCACACAATCCAGAGGTCCCCATCCTTTCCCTTACAAAGGAAAAGAACCAATGGAGAAGCCAAGAACCAAGGCTGATAGTATCAGGTCATATGGTTTTTAAGGAAGACAGCCTCAAGACCTCTTCCCTACAACATTGTCTTTTACTCTGGGTGTGTTTGACTCAGAACATTAAAGAGAAAATGGCCAAAGAGACTAGTTCTGGCTACACAGTCAATCCCAAAGGCTCCTTTTCAAGTGACAGAATGTCCACAAAGGCTCCACAGTTTCTCCAGTGCACTTCCCTTACCTGCCATCATGACTCCCTAAAGAAGGCTCTCGAGCCTGGACCTGGGGAAAGCTGCCTCATGCTAATGCATGGTGAACTCGACAGATAAATCATTGGTTTAATGCTTCCTGCATGCCAAGAATTGTGCCAAGTGCTGGGGAAATAAATACAAATGCAAGATCATCTTGCCCTCAAAAAGCCTGTGTTCCAGTGGGGAGTTAAACACACCCAGGGTGTGGCTAGCCTGGTCCTTGGTACATAGCAGCTGCTTTAGAAATGTTTGTTCAAGGCAGTTTCCAGATAAATAAATTAAAGCTATCTGTAGTCATATGAAAAAATGCTCTGAATCACTATTGATTAGAGAAATGCTAATTAAAACAACTGAGGTACCACATCATACATAACAGATTAGCTGATATGACAAAACAGGAAAATGATAAATGTTGCAGAACATGTGGGAAAATTGGAACACTAATGCATTGATGGTGTGAGCTGATTCATCCATTCTGGAAAACAATTTGGAACTATGCCCAAAGGGCTGTAGAATTGTGCATACCTTTTGACCCAGCAATAGCACTTCTAGGTCTGTCCTCCAAAGAGCATAAAAAAGGAGAAAGAACCCACGTCTACAAAAATATTTATACCAGCTTTTTTTGTGGTGGCCAAGAATTGGACATTGAGGGGCTGTCCATCAATTGGGGAATGGCTGAATAAGTTATGGTATATGAATGTAATGTACTACTATTGTTCTACAAGAAATGATGAGCAGGCAGATTTCAGAAAATCCTGGGAAGACTTATACGAACTGATGCTGAGTGAAGTAAGCAGAACCAGGAGAACATTGTACACAGAAATGGTAACATTGTAACAATGGTCAGCTGTGAATGACTTATATGAACTGACTCTGAGTGAAGTGAGCAGAACCAGGAAAACATTGTACACAGTAACAGCAACATTGTACGATGATAATCAGTTCTGATGGACTTGGCTCTTCTCAGCAATGCAATTAGCTAAGACAACTCCAAAAGACTCATTATGGAAAATGCCATCAACGTCCAGAGAGAGAACTGTGGAGTTTGAATGCCAAGCAAAGTAGACTGTTTTCTCTATTTTTCCTTTCTCCTTGTCTTTCCCTTTGATTCTGATTATTCTTTTACAATATGACTAATGTGGAAATATGTTTAATGTAATCATACATGTATAGCCTATGTCAGATTGCACACAGTCTTGGGGAGGGGGAAATATTTAGAACTCAAAATCTTATAAAAGCAAATGCTGAAAGCTAAAAATAAACTTAATATAAGTTTGTTCACTGACTGAGGGAAGGATTGGTTTGTTTCTCTTTCTAGATGGGTCCTTCATCTTTGCCTGGGGCTCCTTTTCTATAGGAAGTGGACTGATGTACCATGATAGAAAGGAGTAGAACTCAGGTCATAAGATGTGATTTCTGGAGCAAAAGAGACTCCAAATAATCCCACCCCTTATTTTGCAGATGGGGAAACTGAGGTCCAGAGGGCTTAAAGCTCTTTCCTAAAGTCTACAAAGGTAGTAGATGAGATGGGCATCAACCCTGGGTTCTCTAGCTTCAAATTCAAGTCTCTTTTCACTGGCCCACACTGTTTTGAAGGACCTGGGTTCAAATGGAGTTGACGCTTCTTCATCAAAGAGAGAAGAGTACTGGCCTTGGAGTCACAGGGCCTGTGTTCAAATGCTGCCTCATCTACTTACTACCAATGAGCAGCTTTCTCTCAGCCTTAGTTTCATCATCCGTGGAGTGAAGGGAATGAGCTATATGGGTCTCTAAAACCCCCTCTGCTTCCAAATCTTAAGACCCGATTGATTCCTTTAAGAAAGAAAAAAAGTTTCTCAAAATTGGATTCAATTTACAAATATTCATTAAGTTGTAACACAGAGAAAGTTGGGAAGTTTAGATAGCCAACCTGAGTCAGGAAGACACAGATTCAAATCTTCCCTTTGACACATAGGATAATAGATCCAGAGCTGGAAGGGACCACAGAGGCCATCTGGTTCAACCCCCTCCCCCCATTTTCCATATGAGGAAACTATGAAGATTTCATGATAGATAGATAGATAGATAGATAGATAGATAGATAGATAAATAGATAGATGATGGATAGATAGACAGACAGACAGATAGATAGATAGATAGATAGATAGATGGATACATGGATAGATGGATGGATAGATAGGTAGGTAGATAGATAGATAGATAGATAGATAGATAGAT
>CM053593.1:378504384-378541607 GCA_028646575.1 Pseudocheirus occidentalis
TCCTTCCTTCCTTCCTCCCTCCTTCCTTCCTTCTTTCCTCCTTCCTCCTTCGTTCCTTCTTTCCTTCCTTCCTTCCTTCCTTCCTTCTTTCCTTCCTCCCTCCATCCCTCCTGCCTTCCTTCCTTTCTTCCTTCCTTCCTCAACTGATTCCTCATCTAGAAATCAGACTTCTCCCAACCCACTCCTAAGCAGTCATAAATATTGGGAGAGGAGAAGAGGAAAACCCCTCCCTCCTCAAAGAGTCCCTAAAAACCTAGCAGAGAAGAAGAGAGCATGAGTAACACCTTTTAGGGTCTACTGAGTGGGCTGATCTTCCAGATTTGGTGGCCAATCCTCTTTAACCAAGTCTCATGCCAAAGTCCTGCTGACCCCATGTTCCCTGCTGACCCCATGCATCCCCAAAAGGGGCTAAGGAAGTTCAGCTTTTTAGAATCTATCCCTTTGGTAATTTCTTATACCACAATAATATTACATTATGATCCTATGCTATAATTTGTTCAACCATTCCAAAATAAAAAGGCATTCACTTTGTTTCCATTTCTTTGCTTCACAAAAGGAAAAGGAACAGGGACTTGAATTGGGATTTCACTGGTATCTGGAGCTTCCTGGTGAGAAGACTCCTTCTACCAGTGCAATATGGCATATTTGCTGCAACTTGGAGTGGCTCAGAATATTGTAGCAGTGCCTTGCTTAGGGTCACAAAGCTAGTACATGATCTTTCTGGTGCCAAGGTCAGTTCTTGTTGTATACCATGCATATAACAAAACAAATACTTGGTACAACCAAAACCACTGTTAGAAACATTTTTGTGTATGTGCCTCCTTCCCCTCTTCCCTTGGTTTGTTTGGAGTATGTGCCAATAGTGGTTGTTGCTTGTCTCTTGTTTTCAAAGAGGACTAGTGACATCTTGGGGTGACATCTTGACTCATGAGTGAATTGGATTTCAGTGAGTCAGAGCTACTCAACTTCATTGGCCTCACTCTCTCTTCCAGAGTCATCAAAATCCAGTGGCAGGACAAAGGTCACAATGACTGGTGATGGCCTGGGATGCAGTGGACGACCATAGTGTCATTGAACTCTTACCAAGCTCTAAGTATGCCATAATGCTTTTTCAGCCAATTCATGGCAAATGGAACAAATTGCCCATTCTGCCAAGGGTGTATCCCCAACTCATGAGCAGATTAAAGACCTATCAGTTATCCTCAACTTAGCTTGTCTGCCAAGATGGTTTTACTTGAGTGTGACCGCTGTGAATGCTATAGCTTTCTTGGAGTCACAGGCGAGAGTTTGTGACAAGTGGACAATTAAAAGTGAATGAGCCTTACTAAACAGGGCTCAGCAAGGCCTCTCACCAGAGGTGCTAATCCTCCCTGAACACCCCATACCAAGGAGCAGTGTCCCTGGGTCAAAGGGCATGCCCGGAGACTTCTGGTTAAGACATTGATGGAGAAGTTGTAGAAGAGTCTTGCCCTTCCATATAAACCCCAGCCAGTGTGAGCTCCCATGAATGAACCTGGAGCCAATCAGCCAGTGCTCTGAGAAGCAGGGATTCCAAGCCTTCATGATCCTAAATAACCAGGTTAGGTGGGTTAAAACCAGAATCTGTGCCCTTTCTGGTTAGAACTGAGCTAGTCCTCATAGGTCATAGAACAAGGAGACAGGGCTCAGATTGGCACTTTTTGGATCACTGTGGGGACAGAGGAGTTGGGACAGGCCTGGAGAAGAAAGGTTAGTTAGTGGAATCTCTAGCATATCGTTGGCGTTAGCTAAACCCATAGTAGGAGATGAAACCAGCTCCTACTGGTAATCACATAGAGAAGAAGGTAAACTCCAATGAAGGACAGGAACGTGCAATGGACCACCATGAGGATGGAACAGAATCCAGAGGTTGAGACAGAAGGTGGAGTTCAGTATAACCAATCACCCCAAAATTCAGATCAGTAGTGATAGAAAGTATCTAAGCTACAAAGGAAAGATTTATGCAACTCATACAAAATGGTAAGAGGGGACTGGCCTGAGTACAAAATTTGAAACCAAGAACAGAAGGAAAAAATGTGACAAAGTAGAAGAAAATGCTGAATACAAAGAAGAAATACAGTGGATTAAGAGAAGCCCAGGAGGAAAATCCAGAAGAACTATAACTATCAGCAAAGCCTTAGAAAGGGGGAAAATGGATTATCCCCAAGGTTTGTATGGAGTAACTAGAAGAAATAAAGCAAGACATAAAAAATTGAATTCGGAATGAAATGAGAGTTCAGGAGAAAAAAATTGAAAGGAAAATAAATAGCTTAAAACGGAAGGCTGAAAAGTTCACCCAAGTAGTAGATTGCCTGAAAAATAGAATGGAACAAACAGAACTCAGTGACTTCATAAATCAATCAGAAATAATAACACAAAGTCAAAAGATTTTTTTAGAAGAAGAAAATATAAGCTAATATCCAACATGACTGACTTTAAAAACAGGAAGGGAAAATGAATTTATGAATCATCAGAGTCCCTGAAAATCATGACAAAAAGCCCCCCAGACTCTGAATACCCTATTTCAAAAAATTACTATACATAAAAAGATGTATTAGAATCAGAGGTCTAAGTAAAAATAGAAAAAAATCTTCTATTCAGTTCTTGAAGGACAACAGAACAGGGCATGAAAGGAGTGGGAAGGCAAAGAAAGAAAAGGAAAGGAAGGGAAGTAGATTCTCTTCTTAACTGCTCCCCCTGCTCCTGCCTTCCCTGTTGCTATAGAAAACAACACCACACTCCAAGATCCTCAGGCGTCAAAGAACTTTATCAATTCAAGTGATTATTTTTGTAATACAACAAATATTTATTAAACAACTCCTGGAACAGGGCACCATGCTAGGCACTGGAGTAATACATAGTGAAGACACTGATCCATACCCCCAAAGAATTTTTAATCTCTTGCTGAGATTAAACACTTAAATATTTAACTTTTTAATTTTTTAAATAATCAGTCATGGGTATAAGGAAGGAAGGAAACACACTTGGGAAAGGAATTCTCACTCTGCTGCAGCCTGGCCCCTACTCTGCAGCTATAACCTTACGGAATTGCATGGAGGCAAAAAGAGCCTGCCTTCCCCAGGATCCCACAGGCGGTATATGTCAGAGATGTCAGTCAGTCAGTCAACAAGCATTTATTAAGTGTACCTCCTAAGGACCAGGGACTAACTAGACTGTTCAATGCAAAGAAAGGCAAAACAGTCCCTTCTCTCAGGGAGCTTTTATTCTAATGGGAAATGTGACAGGCAAATAACCAGGAACATACCAGGTACAATCAGAGGAGATGGGAGGCAGATCATATACAATGCAAATTATTACCTGGCAAAAGCATCAGGTAGAGAAATGAAGTGTTATATTACAAAAATAATGTGGGCTTTGGCACAAAAGTCATTTCCAGCTGGGGGCATTAGACATAATTTCACAGAGAAGGTAGCATCTAGGCTGGGCTTCAGAGGATGGCTAAGAATTCTACAGGTAGGGGTGGCTAGATGGCACAGTGAATAGAGCACTGGCCCTGGAGTCAGGAGGACCTGAGTTCAAATCTAGCCTCAGACACTTAGCATAAAAACTAGCTGTGTGACCTTGGACAAGTCACTTAACCCCAATTGCCATACCCTCCCCCCTCCAAAAAAAAAGCAAAAAAAAAAAAAATTCTACAGGTAGGGAAAAGAGAAAGTACCTTCCAGACATGGTAAATGGTATCAGCAAAACCATCAAGGTGTGAGAGGATGATATATGGTGGAGAGGAGGACTGCTTTCCTGTTGGACTGGAACATGGGTATAATTACATGAAAACTAATTATTACTATTTTATTTAGTCTCACCCCTGATTTCCTGGAGGAATTCCAAAGGGGAAAAAATGCTGAATTTCAGTTAGGGGTTAGTGAAAGGAAGACTGTAATTTCTTTTTCACCATTCAAATTCAAATGAATCCATCCGTGGTCCCCTAATAAGGGGTCTATGGCCTCTAGGTTAAGAACTGTGACCCTGATGATGCCTCCGGTCCTTTCCCACTGTGAATCCTAAGACTGTAAAAGGCTGGGCAAAAATACATATGGAGATGATCTCCAGTTATTAGTGGACCTCAAGCTTAAGAAGAAGTCAGCTCTGTCACCTGACAGTCCAAAATCAACAAGCAGCTAAAGAAGTGTTAGGCTGCATTAATAGAGATATGAAGTCTGGAATGGGGAAAGTGACAGTCTCATTGTCCTCTGTTCCAATCAGGCTGAAAAAAAGAAGAAATTCTAAAAGAGAAACATGAAGATGGGCTGGTCATGGGCTGAGGCTCTCAAGTCAGAGAGGTCATTATTGGCATCCTCAGGGGCAGGAGAAAGACAGAAGGAGGCTTCCCTTCAGTCAATCCAAATTTACTAAGTGCCTATTATGGCCACATTCCAGGCACTGGGCTAACCACTGGGAATACAAATGCAAAAAAAAGGAAGTCTGCCAGGAGCTCACAATCTGCTGGGACATCCAAAACATGAAAGAAGGCTGAGAGGCGGAGAGGGGAAGGTACCTACAGTGGGGACATGATGGAGAAGGCAGAGAAGTCCAAAAAATAGTCAGCTCAGGGGGAAATAAGGAGATGAAGCTGTGAATGGCCCCCAGATGGGAGGGCATGGGAGGGCTGGGATGGGCATCACTGGAGGACACATCTAGATGGGTGAGATCACAGACCTATATGAGAATCTTTGGGTTTTTTTGTAATCTTCTTAATAGCCTGGAAGATGGGAAGAGTAGCTTTCCTTATCCCATTTTACAGATAGCAAAACTAAAGCTCTGAGTGGTTAGAAGACTTGCCCAAGGTCCCAGAGCTAAGACAAGAACCCAAGTCATAGGACTCCAAGTTCCCCCTAAACCAAGACTCCTCCCTGTCTGTGTAAACTTCCTGGGAGCTATACATGCGGTGGTTATTATTATTCGTAATAATAAATGATGGTAAAAGCTGGCATTATTTAGCACTTGAGGCTTGCAAAGGGCTTTACAGAAGTTATCTCCGTTGATCCCAGCAGCAGCCCTGCAAGGAGGAGTGGCATTATTAGCCTCATTTTGATGTAAACGTTAAACCCAACCCGTCAGAAGTAGATAGGAGTGCTGCACTGGTCCTGAGGCATGCTGGAAACGATCACTTCTGAGCATGGAGACGAAGAACCCAAAGCTACAAGAGGAAACCGGATGCTTTTTCTCCATCTGTGTTTTTCTCCCCACTGGCCCCAACCCTGGCATTTTGCATCTCTGAGAAGCGTCCCAAGCGATCTAAACTCAAGTGAGAAGGCAAAGGGGGCGTCTAGGTGGCGCAGTGAATAGAGCACTGGCCCTGGAGTCAGGAGGACCTGGGTTCAAATTTGACCTCAGACACTTAACACAAAAACCTAGTCGTGTGACCTTGGGTAAGTCGCTTAACCCCCAATTACCCTCCAAAAAGCGGGGAAAAAGGGAGGGGGGGAAGAAAAAATGAGAAGACAAAGGAGAAATACGGAGTTAGAGAATCCTAGACCCTGCCCCAAATCCCTAGCCTATCATTTGCATGGGATCTTTGGGAGATCACAGTCAGGATGCACTCGGTAAACTTTGAGTCCCCGCAGACTCGCAGACTCGGTGAATGCCCAGAAGTCTGGCCATCTCTGTACAGGAGAAAGCAGCCGGGAAAAGGTGACTGAAGGGAGGCGGGAGCTGTGTCTGACAGTCTCCACACCAGTCTTGGGTCTCACAGGAAATGTCTCAGATGGCAGAGCCATCCTCTGTTTTACAGATGAGGGTAATGAGGCTTAGGGAGGGAAAGTTTGACTTTCCCAAGAGCCCGCAGGCTAATCAGTAACGGAGGCGGGATTCAAACCCAGGTCCCGTCTCCAAATCCGGTGCACTGAACCTCTTCGGCCTCCCAAGATGTTGTGTTATGATTCATAAACCAGGCTGAAGCTCCAGAAGGCGATTTAGAAGAAAGTAGGGGGCCCGTTTTCTGGTTCTTTGGCTTTGTCTGGGTATTTAAGGCGGTCCCGGTCTCTAGAAGTAGGGACTGCAACGGAGAAGAACGCTTACAAGAGATGCTTGGGGATGGGGGGCTCTCGGTGTCAGATAGCCTCAAGACAGCAGAAATCTTCCGGAGAGTAACTTTGGTGGCTTCTGTGTAACTCTGGTTCCCCCAACTCCCCAGCAATGCAAGTCAGACCAGAGAAGGGCTTCCCAAGACAGCCTGACTTTGTTTCCCAGTTGCCCCAAAGAGGACTCAGTGAAGAGAAGACAGCGAAGGCTGGTCAGCAGCCTTGCCGAAGTGCTCATTTCCAGTGCCTGGGGACAGACAGTTCCACCTTAACAATGTCAACTGGGGTTGTTGGACTGGGGATGGGAGGGGGGATGGGTGGGCAGAGGGGAGGGGAAGGTTGAGCCCAGCGGAGCCTAGCAGCAGCCAGCCAGAAAAGCAAGGAAGCCAGCCCCTCCCTCTCCTCACTCCCACAGTCAGTCCCCCTCCCCGGGGCAGTCACTCCCCTTTTCTAGCTATCCAGGGAGATGGAGAAGTGGGGCTAAACCTTGGGGATTGCGTGGGGGTAAGCCGCCCAGACGTCAGCCTCGGCTTACAAAGACATTCTGCCTTTTTTTCCTCCCATATCTCGCTAGTGCGTTTTTCCTCCCAAGTAAGGGAATCAATTGGAAAACAGAAGGGCCCCGGCCGAGAGGTAAGGCTGTGGCTGGCGCTAGGGAGGGAACTTCGCGCGTTAGGGGTTCTGGGGCACAGCCTCTGCCTTGTGGGAAGGTTCTTAATGCAACTTGGGAAGTGGAGGCTTGGAGAGGGGAGAAGGGGATTGGGGTGGGGGTGCAAGCCTTGGGATCGCTTCACCTGCCGCCTGACCCTCCCGCCCCCCAAGGGAGAGGCAGAAACAGTCTAAATGGGGCGCGGGAATCTGGAAGGGTCCTGGGAAGTCATCGAGACCCACTCCCCCATTTTACAGATGAGAAAATTGAGGATCAGAGAAGTTCTGCCTATAGAGCTGGTAAGGACTTTAGAAACCATTTTTACAAAGAAAAAAACTGAGAGGGGTGAAATGGAGGTGAGGTCACACAGGTGGTAAGCATCAACAGGGAGAGTTGAAGCCGGCTGCTCTGACTTCAGAACCGGAGCGCTATCTGTCCTACCCAGCTGGGACAGTCTGTAGAGAACTGTTCGGGATGCTTCCCCCTCACTTGGAACCCCGTGCAGCGAACTGGAAAGGAGGATCCCAGAGATCCCAGCAAGATTTCAAGGGGGGGGTCTGCAAGATTGGGAGGTCTGGGAGTCAAGAAAGGGAACCAGGTGTTGGAAGAGGGGGGTGGCAAGAGAAGGAGCATGGCTTCTCTGTTGGGGGCACCTCAGCTATGTGATAGAAAGAATCCTACATCCTCAATGACAACACCTGAGCTGAAACCATGATTGCCAGTTACTAGATGAGCATCTGTCTATGGGCAAGGAATTTCCCTTCTCTGAACCTCAGTTTCCTCATCTGTAGAATGAAGGCATTTCCGTAGTCAATCTCTAAATTCACTTCCAGGTACCCTGACTTTTGCTAAATTTGGGCTTCTTGGGAAAGTAACCAGCAGTCCCTTTTCACTCCTAGGGTTTGAGTTCCTCAAAAAAGAAACAGTCAGAGCAGTAGACTCCTGGTCCAGTTCTCAGAGCTGAGAGGAGAGAAGCAAGTAGGGTACCACACAGCAATAAGGTCATTCCTTGGAGGTATAGGTTGGTGTGAAGGGAAGTCTCTCAGGATTGGCAACAGTCAGCCCCTTGGGACCTAGCATGGTGCAGTGAACAGGGTATTGGTCTGTGAGGCAGAGGAGAGGACCTGGCTTCACTTCACATGCCAGATACTTCCTGGCTGGGTGACCTTGGGCACTTGCTTCAGCTCCCTCATTTACAAAATGATGAGGTTGGACTCTACGCCCTCTGTGATCCATTCCAGTTATAATTCCAGAGAGAAACAGTATATTTGCTCTTTTGCAGGAAGGGACAAGAATGTTCCTTTTGGTGGAGGTCAGAAGGACACTGATTGTTTTTTAAAGTCAAATAACCCGAGTCTGATGGTTGTCAGAGCACGGGACATGTAAGGAATGTGTGTGTGTGTGTGTGTGTGACTGTATTTTGGAGACTTCTTATGATAAAAGACAGGTTCCTGGCTAGCTGCATGAGCTTGGTGAAGTCACTTTCCTTCTGTGCACCTGTTTCCTCCTTTGTAAAATGAGGGTTCAGACTTGATGACTTCTGAGGTCTCTTCCATTTTTAACTCCCAAGCTAAGGTCTCTTCCTCCTCTAAAGCCCCAGATCTTGCTACTTCCAAAGTTAATATGGGAGGTTGTGTGTCTTTGGTAGCCAGTGAGTGGATCTGGAGTCAGAAAGAAATTAAGTCCGAATTCTGACCCTGCCATTTCCTACCTGTGTGACCTTGGCCAAATCATTTTCCTTCTGTGGGCCTCAGTTTCCTCATCTGTAAAATGAATGTAAAATGGCCTCTGAGGTCCCTTCTGGGATGAGATTTGCAATTCTCTCATCCTTAATTTCCTTCTGTGAATCCTGTGATCCCACATTCCTTCCCCTTCTGAATCCCCTGGTTCTGTGACCTTGATGATCCCTTTCTGCTCTACACAGGTGCTTCTATGATTTCTGAGGTCCTCTGAGCTCCCAAGCTGATACTCTCAGATTAGTGTTGGTTGCTATGGGGTAGCCCCATGGAGATAAGAGAGTCTAGGGCAGTGTGCAGAGTCCTGGAATCAGGGCTCTCATTCTGACATTTTAGCTTTTTGTTGTTGTTAAGCAAATTGATGAGTCCGTGCCTCAGTTCCCCCTTAAATGTGCTGCTAGCTCAAACTCAACTCTCTTCCTGTTTTCAGGGGCAAGTTTGTTTAGGACAGTGGACAGGGCAAAAGATGTGAGAAACTGCACCGCACTGTGCATACACTGTTTAAAAAAAAAAGGTGGGATGGATGGTACAGAGAACTCCACTCCAACCTAAAAATGGGCTTCAACTTCCTTCTGCCCCTCTGGAAGTATAACCCACTATTCGAAACAAGGGGAAATGGGACTGCAATGATTGTTGGACTTTATCATCTTTGTTAGTGCTGATTTTTATTGATTCTTGTCTTTATTTTCATCAATAATTTTTGTTTTTACATTCCTTCTGTTCAAAATATGCCATTCCCCTTTCCCTATCCAGAGAGCCATCCTTTGTAACAAAGAACAGAAAAGGAAAAGAAAAAACTGACAGCTCAGCAAAGCCAATGTATCAACTGTTTAAGGAATATGCATTAGTTCATACCCATGGTTCTGTGTGTCTACAAAGAGGGGATAGGCATTTTACCCATGCTACTTTGGAGTTTCGTTTGGTCATTATGATTAATGTTTTGTCATTATAATTATCTCTAGTATAAATGGGAGATAATCACAGAGGGAAAGCAATAGCACTAAAGCAGGACCAGGAAAGGCTTCTTACTGAAGGAAGGGTTTTAACTAAGATTTGAAGGAAGCCAGGAGTTGGAGATGAGGAGGAATAGCATTCCAGGGATGGAGGACATCCAGTGAAAATCCATGAGTCAGGAGATGGGAGTGTTGTGTGCAGGGAATAGCAAAGAGGCCAGAGTCACTGGGGGAAGGTTTAAGGGTTAAGAAGACTGGAAAGGTAGGAAGAAGCCAGGTTATAAAGGGCTTTCAAAGTAGAACAAGATTTTATATTTTATCCTGGATGTAATAGAGAGCCATTTGGAGCTCCTTGAGCAAGGGACAACACAGAAGATCTCTTTAGTGGCTGAGTGGAGCTGGTGTTCTCCAGTTTGTTTCTTAGTTCCAGTGATCTCATTCTGCATCAGTTCATGGAAGTCTTCTCATACTTCCCTGAATCCTTCAGATTGATTTTCCCTCACAGAGCACTAATATTCCATCCTCTGCACATTTCTTCAGTCATTCTTTAATAGACAGGTGCTGCTATTCTTCTGTTGGACCAATTGAATTTGTTCCATGATGCGGGACATTGGATAGGATGCCAGCTGGGGCAGATGGTTTTCTTGGTGTGGATAAATGGCTTCTCCCCACCCCCTTTTGTTATTTTTTACTTTAAAAGGAAATGTTCTGGATGCAGGAGAGGGAGAGATAGATTAGGAAATGAGGATGATATAAAAACAAAATATATCAGTAATAAAATATCAGTAAAAAAAATTAATCTGCCACGACTTTGGTGATGGGAAAAAATTGCAGAGCTAGCTTATCTCTGAGCCATGAAGAATGCAATATCCTCACTCCTCTACCTGCCTTCTGCCCCAACCTATCCGAACAAGGCCCAAGTCTTAATATAGCAAGAGTGACAGAAAATGACTTCTGATATCATTGAGGAAGGAAGGAGGGAGGGAAGAGAAAGAAGAGGAGGAGAAGGAGGGGGAGAGAGAAGAGAGAAGGGAGAGGGAGAGAGGAAGAGAGAAGGAGGGAGGGAGAGAGAAGAAAGATATAAAGGGAGAGAGAGAAGAGAGAGAGAGAAAGAGGAGAGAAGAGACAGGGGAGAGAAAGAGAAAGAGAAGAGAGAAAAGGAGGGAGGGAGGGAGAGAAGAGAGAAAAGGAGAGGGAGAGAAAAAAGATATAAAGAAAGGGACAGAGGGAGGGAAGAATAGGGAGAGAAAAAAGAGAGAGGAGAGAGAAAGAAAGAGACAGAGACAGAGACAGAGATGGAGACACAAAAAGAGATCTGTAAGGTTTAAGCACCTACATCCCTGGAGAGGGCATTATCATCCCCTTTTGCAGAAGGGGAAGCTGAACGTCAGAGTTGCAGTGACTTCGTGGTGCAGCACATGAACCTTGGATTTTTCATCTATAGAAAGAAGTGATTGGACTAGGTGTCCTTCCTGAGGTCTGGGATCAGCCTTGCCTTTATTTGCAGCCCCAGACCTTAGCCCAAGGCCTCGCCTCTTTCTGCTGTGTGGGTGACTGGACCTGGGCTCTCTCTCATTCCTAGGCCTATGATCCTATGATTCTGACATCCAGTAATCTTTTAGCTTCCCGGGCCTCGGTCTCCTCATTTGGGAAATAAGAAGGTTGGTTACTGAAGTCCCTTCTGGCTTTACATTGGTGATCTTTACAATCCCTAGAGAGGCTGCTAGTTTCAAAGCTTGGTTCAAGTCCTGCCCAGTGACCTTGGGCAAGTAACCTAACCTGTGCTCTGGATCAGAGGTGACAAAACCACCACAGGTGACTAGCAACCCTCCTGAAGACATGCTAACCAGATTAAAAGATAATTAAGAAATTTTAATCAAATAAATACATATACAATAAAACACATATAAAAACACATTAAATTAAAACACATTAAAAATACATATACAATAAAAAACAATAACATGAAGTTTTCTAAGTCAATATGCACCTGCAGTGGCTCTTTATATATGATTTGTTGGCCCCCATGTCTTGACACTATTGGTCTATGTCAAACTCAGATAGAAACTGGGAACTAGAAAACCACAAATAAAGGTTATGTTACATTGTATTTTAAAATTAAACTATTCTAATTACTTTTCAAAATTATTTTAGGTTGTACATTTCCCAATTACATCTTAATTGGATCCTTACTGGACTTGGTAGAGTTGACAGTTGTGGCCTTCAGGGTCTGGCATTTCATGCCTCTATTCTTCTAGACAAGTGGTTCTCAACCTTCCTAATACCGTGCCCCTTTAATACTTGTAGGTGGGTATTTTTGCATTTGGGCAGTCCCACCTGGAGATGGATAGAGGAGTGGTGTCTTGGTTCCTAAGACTGTCAGAAATATGTGTTTTCCGATGGTCTTAGGTAACCCCTGTGAAAGGGTCATTTGACCCCCAAAGGGGTCGCGACCCACAGATTGAGAACCACTGTCCAGATTATACTTTGTGGAGTAGGGTTCTGTGTTGCTAGTGGGAGCTATTTCAACTGGGAGTGCCCTAAACCAATGAGATCATAGATCTCACTTCTGTCTGTGTGATCCTTAGAATCTGGGTTCTTACCATGTACCACGAATTGGATATGTGACCTTGGAGAAAGCCCTTCCCCTCAATGGGTCTCAGTTTACCTCATCTCTAAAATGAGATCCCTGGATAACCTCTTAAGATCTCTTCCATCTGCCAACCAATTCTAGTGCCCTGAGCTGTTCTAATTGGTATGATAAGGATAGAGGTGTATTTCACAAAGCTGCAACTCTGAACTCTTTTTGAGATTCCTGGCTGAAGGAAAAAGGCAAAGCCAGAAGCTAAGTTATATTGCCTGGCGATCCTGAGGCCAGTTGACAAATCCCAGACCTATGCTTGTAGTTCATCAATTTTGCCAAAACCATCTTTATCTGTGTGGTCCAAGTGGGGCCCCCCACCTCCCAGCACAACATCCAATGCTCTTATAGCACAGACAACATTGTACACACAGGAACCCATTTTTCACTTGGTGCCGGGTGATCTGATGAAAACTCCCCAGGCAATCAGGGATCAGGAGGTCACTCTGACCCTTAGAAGCTCAGATATTTGAAATACTTCAGTGTGAATATTTTCCTTAAAACTATGCTACATTTCTCTTTCTCCATTGCTTGAGAGAAAGAACGCATCGCATTTCCCAAGTTGTATTTGCAGCCCCTGGTTTTCGGGCAGGGAATCATAGTATCTGAAATCAGGACTAAAGAGGTTCTCTCTTTTACACCTCATTTTACAGATGAGGAGACTGAGGCTCAGAGGAATATGGTGGACGCACTCTATGACAACCCCTGTGTGAGACACTATGGATTCCTATATTCCGAGGCAAGGACTGAGGTCCTGCCTTCAGGTGGCTTCAGTCTACCAGAGGTTTATTATTATAGTGTGGCTAATTGTGCAGTGAATAGAGTGCCCAGCCTAGATTCAGGAAGACCTGAGTTCAAATCCATCCCAGGCATTTACTATCTGTGTGACCCTGGGCAAGTCATTTCACCCTGTTTGCCTCAGTTTCCTCATCTGTAAAATGAGTTGGAGAAGTAAATGGCAAACCTCTCTAATATCTCTCACACACACAGGCAGAAAGCATCACAGATGGGATTTGAATCACCACAGTACCATGCTGCAAAATGAATCCAGCAAAGTTTAAAAGACTCAGGGCTGGCCTACCTAGAGGGAATATACCCAAGACATTTGTTGACTTGCTTCTGTAATGGACCTTTCAGTCTCTTCCCATTCCATCTGACTCAACCCCCTGAATGACATCACAAAAGGGAGCCCCAATGCCCCACTCTAGACTTGCAGGAGGTCTCCCCATCCCCTACATACAATCTGCCCAGTGGTCTGCCAGTAAGAATATTAGCTCAATCTTTCCATCAGGTTTTGGTCAACCAGAAAGCCAATGGAGGTGCCTGAAACAGCAGCCAGTTAATTTTTCTGGCAGATGGAGGTCAGTACTCTATCCATTAGCCCTCACTGTCCCCATCCTTGAACTGCCCTATTTACTGAAAGATTGATGAGCCTGTCTTAAATCCTTTTCAGGTAAACTATTAAAAAGAACAGAGGGCGTAGAGTTATAGCCAACTTATGAAGTTCACTGCCAATATCAGGGAACAAAAACAAAAAAGGCATCCCTTTAAGGAAGGAGAGATATCTCTGCAACTTTCAGGTCCTGGGCTTAATAGGACAGCATAAGGAGCCTCATGGTAACTCAACCAGGGCTGGTATCAATGTACACAAGGTGAGTGGTCTAGGGTGTTAAACTAATTTATTCTGGATCAAAATACCTGTATGTGTATGTACATGCTTGCATGTGTGTGTGTGTGTGTGTGTGTGAGGAAGAGAGAGAGAGAGGGAGGGAGGGAGGAATGAGAAAGTGAGAGAGAGAGAGAGACAGAGACAGAGAGAGAGAGAGAGAGAGAGAGAGTCCAACACAAAAGCCATCAAGGTCTCTTGTCTTCAAGGAACTTACGGTCTAGCTAGGAAGACATGATCCACACAAGGAAGAAGCCAAAGTAATGTTTGACTGTGGGAGCCTGGCTGTAAATATTAGATCACAGGACCGTACCTAGAGGTAGAAAGAACTTCAGAGATCACTGAGTTCAGTCCCCTCATTTTACAGATAAGGAAGTTGAGGACTAGAGATTAAATTACTTGCCCAAGGTCATACAATTTCAGAAAAGGTAAACATCATTCTAAGATAGGGTCCCTGAGATCAGGAGGAAATGGTGGGATGTTTCATGGGAAAACTTTTTAGTCATGTCCAATGGCATGACCCCATTTGGGATTTTCTTGGGAGAGATACTGAAATAGTTTGCCATTTCCTTCTTCAGCTCATTTTACACATGAGGAGACTGAGGCAAAAGGTGAAATGACTTGCCCAGGGTCACACAGTAAGTGTTGGATATGGCATTTGAACTCAGAAAGATAGGTCTTCCTAACTCCAGGCCAGCTGCCCTATAGGGAAAGCAAGGCAAGAAAAAATGTGGAGTTGAGAGAAGAGAAAAAGGGGAATCCATCCCAGGTCTGCTTTTTTTCTGCTTGTATGATCTGGGGGCCTGAGTTTCTTCTTTTGTAAATTAGAGGGGTTAGGGTAGATTAACAGTTCTTCACCTTTTTGGTGTCATGGACTCCTTTGGCAGCCTTGATTAAGCCCAAAAGACTGATCAGAATCATGTTTTCAAATGCATAAAATGAAATAAGTAGGTTTAAAAAAGAAACTGGTTACATCAAAATACATTGATCAACATATTTTTAAAAATTTCATGGACCCAAGGTTAAGAATCCCCAGATGAAATGATTTCTAGTGTCTCTCTATCTACAAAATTTATACCATATGATCAAATGGGAATAACATCCTGAACAAAAGTACAGATACAGAGAACATGGAAAAGGAAGGTTCCTTCATTTTAAAAACTCTGCTATCTTTAGCTTTTATGTTCCCTACATTTCAAAATACATTTCTCCTTCTTTTTTCCCTTCCCTTCCCCTCCCTATCCCTTCTTCTCCCATCCTCTTCTCCCTTGCTTTCCCTTCCCTCTTTGCTCACCTTCCCACCCCAACCCTTCCCATAGTCTTCCCTTCCCTGGCTTTCTATTTCCTTCCCTCATGGCTGCTCCTTATAACAAGAGTACAAAAAGAGAAGGTAAAAACCAGTTCATTAAAACTAGCCAACACAATAACCACATCCACCATTATCTGTAGTGTTTTTCACTCATCTTCTCCCATTTCTGTTACGAAAGGAAGGCGGTGCTTTCCCATAGCTCTTCTCGGATGCCAGACTTGATTATCATTTCACAGCAGTCAGTTTTTCTTAAATGCATTGTTGTCGTTTCCATTTGGGTTATTGTAGCCATTGGGTATCGTTTTTTATCTGTTTGCTTCATTTTGCATCAGTTCATACAAATCTTTCCATGTTTCTCTGTATTCATTATATTCATTGTTTCTTAAAATGCTTTTTATATTTGAGTACAATTTGTCTGCCATTGTTCATTCAGTCCAACCTCGTGAGCAGCCTCATGACCCCATGAACCATAGTGCCCTAAGCCTTTTTATCCTCCACCATGAGAGTGCCATGGAATAGTTCGGTATAGACTTTGCTCTGTGAGAGCACTGCAGAATAGTTTGACATAGATGTGCTCAGTGAGAGCACCTTTAAATGGCCTAGTACCCCATGTGGCGAACTTGAACTTTCAATAAACTTTGCTTTTTCCATGGCTGAGAAGACTTGAGTGGAATTCTTTCTGCAGGACCCGGTATGTTGGTATTTGGGGGTCTCAGGCAGCCCTAACCCTCTTTGGGCTCCTCTTCATTTTTATGGTCTGTCCAAGTTCATATTTGTTGTTTTCATGATACTATCTATCCATCTCACCCCTTTGTTTATCCGTTTCCTTTGTTTCTAGGTCTTTGTATTTTGGTGTAGGTATCATTGACCTCCTTGGCACACATGTCTAGCAGTGGGGTTTGGGGGTCAATAGACATGAACATTTTAATCACTTTCTTAAAATAATTATAAGGAGATTTCTAGTACATTTGGACCAATTCTCTGCCCCACCAGTGGTATATAAGTGTGCCTGTCTTTCTGCAAGTCCCACCAAGATTGACCATTCCCATTCTTTGTTATTGCCAATTTGCTACATGCTCCTCATTTTTAAAAATTGTGAGTGGACAGTCTCATATTACATGAGCAACAGAAGACAGAGCATGTGAAGTGCTCTAATCAGATAAAACTTCCAACAAAGTTCAATGCATGTGTTTGTCATTATCATGTTACATGGTAATTAGTCATAAGTGGCTTACAGGAATAATTATGATTAGTGTTGGTTTTAGTCTTTCTCTTTTCCCTTGTTTCTTCTTCAGTATCTACAAACAGGGTCAGTGTTGCTAGTTTCTTCTGGTATAACAAAGAGCTTAGTATTCATCTCTCCTATGTTCAGTTACACTCATAACAGCCAGTGCCCTCACCTCCCTTCTACTCCAGCCTCCATTCCCTTGCCCACTTAGTCCCTCCCTTTCCTGTGCCTTTCTTCCTTCCCCACCACCAGAGAAGTTCTTGAGTCTCTCTCCCACCTGGGCACCATCCATCCCTTATTCATCCCAATTCTAAAAAGCAAGCCCTTGGTGGGTGTCCTTGGTTCTGAAGGTCTGGAAAGAGGAGAAATTCTTGGACAAGGAGCTGTCAATAGTCAGGCTTCCACATGCTCCATTAAATGGAAGAAAGAGAGTAAGGTGACAACTGAGGAGAAGAGTGAGTGGCACAGGTCAGGGGAAGGGATGGAAAACAAGAATTAATTCTGAATCCTTAGCACCTGCGAACCAGAAGGAGAGAAGAAACTTGCAGTAGCTGGAGTGGAGTGGGAACAAGTGGATTTGGCATCCAAAGATTTTGGTTGTAGATACTCCATTTTAGGAAAGACCTAAGCAGGCTTGAGCATGTCCAGGAGGAAGTGATCAGGATAATAAAAGAAGATCCATGAGAACCAGCTGAAGAAAGTTGGGGTATTTATCCTGAAGAAGAGAAAACGTGTCTATTTTTGGGGGTAGCAGATTGAATTTATTCATTAGATGTCTATTTCACAAGTCAAAATTTAACATAACACTGTAGGAGAAAGAGTGTCCAGGACACTTGGCAGGGCTAACTGTGCCATTAACTACTCAGTCTTGGAACAGGTCCCTTGACCTCAACAAAACCTCAGTTTTTCCATAAGTAAAACAAATGTGTTGGACTTGATGAATCCTTAAAGGTTCTTTGCAGCTATGGGAGTTAATGATTTAATGATTCCAGTGGGGGTGAGGGTGGGCAAAAAGGGAAGAGGAGAGTCAGGACCTGTCGTTTTACTGATATGTGGACTCCCAGTAGGCAAACTTCTTCCACTAATACAAATTGACAAATTTAGTCTATAACCTTCTGGAGTTTCCTGGGGTCACCAAGTTACCTAGGGGTCACACAGCCAGTATGTCAGGGGCAGGACTTGAACCAAGATCCTTCCAGTCACACAATCATAAATGTGACCTTAAAGGCCAGATAGTTCTTCCATCACATTTTATATATGATAAAACTAGGGCTCAAGAGATCACAGTTGGGCTCACCCAAGGTCACACCAGTCAAAAGCATTGGAAATGTTGATTTGAAGCCTAGTCTTCTGCCTTCAGAGTCTGTGGTCTTCCCACCATATCAGACCATGACTTCTCCATCAGCCCTCTCCCTTATTTCATGCTGCTTCTCTAAAGCAAATATAGCAGTTGTTGCTGCTGTTGCTAATTTGTTTCCATTGTGTCCAACTCTTCATGATACTTTTTGGGGGTTTTCTTGGCTGAGATCCCAGAGTAGTTTTGCCATGTCCTTCTCTAGCTTATTTTAAATATGAGGAAACTGAGGCAAACAGAGATTAAGTGACTTTCCCAGGATCACACAGCTAGTAAGTGTCTGAGACTGAATTTAAACTCGGGGAAGTGAGACTTTCTGATTCCAAGCCTAGTGCTCGAGCTCTTTCTGGTGCTCTAGAAAACGTGTATATAAAGTAGAAGTGCATAGATTTCAAGATGGTTGGGACTTTAGAGGCCATGGAATCCAACCTGCTCGTTTTACAAATAAGGAAAGTCAAGCCTTAGAGAGGTTCTGTGGCATGGCCAGTCTGAGGCAGGATTTCACATCAGGTCTTCCCAATTCCAGTGCCCTGGAGATCACACCATATTTGTTCCCTCATTTTTCACTTGTGTCTGACTCTTCTTCATGACCCCATATGGGGTGTTCTTGGCAGGATATGAAATGATTTGCTATTTCCTTCTCCAATTCATTTTACAAATGAGGAAACTGAGGTAAAGTGACTTGCCTAAAGTCACACAGCTATAAGTGTCTGAGGCTAAATTTGAACTCAGAAAGGTGAGCCTTGCTGACTCCAGACTGGCATTCTGTGCACTATGGCACCATTCTCACAGAGTTGAGAAAATTCACCCCACCCCCCTTTTGCAAAGAGAGGAGACTATAGATGTGGGACATCATCTCTCTGATTATATATGATGGGTTTTCCTGAACTGCTTTTACACCTCTTTCTTTTATTCTTTGTTAGAAGGAAAGATTGGTGTGTGAGGAAAGAAGCTCAGAAATTAAGGTATTTGAAACCCAACAGAACAACAATAACATGTTTTTGAAAATTAAAAGTTAATTAACATTAAAAGTAACAATGAGAACAAAGTATCAGAGGGCTCCCATGGATTTCTGCTTGGTCTCAGAGGGCAGGACTTAGAACAACGGATAAAAGTTGCTCAAAGGGATTCTTGGTGCTTAAATCAGCTCCAAAGTAGATTAAGTTGTTCTGAGAGGTAATGAGCTCCTTCTGACTAGAGGTATGCGAGCAGACTCAGGGTCACAGCCCATCTAGAGTGTTGTAGAAGGGTTCCTAGTTCAGGAGCAGGTTTCAATAGGCTGTCTCTGAAGTTTAGGTGAGCCTGAGTTTTCTCCTCTGAGAAATGGGTATAATTACTGTCACTACCTGTTTTCTGTCTATGCTGCATGTATCCATACACATTGTTTCCCCAGACAAGACAATAGCAAGCTCCCTGCGGGCAGGTATTTTTTGTCTTTGCCTCTCCAGTCTTTAGAACCAAGGAAGTGCTTAATTGATTGATACCTTATGAGATTGTTCTCAAACAAAATAATCTATGTAAAAGTTCCTTGTAAACCTCAAATGACCATATAGATAACTATCATAAGGAATGAATAGACAAACCAAGAAAGAACCACCTAAGCCTGGGACCTGGTAGAGGAGCAACAGTGAGTAATGGGCAGGATGTTTGGAGTCAGGAAGACTGGTTTTTCTTTCAGAACTAGCTGAGGTCCCTTTGAGCTATAAACTTGTCCTCTTATAGCCCTCAGTAACTCAGCTAACTACTCTGGGCCTCAGTTTCCCCATTTGTCAAATCAGGGGGGTTGGTCCAGCTGGCTATTTGCTAGCTGATGGTCCCTATGAGTCTATGATTCCATCACTGATTAGCATGTGTCTGTTCTACTCCCTTTGGCTGGTTCTGAGAATGAAAGACAAAGGGACAAGGTGGGAAGGAAGTATAGCTGGGAAGGCAGGGGAGCAAGAGAAAGCAGATGCTTGGGCTGCCTCCGTTTGTCTCTTCCCAGTCCAGAAGCTGCTTACCAAACTAAAATTTGGCTCGATGGCTGTTTCAAACTTGGGCTTTAACCTGATGTGTTTTGGGAGAGGGGGAGGGGTGTGGAAAGGGACCCGCCCAAACCAGCACTTGGAAAGCACTTGTTTGCTTTCTACGTTAGCTGGTTCTGTCCCATCACGGACATGGCCAGGCTCAGCAGGGCACAACCTTCCTGGACTCTGGCTGTGGCTCTTTCCTCCATCCACTTCCCAATCGTGTCTGGCTTAGTGATGAGCTCCAATCTTCCTAAGGAAGGTGCCTTTGTCTCTCCCCTGGAGTCAGGGGATGCTGTATCTCCCCCTTGTTGGGGGCATGCCTCTTCTTTTACCCAGAGTTTAAAATAGCATGTGTTCTGTGTCCTCCCCACGTTGCACATTTTATCATGCCTGCCCACGGGAAGGCAGGATGGGCATGCCACATGTTGGGGAAGGAAACAATGAAAATCATAATAACATATATAACAATATATTTATATTGCAAGTCTGTACAGCACTTTCTCCATTCCAGTCCTGTCAAGGAAAGAGCATGAAAATTATTTCCTTAGGTGCAAAGAAGATAGAGTCAGGAAAACCTGAGTTCAAATCCAGGCCTAGACACTTATAAACTGGGTAGCCCTGGGCCAGTCACTTACCCTGATTTGCCTCCATTTCCTCATCTATAAAATGGAGCTAATAATAGCACCTGCCTCCACAGGTTGTTGTGTGGATCAAATGAGAGAATATTTGTGAAGCGCTTAGCACAATGTCTAGCACATGACAGGTCCTTTATAAATTCTCTCTATAATTAATATTAAGCAAAGAAACTCTCTCTGAGAGGTTACTCATGATCAATCAGCAAGCATTTATTAAGGACTTACTAAGGGCCTGTGATGTTAATGGCATATAAGATCTTCCTGGCCCATTAATAGGCCTCAGATGAAGCCCATTAGGGGAAGCTTGCTTGGGGGAGGCTTGCTCAGGAAGGCTTTCACACCTTTTGCTAATTTCTAATGAGGCACCGAGTCAGGAGGGCTGTGATGCTTTCTGACTCTGAGAAGACCATAAATACTCTGAGTTGATATTTTGCTTTGGAGATTCTCTTATGAGAAGGATCTTGTAATTCTGTGGTTGAGATTCTATGTTCAGAGCTCCCCAATTACTTAGAGGTAAATGCTATCTCAGTCCAGGGATGTGTGTAAAGTATATAGCAATATTGCTTTGATTCAGGCAGTCAGAGCCCTGTCTGTTGGTCTTCATTTCTTAGCTTGTATTTTCTCTGAAGTTCAGGGTGCTGACTTTTCCCTTGAACTAGTGAATGTAATTTAAAACAATTATCTTAAACAATTATCTTTCCTAGTAAAGCAGATCTAAGAACCTGTGCTAGCAGCCATCCTGGGGGTGCTAGTGTGGTTGCTGCTACAGTGCCAGGAAGTGGGGATACAAAAAATTTTTAAATATAGTTCCTGCCCTCAAGGAGCTTATATTCTGTCAAAGAAATTCTTGATTACAAAGCTTTTAGTGTCTTATTTGAGCCAGGTCTCAAGAAGCACTGCCGAGAGTAGGAGTAGACCTTTTTGTATCATGCATAGACCCATTTGGCTGTCCCTGGAGCTCTAAGCACTGCTTCTCAAAATAATGTTTTTAAATGCAGAAAATAATACACACTATAACAGAGGAAACCAATGTTATTATAATAATATTCCCCCTCCCCCAAAAAGCAAATTCATATTCCCCAGGTTAAGAACTCTTAGTTTAATGTACAATTTACAAAGGAAATGGTAATTAGTCATTCAGTAATCACTAAGTATCTACTGTGTATCAGGCACTATATTAGGCACTGGGGAAACAGGACCAGAAAGAAAACAGTCCTTGGCCTCAAAGAGCTTATAGTCTGTTAGGGGAAACAATATGTACACTTTTAAGTGAATTCCCAAAATGTAGTACACGCCACCCAACTGGGCCCTCCTAGGCTGGGTCTTAGAGAGTTGCCTAGGGTATAGAGAAGTTAAGTGACTTGCCCAGGGTCACACAGACAATATATATATCAGAAGTGAGACTTGAACCCTGGTCTTTCCAACTCTCCATCCAGTTTTCTATCCACTCTTCCATGCTATGTATATTGATATAAATACATGTGTATATATACAGATATGTGGATTAGATGGACTCTCTATATACATTTGTATGTGTGTCTGTATACACACACATACACATATGTAGAGAGATAGAGGAACAGAAGAGAAGGAAAGAGAAGGATAGGAACAGGAGAGAAGAGGATGAGTAAGAGAAGGAGAGAAAGAGAGGGAAGAAGGAGGGAAAAAGAAGAAGGGAAGAGAATGAGGGGGGGAGAGTGATAGGGGAAGAAGAAAAAAAGGAGGAGAGAGAGGAAGAGAGAGAATAGATGTAATGGGGGAGGGGGAGAAGAGCTAGGAGAATTGGAAAAGTCTTTATTTGACAGAGCTTTACTTTGAGTTGAGAACAATAAAACAGTCCCTGCTCTCAGAAAGCTTCTGTTCTAATGGAATGGAGAAGCAGGATTAGGTTGGTGGTTCTTGGCTCCACAAGGCAGTTTGACTAGAAGAAATGACTAGGAGGTTCCATGAAAACACACACAGATACAAAAGTTTTTGTTAAAAAGAAAAATAAAAAGGCTGCAAAGGCAGCTTTCTGGTTGGTCTCTTGCCTCAAGCTTCTTCCCCTTCTCTCTGTCCTCCACTCAACTGTCAAAATGATTTTTTTTACAACTTGGGTTAAATGACTTGCCCAGGGTCACACAGCTAGTAAATGTCTGAGGTCTGACTTGAACACAGGCTCTTCTGATTCTAGGGCCAGTTCTCTAGGCACTGTGCACCCAGCTGCTCCACAAAATGATCTTCCTAAAGTACAGGTCTACTACAGTCCCTCCCTCCTATTCAGCAGCTCCAGTGGCTCCCAATCACCAGCTAGATCAAATTTAAAATCTTCTGTTTGACCTTTAACGCCCTTCAGAATGTGGCCCTTCCTACCTTTCCTGGCTTTTCCCACCTTACTGTGCTCTGTGATCCAGTGACACTGACATCCTTGCTGTTACACAGGACATTTCCTCTCCTGAGTCCTGGTGTCTCACTGGCTGTCCTCCACGCCTGAAAGGTTCTCCCACTTCATGTCTGTCTATCTCTTGTCTATCTCCTATCTTTGTTCCCTTCTAGTCCCATCTTCTCTGAGAAGCTTTCCCCATCCCCCTTTATGCAAACACTTTTCTATTGACTATCTGGAATCTATCCTGTTCATCACTTGTTTGGGTCTTGGTGTTTGCATTTTGTTTCCTATAAGACCCAGGAGAGCACAGATTCTTTTTGTCCCCTTCTCTTTGTATCCCTAGCACTTAGCACAGTGCCTGACCATGGTAGCCACAAATGCTTAATGACTTGGAACATGCCTGCATCTGATGATGCTCATCATTCTAGGAAGGGCAGCCCTCCTCGCACAAAGCACAGTACCTAGCATTTACAGAAGTGTCAGACATTGCTTAGTCCATGCCTGCTCAGTTTCCCAGAGCTTTGTTCATAGACTAAAGAATTTTCAGAGACAGAAAGGACCTTAGAGCTTCTCTAGACCATCTCCTTGGTTTATGCATGAATAGACTCAGACCCAAAAAGGTCAAGTGATTTCTCCAAGGTTGCATAATCAGTTCTTGGACCCCCCCTGCAGGTTTCCTAAGAAGCAAGTCTGCTTTCATTTCTCTATGATGCCCTCCCCCAGCTGTCTCCTTTCTCTCTCCCTTCATATGGGCATTGAGATAGGTCTATGACTACGCCTTACTGAAGGAAATGGTCCTACTAAATTCCCCCCACCCAAATCCTGTCAAGTGATTTTATCAGTGATATGGATGAAGGCAGAGGAGGCCTGCTTATGAAACATACAAGTGAAATGAGGTCTAGAGAGAGAGATTTTGAACATCAGAGTCAAGATGCAGACTGGACCTTGAAAGTCCATGTTGACGGGCTGAATCTAATAAGGTGGAATTTACTAGCAATAAATATATTCCTAAATATGGATTTCAAAAAATCAAGAATAGGATGGTGAAGGCAGGGATAGAAAACTATTTATGTAGACATTGAGGACTCTGAATTTCAGTGAATTGTAAGTTCAATCAACCAACAAGCATTAATTGAGCACCTACTGTGTGCTGGGCTTTGGGCATACAGATACAAAAGTGAAACATTCTACTGTGGGAAGCAACATATATAAACCAATAAGTAAGCAAACCTACTATTTGCCGGTCACTGAACTAAGAATTGGGGTACAAATACAAAGAGTAAGCCAATCACTACTTTCAAAGAGCTTACATTCATTGGGGGAGAAAATTTCTATATTTGTTTGGATATGTGGGGTGAGGAAGTACAAGTCGAGGATGGCTCTGAGTTTGAGAACCTAGATGATTGGCAAAGGATGATGGTAGCCTCAAGTGAAGGAAGAAAGTTCAGAAGAAGACAGTAGGGAGTTTGGGGAAAAGATCACAAGTTCTATTTTCAGAAGGTTGATCTTAAGAGACAGACCTTAAGAACATTGACTTTGAAATCTCCAACACACAGTTGGTAATGAGGGAAGTGGGGCTCAGGAGACAAATTTGGGCTGGATACATAGATCTAGTAGCCATTAGCAAAGAGGTAATAATGAAATCCATAGAGCTGTTAGGGCAGTGGTTCTCAACCTGTGGGTCACGATCCCTTTGGGGGTTGCCTAAGACCATCAGAAAGCACATATTTTGGATGGTCTTAGGAACCAAGACACTGCTCCTCTGTCTCCAGGCAGGTCCACCCACATGCAGATATACCCACATGCGAGTATTAAAGGGTTGGCATCAGGAAGACTGATGCATTTTGTTTCCTATAAGACCCAGGAGAGCACAGATTCTTTTTGTCCCCTTCTCTTTGTATCCTTAGCACTTAGCACAGTGCCTGACCATGGTAGCCACAAATGCTTGATGACTTGGAACATGACTGCATACAGAACCACTGTATTAGGGGATGTGATCAACCAGCAAGGGAAACAAAAGAAGTCAGACAGATCTGAGTCAATATAAGCTGAATGATGTGGCTACTAAAAAACCCAAAATCAAACCAAAAACAATTGATCTTACTTGGTTTTAATAGAAGTGTTGTGTTCAGAGCAAAGTGGGTAATGGTCGCACCGTCTGCTGCTCATATTTATTTGTGTGTGATCCTTTAAAGGATGTTGACAAATTGGAGCCAGGTCGGTGGGGGGCTAGAAGGTGTGGAGAAAAGCAGCCAATTTAGGAGCAGTCTGATGACTACTATGAAATATTTTCAAGGCAGTCATGTAGAAGAAGGATTAGCTCTATTCCATATAATCACTAAAGTCAAAAGTGGGAGAATAAAGAGAATCAAGTAAGCCAAGCCAGGAAAAGCACATACACCACAATCACAATATTGTAAATGAAAAGGAAAACCTCAAAACAATGGGAAAGTGTTACAAAGTAGCAAAGATCAAGCTTGGCTCCAAAGCCCAGACCTAAGAAGATGCTCCTCCCAGTGCCCTTGTGGGGCAGGGGGTGGGCCTCCCAGAGGGAAGCACTGCTTAGAACATCCCATTTTTTTCTATGTATTTCTGGGTTTTATTTATTTTCTTCCTCCTTTTACTCTCTTTTTAAAAATTCTTTGTTATAAGAGATGGCTGTGAGCAGCAAGGAAAGAAAGACAAGGGGAAATCTAGCCAATATAAAAACAAAAGATATCAATAAAAAAATCTACTTTTAAAGTAGATACTACTGACATCGAGCAGCTTGGGTGGATGCTCTTGGGAAGCTTTGATACCCTTAAGTTGCACTAAGATATTGGGCACGATCTCTATTTCAAGGAAAGCAAGTAGAGGGAAAAATAGACCTTATCTAGCAACATGACTCACCCTCCTCCCCAAAATGGACCAGGCAGAGTTATGTGATGTGGGACCAAAGAATGAAAGGTGGGGGCTGCATGTCCTCTTTTAGAAAAGGTAGAAAAATAATTATCTTCAGACCACCATAGAAATCACTTTACATTCAATTACCTCTCAAATGCAGCCAGAGAAATTAAAAAAGGAATAAAAACCTTCCTCTTCATACTCCATGTATACCAGACAAAACCAACTACTTGAACTCTCTGAATCTTATTTCCTTCCTATGTGCATTTGCATAAGCCGTTCCCACCACCTGTTGTCTCTGGTTTCTTTTGAGCTATTTTCACTTGCTTTACTCATAGAGCACAGCACCTTCTCTGATGCAGGCATGTCATGATGGGTGGTCCTGTGCCAGTGTCTCTCATGTCTCACAGTCGATTCCAAAGTTCTTCTGAGAGACCTTGAGAGTGTCCTTATACTGCTGCTTTTGACCTCTGCATGACTACTTACCTTGTGTGAATTCTTGGTAAAACAGTCTTTTAGGCAAATGCACATTTGGCATTTTAACAATGTGGTCAGAGTATAGGAGCTGTGCTCTCTGCAGTAGAATCTGAAAGCTTGGCAGTTTAGCTTGAGAAGGAACCTTAGTGTCCTGTACCTTATCTTGCCAGGTGGTCGTCTGAATCTTCCTAAGAGAATTCAAATGGAAGAGCTTCGATATTCTGGCATGGTAATCATCAGAAAGTGCTTAGCACAGTGCATAGTTATTATATAAATGTTAGCTGTAATAATAACAATTATTATTATTAGAGAGGGAGTGACTTGGCCAAGGTCATGCAAGTAGTAAGCATCAGAATTGGGATGTGAACCCCTAACAGAACCAGTCGTCTTTCCACTGTACCCCTGTCCCTTATCTATGGCCCCCATATGTTGACTGTAAGCCTGCTCATTGAGGGGAAGCAATGTATTGAGTTTGTTGCTAAATCTCCAGAGCCTAGCCAGTACTTTAGATTTCTTAAATGCAGAATTAAATATTTCACAGGCTCTGAGGATCATGGCCTAGAGGCAGGAGGTGCTTCAGAACCCATCTAGTCCTACCCCCTCATCTTGAAGAGAAGGAAACAGGCCTGGGGGGAGGGGAAGTAGCTTTCCCAAGGTCATATTGGTAGGAAGTGAGGGAGACAAGATTTGAATCTGGATTCTCTAAACCCAGAGTCATATGCTTTAGAGATCATTTAATTCAGCTCATTTGTTTTACTAATGAGGACATCAAAGCACCAAGAAGGGACTTGCCCATAATCCCTCAGAAGAAGAGCAAGGGCCAAGGCTGCGTCTCTGTCTTCTGATTGTTTGTGAAGGGTTCTTTCCATGACCTCTCGCCTCTCTTTGGAAATGGAAGGGTATTAATGTGCAAGGCATGTCTCTGCACAGTCACAAGGGTTCAGCAGTCAAGTGAACTGGTATCTGCAAGCAGTGAAAGTCTAAACAATGTCTTGGAGTTCCTCTTGGGCTTCTGTCAATCACTCTGTCCTGGTCCCCTCCCATCACTAACAGGCTATTTATAAAATTTGGGAGGATGCATCAGAGCTGAAATGTACTCCAAATTTATGCCTTTTCCACAAATTAATATTTTTATAGCAGCAAGAAGGAAATGAAGACAGGATGGCGTTTGTGCTGGGCATAAATGAGCTGTGACGAGCGCATTCAGACAGCCTGAGACAGCTGATATACTTGAATGTTTCTTTGATGAATTCACTGAGCCTCGTTTTTTTTTTCTTTTTTTACTCACTCCTTGAACACTGTCATTTGCCTGGAATGAAGTTTGTACTGGTACACATTAAATGGAACCACAGAATGTGAGAGCAAGAGGGAATCTTTGAAATGATCTGGTCCAGCCTCTCCTCCCTTTCCAATTTTACACTGAGGAAACAGGTCCAGATGAGGGAATTGCTTGCCCAAGGTTACCAGCTGGTTTGTGGCAGCTGTCCTCTGCAGAGGCTGCATAGGATAGTGGAAAGAACCCCAGGAAAGACCTGGGTCCAAATCCCACCTTGGACATTTACTAGCTTTGTGACTTTGGGCATAACACTTCACCTGTGTGAGCCTCAGTAACCTCCTCTGTAAAATGCAGATGATAATAATAAGAAAACAGAATACATGCAACACCTTCTTCAGAAGATAATGAAAACATTAGTAAGGACCTTAAGCTTGAGGGCAGGGCTGTTTCATTCCTATCTCTGTACCACTAGTGTCTAGCACAGTGCCTGGCCCATAGTAGGTGGTTAATAATTGCTTATTAATTGACTGATTGATTGAGAGATAAAAATGTTCCGTCGTGACTTGGTATTATTATATTTGGTGTCTCTACCCCTGCACCCCGCCCCCCACACCATTTCAGCTAGAATATATTCTCTCTGAAAATGCCCATCAGCTGCAGCCTCCATCTCCTGTCCAGGAAGACGCTTACGTTGTTAGAAATTTCCTTCTCAGACCAGAGTAATGCCATCACCATCTGGAAGAGAGATGTCCAGATGAATCCAATAGAGTCAGTCCCTCTCAATCAAAGGCTTGAGAGTCAAAGAGAAGACATTTCTGGAGGGATACTCTCAGCAAATAGAGACATTGGAGGGGCAGAGGAAGTTACAAGAACTTCATTTTTCTTGGACAGAGATTGTTTCTAAGTTATAGATGGTTTTCCCAAGGAAGATCATTAGGGAGAGAGTCAGGATGTGGGTCAAAGACTTTTGGATAAAAGGTCATTCCTTGACCTGATGGGACTTGAAATCTGCAATGAGAAATGTCTGATGTAAGAACTTGCTGTGTTATCCATGGGCTATGTTCAAAGAAACCCTTGAGCCTAGGTTCCCTGCCAGGGATCAGCATTTATGAATTCCATCGATATTTTGGTAAACACTCCTACTCAATACTATCTCTGTTAAGTATTCTTTACTACAATATTCACTATAATGGAAGTATGGAATTCAAAAAATTTATTTGGAAATGCCTCAATAGTACACATGGATACATATGAGTATATACAGAATAAGGGTAAGTAGACCTGGGCCTGTGATTTCACTAACATGAGGAAACTCCTTCTACCCATACAAGGGGCCACTTGTTTTTACAACTTAGATTTGCCAAAGGCAACTGCTTTGCCCAGGGTCAGCATGCCAGAGTCAGGAACAGAACCCAGGTCTTGGTTTCCAGGTCAATTTTTTATACACTAAGCCATGATGACTCAGAAATAAATGCAAGAAAAATTTAAGGGGTGAGATGCTGTCAGCTGGACATATCAGGAAAGAACTCATGTAGAAAGTAAAGCCTAAGGTGAGCAGTCAAGGAAACCAGCGTCTCTACAGGTAAATAATGGCAGATGCCTATACAAAGGCATGGAGATGCAGGACCATGTGTGAAGTCACTTTGGCTGAGAGTGTGTAAAGAAGAGGAATGGATGATAAGACAGAAAAGAAAGCTTGAGCACAGGTTGAGAAGGGCTTTAAATTAAAGGCTAACCAGAGCTTTTTGTATTTGACCCTAGAGGTAATAGGAAGCTCCTGGAGTTCATTGGAGAGGGTGACATGGTCTAGCCTACACTTTAGGAAAATCACTTTGACAGCTGTGTGGAGGATGGTTTGCTGCTGATAGAAACTAAGGGCAGAGGGACTAGTAAGAGCACGGCAGTGGTCCAGGTATGAGACAATGAGCCCTTGAATAGGGTAGCTGCAATGGACATGGTGCCCAGGCACAACCACTTCTCATGACCTTTCCTATATCTTCCTACATCGAGTGATCTTTTAATTTTTCTGCTCAGCAACCTTCTGTGCATCCTCGCTTCCTACAGGGGAAAACAAAAGTCCACATTTCTCACCTCATCATTCAATCCATCCTCAGCCTACCTTCTCAGTCTTATCTATCAACAATTCTCTTCTCAGATATGCTGATCTAGTCAGTTTCCTGAACATTTTTTCTTAAAATAACAACATTTTTATTGATATTCTCTGTCTTATGTCACCATCGTATCTCATGTATCCCTCCTCCTCCACCTCCCAGAGAGCCATCCCATATGACAAATAGTCATTTTTAGACAGAGAAAAAAATGTCAGCACAACTGCTTAATACATTGAAGAAGTCCCAAAACATGCAATGTGCCATGCCTGTGGACTTCACATCTCCGTGAAAGGGTGGGTTGGTGCAGTCTCCTCATGTGTCTTCTTTCGAATCTTGCTCAATCCTTATAATTTTGTTACATTTACTTGGGATGTTTTGGTGGTGCATTGTTCTTCCCGTCTACATTGTTGCAGTGCTCATGTATATTGTTTTCTTGGTTCTACTGACATCACTCTACCTCAGTTCATAGAGATCTTTCCATGCTTCTCGGTAGTTTGTCACACACATTATTTGTTACAATGTGGTGATATATTCCATTATATTCATCTACCACAATTTGTTTAGAAATTCTCTAATTTATGGGCATCCACTTTGTTTCCTAGTCTTAGCTCTCACAAAAAGTGCTGCTATAAATATTTTAGAGTATTTGTGAAGTTTTTCTTACCGAGGGCTTCCTTGAAGAATAAACCCAGTTTAAAGGCAATGGATGTTTTAGTCTACATAATTCCAAATTGCTTTCCAAAATGATTGTTCCATTTCACAGATCCAACAGCAATGTATTAGTGTGCCTATCTTTTGACAACTCATTGAGCACTGACTGTTGGCTTTTGTCATTTTTACAAACTTACGGGGTATGAGATAAAACTTCTTGGTTGTTTTGATTTGCAGTTCTCATGATTTTTCATGTAGTTGTGAATACAACTTTTGAGTATTTTTTGTTCATATCCTTTGGCCGTTTACTCATTGGGGATTTTCCAATTGTCTTATATATGTTTATTAATTGTTTACATTTCTTGGATACCAAAACCTTATCAGAGAAATTTAATACATTTTTTTTCTATTTGACTACTTCCCTTCTTATTCTTGTTATGTTAATGTCATCTGTGAAAAAGCATTTGAGTTTTGAGTAATTCATTATCTCTCTTCTCTATCTCTTAAGAATACATCTCCTCCCCATACCTATGAGAGGTATGTGATCTGTTTCTATTATATTTTTTATAGTTATGATCTTTAATTTAGAGTCATGTATCCATTTAGAATACATTGTGGAATGTGGTAGATGATGTTAATCCAAGTCTTATTTCTGCCAGCAAAAATTTTTTACTCTGCTTCTATCTTTCTTTTCAGAATGTCCTTCCCTTTCCTCTTCCTTTCCATTCATTTAATATCTGGGCACACTGCAAAGCCCACCTTAAGTCCCCCTCTCCTTCATAAAGTCCTACCTGTCTTTTTCCAGTCATCTCTCCTTCCTCTCAATTCTTATAGCATGTCTTCTTGGCTATGGGCTATGACTATAGCATAGTCCTGCCCTATGTCCTATTTATATACCTTAAACAAACAATTCCATTCAGGGATCTTTGCCAGACACTGAAGATATGATGAGAAAAATGAAATCATCTCTGCCTTCAAGTTTTTGCATTTCCATCCATCAGTCAATCAAAAATTGCATTTCTGCTGAAGGATACATGTTCCTTGGCAAATTCATAGTAAGCTGAGGGAGACTAGAGCAATAGTGAATAAGGAAAGGGAGACACTCAGAAAAAGATTGGGTGACATTTGATCCCCCATTTTGTAGCTTAAACTCCCTCCTAAATCCATGTTCCACTCAGCAGTTAATTGACTTTTCCTAAGCACAGGTCTGATCTTGTCACCTCCCTATTCAATAAACTCTGGCGGCTCCCAATCACAATCACAAAATCCTCTGGTATTCAAAGCCCTTCATAAGCTCATGCTCTCTTCCTTTTTCAGTCTTCTTCCACCTTACTACCCTGCACAGACCCTGTGATCCAGTGCCACTGGCTGCCATGTTGTTCCTTGAACAGGACACTCGCCTCCAGGCTCCTAGCATTTTCACTAACTGTCACTGCAGTATGGGAAGTCTCTCCTCGTCTCCACTTCTTGGAGTCCCTGACCCTTTCCAGTCCTAGATAAAACCCTGCCTTCTACAGGAAGCTTTTCCTGATAACCCATTATGCTAGTGTCTCCCCTTCTTGCTTCAATTTATCCTGGATACTTCATGTTTATATGTGGATGTTTTCAAATTGTCTCCCCCATTAGACTGTGACCTTGAGAGCAGATACCATCTTTTGCCTTCCTTTGTATCTCAAACACTCAGCACAGTACTTGGAATACAGTAGGCATTTGATAAATGTTTATTGATTGATTTGACCTGAGCTGAACCCTGAAGGAAGCTAAGGATTCCAAAAGGGGGTCATAGTAAGCACATGCAAACATGGGATGACAATGTCTGTCCTGTCCAAGCTAGTGTTCTGGTTTGACTGAAAGGGAGGATGTGGAAAGAGAAAGGGTTAATCAATCCAATACGATCAACAGGCATTTATTAAGCACCTCTATGTTCCTGGCATTGTGCTAGGTACTGAGGATTCAAAGACCAAAAACTAGACCCTTCCTGGCCTCCAGAAGCTTACATTCTAAGAGTAGTGAGAAGGGCAGAAAGGCAGGCTGGTGTTAGATGTTGTCAGCTTCAAATGCTGGGCTACCCAGAGGCACTATGTTTGTTGTCATTGTTACTCATATTAGTGGACAATTAATAATCTTATTAGTAATTAGAATGATAATATATTTAATTAATAATCTTATTGTTACATATTTAAGAGTAATAATGCCAATATTTAGCTTTAAGTAGTGCTTCTAAGTTTGCACAGTACTGTAACTATGTTATCATTTGGTCCTCACCAGCTATTCTGTGAGCTTGTTCAGTCATTTCTCATTGATGTCTGCCTCTTCATGACTCCATTTGGGGTTTTCTTGGCAGAGAAACTAGAAAGGTTTGCCATTTCCTTTCCAGCTCATTTTACAGAAGAAGAAACTGAGGCAAGCAAGATGAAGTGACTTGCCCAGGGTCACACAGTAAATGCCTGAGGCTGGATTTGAACTCAGCTCTTCCTGACTCCAGGCCCTGTTCTCTGCACACTATGGTGCCACCTACCTGCCCAATGTGAGGGAGGTTCTATTATTATATACATTCTATATATGAGACCGAAGCTTACAGAAGTAAAATCACTTGTCTGTAGTCACACTATAATCCTATAGGACTTGCCTATAATCTGGTGTCTGGGGAAGGATTTAAAGCCAAGCTGTTCTGATTCCAAGTCCAGGACTCTATCCACCACACCACCTACTGACTAAGGCTTTGGAGGAGCCTGTTGTCCAGGCATGGGGTGGCCCACTTGGCCTCTGAGTTCTGACATTCCTCCAAGTTCATTAGAGGGGGGTGAAACACAGTGCTCTGTGAGGTCAGAAGGGAAAAGATTGGTTTTGTAGACAGATGGAGACTGAGGAGGCTTTTTGGAGGAGGGAGCCTTGAAAATGACTTCAGAGAAACAGAAAATTCAGGAGACAAAGAAGGAAGGCCTTCCCTTCAGAGACCCAATGGATGACTAGCTCTGGGAGGACCATGAGTGGAAATCTGCGGACAGAGCCTGGAGATCAGCTGCTCTGGAAGAGGATCATGGGAGGTGAGGCTGGGGAAGCAGGCTAACTGTAAACTTGTACCGTGAAAAAGCTTTTCCATCTGATCAATTCACATCTCCAAGAAGGCCCAGGACCACACTGAGTGCTCTTAAGCAGTAACCTGCTAATTGATGACCTGAAGAGGGGAATGAAACCCCAAAGACGCTCCTCACTTCTCCAGGGGCATTGGTCCATGGCTCGGGGAAATCCATCTGAGTCACTGAACGAGAAAAGACACTAGCTCCCCTGCAGTCTGGTGGGCTCAGAGAGGGCCTTTTCTATAACTTCGAGGCTCCTGGAAGCCATCCAGTCCAGCTCCCTCATTTACAGAGAAGCAAACTGAATCCTATGCAGGTACACTAGATCAGAGCTCTAAAGCTCAAAGGGTTCTGGGATGGCGGAGGTGGGGGGGGAGCTCCTGATCCAACTCTCTCACTTTACAGGTGAGGGAAGTGAAGTGCCTTGCCAATAGTAACTCTATGGATAAGTGTCAGAGGCAGGATTTCAGTGGGGATCCTCTGCATCCAGAACCAGCACCCTTTCAGTGAGGCAGCACCTCACTGCCTCCCCTTTCATTCAGTGGTAGCAATCATGATCATTGCCTACCCCATTGTGGAAGGACACAGAACTCTCTCATTGCTGGGAAATAATCCTCTGTAAATGTAGGTCAGAGACTCATCATCTCAATAGAGCTGTCTGGGTACTGCTAAGTTAGGTGACTTGCCTAGAGTCACAAAGGCCGTATGTGTCAAAGGCTCATCCTCAGGACCAGGGCACCAAAGGACAAGCCACTAGTAACCCAAATAAATGAACCATTAATGGTGATATTTCACAGATCAGTAGCAGAAATATTTTCACCCCTCCTCCCAAATCAAACCACCCATTACCTATCCAGTAGGTCCTGACTTTTCAAGTATCCAGTGGTTTCATCCCCAGAGAGCCCCCTGTAATCTCCCATGACCTACATGCCCCCTAAAATTAGCCTACATTTAGTTTTATGTAATGACATAGGCTACAATCAAAGGTATGTCACTGCTCACCATCCAAGCTCTGCCTCTGAGTTCCTGTGTGAGCTTAGGTAAGTCACCTCCTCTCTCGTCCTCAGTTTCCTTCTCTGTAAAATGAGAGGATTGACCTAGATGACCTTTGGGGTCCCTTCCAACTCTAGACCTAGGATTCTATGACCCTCTTGGAACTCCCTCTTCACTCCCTAGAAATTCTGATCCTTATATTATAAAGCACTGTCTCATGTAAGATCTGCCTTTCTTCCTTTGGTAGAAAGTCACTGGGCATCTTTCATCAGCGAGGCAGCAAAACACATTGGAAAGGATGATGGGCTTAAAATATAAGGACCTGAGTTTGGATCCTGGCTCTGAGCTCTTACCTCCTGGGTGAACTTGAATAATTAACTTCATGCCTATGGGTCTCAGTCTCCAAATCTTCAAAATGAAATGGTCAGATTAGATGAGCTAAGAGGTCTCTTACAGCTTTAGATCAAAGATCCCTAAGAAAGATGCTCTCTTTTCTAAGTCCTTGCTCACTGGCAAGAGGAGAGAGGGTGGAACAAGTCTGGAAATGAAATTCATGCAAAAATAATAGGTGTTAATCAAAATAGGACTTCTAAAAGGGAAGCAAATGAAATAAAAAGAAGGGAGCAGAGAGATCACTGTGTGACTCTAATTCACTTTTTCCTTCCTCTTAGACAGGGAAGAGCCAAGATTCTGGGTCCCTAGTGGAGATATTGCGGAGTTCTTCCATGGAATTTACCTTGACTGTGACTAACAAGATGGTACCTGAGGATTAGTGGGAGAAGACAAGAGAGGACCTCTCTTCCTGTGCTGGGCTAAGAGATGCCCCTTGCAGCTGAGATCAAGGAGAAGTAATGGAAATAAAACACCCTATATCATAGCAATCACTGCATCAGAGCAATGAACACCGGGGAGGCTTAAGATCACAAGAAAACTTGAGACCAGGCACTCTGTCTTGCTCTTACTTATTTCAGCAGTGGTCACTCGGACTCTTCAAGCATTTGCCTGAAAGATGAGTGATGGGCTGTGGATCTCCCTCAGTCCCAAGGAATTTAATCAACTCCAGAAATATTTAGAATGTGAGTATCTCGATTAAGCTACATGGGGATAGAGGTATCTCTTGTTTGGGGAAGGCTATCATTGGAAAATAGAGCAATACAGAGAGAGACAGGTGCTGGAGAAGACAGGGGGTTGGCCTTGGAATCAATAAGGTCATGACTCATGGTCCCTAAGAAATCCTCAAGGGTAGTGAGTTAGAGGAGAGGTGCCTCATCATTGGTGTAACTGCCCTGAGAGGATCAAGGGGAAGATTTCAACTTGATATGGAAGAAAAAAACATGTTGACAGTCAGACCTTTCCAGAAGTGGAAGAGATTCCAGAGAAAGCAGGGTGATAGATATGAAGTTGGGAAGGTCCTCAGAGACATCTCATCCACCCCCAGGCCTTATTATTTCACACAGAAGGAAGCTGAGTGTTCTTTCTCCACTGTGCCCCCTATAATGATGGATTCCCTCCTCGAACCAAAGCTAGCTGGGTGTCAGACACCCGTTAGAGCTGGTGTGGAAAGCTTCTTCCCTTAGGACCATACTTTGATGGGGATTCAGGATTCTGAAATGGCCTTAGCACAAGGAACTTCTATGCATTAACAAAACTAAAACAACATTGTAAAATAGGTTCTTCCTTTCTGTTCAAAGGTCGATTCCTTTTTGGTAATATTTTTATTTTAATGTCATGGGCACAGAGAGATCCTGGACCAGAGGTCCCTAACTTTTTTTGTTTCATGGAAATCTAGCTATCAAAATATTTTTTTAAAGTTCACTGACTTCAGATTAAGAACCCCTAGCCTAGTGGGACCAGGAGTTATTATGGTTGGATCCAATCAATCAACAAATGAGCATTGACTAAATACCCACTCTGTGGCGGGCATTGTGCCAAGCACTGGGAAAACAAAGAGCAAAAATGAGCCCAACCTTGTTTTCAGAGAACTCTTGGTTCTTTCAATACATGTTTGTTAAATACCCCCTATATACTGGCACCATACTAAGTACTTCAGATGCAAATGCAAAAGTCAGACGGTCCCCATTTATCTGTCCAGTTATCTCAGGGACTGGCATTCTAGTTATCTTGAAAAGCTGGCATTCTTTTGGAAGCAATAGCATTTGCATGTATAGATATCTACAGAATTGCTACAAAGGAAATTTTGAAGTAGAGGTGCTAGCAACCAAAAGGCCCCCAAATTGGGGCTCCTGTGCCCCTTTTCTTATTAACAGTTTGCCCAAATCAATGGGTTCTGTCTCCCTAGATTCTACCAAGAAATTAAAAGATGTCTTGGAAGAGTTTTACAAGACCAAGCAGGAACAAGAGTACAACCCTGACCTGGTAAGAAGTTTTTGATTGGATTTTTAAATAAAACTTTTTTCAGACTAGATTTGTGACTTCATTATTCTAGGGAACTCTCAGAGAAGACGGGCCATCCACCAATACAGGTCACTGATCAGCACACCTTATAGACTTGGAGAGTCCTTTAGAACACTGAAGAGGTTAAGTGCTTCCATTTCCATCTCCCCCTGTGCTGCTTGTTGTACTTGTCCTTCATTTCCAAAGAGGGCAACGGCATCAGGGAGATGATGATGTGACTTGCAGGTGACTTGGATTTGAGTGGGGGAGCACTGTGTAAGTGAATATGTAGCTGCAAGGAAGGCAGGTACTGGGGCAGCTAGGTGGCGCAGTGAATAGAGCACTGGCCTTGCAGTCAGGCGGACCCAAGTTCATATACGGCTTCAGACACTGAACACAAAAACTAGCCATGTGACCTTGGGCAAGTCACTTAACCCCAACTGCCCTCCAAAAGAAAAAGAAAAAAAAGAAAGTCAGGTATTTATTGTTCTAGGATGGGAGCAATAAATACTTGGAGCATCAGGAAATGGTCTCAAGGCTGGCAAATATTGTCTGGGGGTTCAGTCGATGGTTTTTAGAGCTGGGCACATGAAAGTTGGAAGGAGAGATGGTAATTGTCAGGGTGGTAGCTCCCTCTCAGCGTTTTAGGGGTACCCTGAGAGATTTGGGGTATCTCTTCTCTAATGCCGGTGGCTTTGTTCCCCTCTCCCATTGTTAGCTACCAGTGTGATTAGAACCCCAGTTCCATTTAGCC
>CM053593.1:378542107-378584325 GCA_028646575.1 Pseudocheirus occidentalis
AAAAAAAAAAAGGACCTATGTTTTCATTCTGGAACCTTTCACTCCTTTGATAAGTTTTCTGACTTCTACAAGTCCAAAGGTAATGTTGAAAATAGACGAAATCTAAGATTTCAGTAAAGAGATTTTCAGGGAGAGTAAAGAAAAAGAACATAAAATTAGTCATTGCTTCCATATGATCTATGCATTGTTAAAACCTAAGTGTAAATTTCAGCTAATGCTGAGATTACCAACTAATTTTAAGATTAGCAGGAAAGGCCTGGACAATGTTAATCTTGCCAAGAATGACTGACAAGAATTTTCAGGATCCAGACAAACTCAAAGGCTTTCAGCCCTGACCCAGTCAGAGATTTTGAGCTGGGATTAATAGTTATGTCCAGGAAGGCTCTTCATCAATCTGACTAAGAAGTGACTACAGGGTGTTGAATTTTACAGCCACAGCTTCATAAAACAGTAAGAAGTAGTGGAGAGGAAACTAAATTTGTAGAAAGCTTAGTGAGAGACTCAATTAATCCATATCATTCCAAGAGCATTCGGGGATAAAGGTGGAAAAGGATTGTTTCAATTTCCTCCAAGACTAAGAGATTTTCCCAAGACAAGCCAGAGAGACTCAGCATTAGACTTTTGTTATGGTGTTTCATTCACACCAGGGAAGCCTTTAAGAATAACTCAAACCAATGAGAAATCAGTGCCCTTCTCCTGACATTAAGAAGATACCAGTGGAGCCCTTGAGTTGTCCATCAGTCACTTGTGACTGGCCCATCTCCTCCAATCACATATTTCCCTTATGACACCTTTAACTTCTGTCCTTTGAAGTTGCTCATTGATCCTTTCAGTATTTCAGGGATTATGAATACAAAGACACAGTGAAATCATCCTAACCATCAAGGAACTCCCCCACAATACTTTTTTTTATTTAGTATTTTATTTTTCTCTAGTTACATGTAAAAATACAATTTCAATATTCATTTTTAAAACTTTAAGCTCCAAATTCTCTCTCTCCATCACCACCCCACTCCCTATGAGAAATCAAACAATTTTATATAGTTTATACATGTCTAGTCATGCAAAACATTTCCATAAGTCATGTAGTGAAAGAAAACATAGAGAAAAAAAGTTTTAAAAAGTTAAAAAAAAATAAGGAGAGAACAGATTGGAGGAGGGTGGGACGGCTGTTTTGGGGTGGTGGATGGGGGAAAGATGGGGAGAAAATTTGTAACTCAAAATTTCATGGAAATGAATGATATAAACAAGAAAATAAATAAATTAATTTAAAAAGAAAAAATAGTTTTATATGCTTCAATCTGTATTTAGACAGTTTTTATCTGGGAATGGATGGAATTTTTCATCATGAGCTCTTCAGAGTTGTCTTGGATCATTGTATTGCTAAGTCATTTCACAGCTGATCATCCTGTAATATTGCTATCACTTTGTACACAGTACATTTCACTTTGCATCAGGTCATATAATTCTTTGCAGGTTTCTCTGAGAGCATCCTGCTCATCATTTCCTATAGTACAATAATATTCCATCATAATCACATTCCACAATTTGTCCAGCCATTCCCCAAGTGATGGGCCCTGCTATCAGCTTTGCATTAAGGTTTATAAGTTCTCAAAAATGATCAGCTGTTAATGGAATCTAAAGGTGAGAGGGTCTCTATGGACTATCAAGTCCAGCTCCTTCTATTTACAGGTGAGAAAACTGAAGCCCATAGAGGTAAGTGACATATACAAACTCACTTGGCTTATACAAGTAGTACATGGCAAAGCTAATATTAGAACTCTGGTTTTCTAACTTAAAACCACTACTCTTTCCAATACATCATACTTAGATCTTTGAACATTTACCAGAAAAACTGTGTCTTTGCCTGAGTTTATCTCATAGGCTTTCCCCATGCCATTCCCATCTTCATCTGAGACAGCTCTCCTAATAGGTAACATTTAAATAGCACTTAAAGGTCTGCATGTTTGTGTATACACACAGAGTACATATATACATGTATACATACACAAATATACGTATACACGTAAACATAGAAGGATTACATATATACATGCACACATATGTGTCTTTGTATATATGTACATTTATAATAATATTTTATCTTTATAACCACCCTGTGAAGTAAGTAGGTACTAATATTATGCCCATTTTACAGATGATAAAACTGATGCCAAGCCAACTGACTTGTCTAGGGTAAGACAGGCAATGGGCATCTAATATGGGTGTCAGTTTCAGATCTACATGTCATTTTCCATTACACCAAGTCACCAGGGTCAAAACAGTATGCTGCTAGAAAATACAGTGTTGTTCTTCCAAGGATCTTCCAGTCTCATAGTTAGTGAAGGATTGCCTTGGAGTTGTGTTTCAGAGTTGTCTGGGTGCCTACAGCCTTCTAACCACACATACTGGCCAGGCTTTCTCATGATCAATGGTGATTCTTTGGTGAAGTACTCATACAGGATTAAGCCTGAGGCACTGTGGAGACCTAGGTCATGACCTTGGTCTCATTAGTACAAAGCTTTCCCTATGGATAACTGGCCACAGACATGTTGTGATGATTAGATCTAGAACCTGGGTCCCTGCTCCCAACATCCATTCCCTTAAGGAAAGCTAAGCACTTTTCAGCGAGAGATGCTCTGAGCTTCCATGGATCCTGCCATATTCTTCACACCTCACTTCTCATCTTCTTGTGTTTCTTACAGTCATGTTTCGTCTGTATGACACGGATGGCAATGGTTACCTGGATAGTAGGGTAAGTAAGTTTCCCTCTAAACCTGTCTGCTGTTCTCTAAGCACCAGCCAGAGCCTCAGCAAAGGTTGCCAGAAATCTTCATTTCAACTTGGTAGGGAACTAGAGGGTTCTGGACAGGGCTACAGACAACCTAACTGCCCCAAATCTGCTCCTTCCTAAGTGCACTCGTTGAGATTAATATCCAAAATTGTCCTGATGTTCTAGAATCTTAGAATTCTAGAACCTTAGCTTTGTAGGGGAGCTTGTGAATTATCTAAATCCTAAGGGGAATCTTCTCTGTGGATCCCCAGCTACTCCATTCATGAGAATCTCACTTGCCCATGAAGCAGAACACTCTACTTCTGGAATTCGTGACTATAAACTTATTTCTTACATTGGACTCTGTTTCCTCTGTTTTCACATAACTCTCATCCACTGGTGCTACTCACAGGCCAAGCAGAATAAAGCTCGTTTTAACCATTAAGACATCTGAAGACCCAAACATCCCCAGTTCCTCCAAGTTCTCATTCTATGGCATGGTTTGCTGACCAAGTAACCATCCTTGTCACCCTTCACTAGCTGTACTCCATAACATCTCCTCTACACTTCAGGGCCTAGATCTAGACCTTCTACTTCAGATGTGCTCAGACAGGTGCAGATCTCCTCTTCTCCCACACCAGCAAGTGGGAGCCATTACATTTCTTTTAAGACAGCCTCCTTTGGTCTTAGCTTTCTTATCAGCTGTATTGACCTATTGGCTTGCAGTGAGCTAGTGGTGGATTGAAACTTTTAGGTATTATTCCCAGAAACTACAGGCAAAATAGCTTTCCCATGTCCTATTGCAATTGATTTTTCCTTATCTTTTATTGCTGCTGAATTTCATCTATGCTCGATTCCACTTCCAAACTCATTTTGAATCATGTTCCTGATGTCCATGTGTAACAAAAGCCACCTTTTTAGTATTCTCCCTAATTAGACATCTTCAGTGTTGCCCCTTAGATACTTATCTCATGCCAAAGGCCTTGCTACGTAGCAAGTTTATGCAACAAAGCCTCCAGGATGCTCTGTAAATCAGTGAGATGATAGGGAGGAGGATGGGAGCTTTACTTGGTACCAAAAAATCTGAAGCAGCTGGTGCCGATATTTATTAACTCACTGAGAAAAGAATATCAGGGAAACTTGGCATCTAGGGGGTAAAATTGAATCACCACAGTAGCCCTCCTAGTATCACCAAAACATGTACCTAGAAATAGGAGACCTACATGTCATCTGATCTACTCAGCCCCCCCATTTCCCAGATGAGGAAACTGATGCCCAGAGATAAAATGACTTACCCAAGGTAATACAGTTAGTAAATAAGCAATCCTAGATTTTTTTTATTATTGAAGAAATAGAGGAGATGATCTAATCTTGGCATACTTAGAATAAGAGGAGGTAAAGGGAAGGAAGATTGTTCCATTGCGGCGGGGGGGGGGGGGGAGGAGGGGTGCGGAGAGAAGTCAATGTTTCAGTGTGTGTTCTACACATAAGTGATATATACAGCTCTCACCACTGCCACCAACGTGGGGCAGGATGTAGCATCAGAGGACTTGAGTTTGAATCTCAGCTCTCATTTTAAATATCCATGTAACTCTGGGCAAGTCAATCTCTCTGGGTCTCAGTTTTTCCTTCTCTAAAATGAGAGGGTTAGACTAGGCAGCTTCCAAGGTCCCTTCCAGCCCCAAATCTTTGATCCTGTGACTAGATGGACTGTTCCTAGGTCACTTCCACCTCTGAACCCATGTCCCTAAGATCTTCTTGACCCTCAATTTAGGGCAAAAAGAGGAGTAATGGCAAGTAGAGTGACTCAGGATCACAGGATCAGAGAGTCTGAGCAAGAAGGAACCTCAGTGAGTATAGTTTACAGAAGAGGGAGCTGAGACCCAGAGAAGTTAAATAACTTGTCTAGGACAGCGGTTCTCAACCTGTGGGTTATGTTCAGTTTGTAACAATGGAAATACATCCTGCATATCAGATATTTACATTACGATTCCTAACAGTTATGAAGTAGCAACGAAAATAATTTTATGGCTTGGGGTCATCACAACATGAGGAGCTGTATGAAAGGGTCGTGGCATGAGGAAGGTTGAGAACCACTTGTCTAGGGTCAAATAGTCATAAACGCCTGAGGTGGGAATCATCCCTGTATTTCACCAGAGAAAACATATCAAACCCCACACACACACCTCCCCTCTCACTCTCTACTCATCCCATCTCCCTGGTTCCGTCTTGTTTCTTGTCATTTTCCCTCAGGAGCTGGATCGAATCATCACTCAGATGATGCACGTGGCTGAGTATCTGGAATGGGATTCCACAGAGCTCAGGCCTGTAAGTGACAACCCCAGTGACCAGCCTGGATAAGTCCAAAGTACTCATCCCCATGCTAGGCATGGGCCAAGGATTTGTCTAGCTCCCAGACAATCTAGATTACCTTCTGCTCCTCCATAGGTCAGGGTTAGAGTTAGGGATAGAGATGAAGACTAGGCTTGAGATTTCACTCCGAGGTGAGGAAATGCCCTTCATTGGTATTGATTGGCACCTTCTCACTGATTTGGTCTACTACTACTCTGTGTCTGTGGGAGGCAGGACTCAGACAGTCTTAAGAACCTCCCATGTGTCAGACACCATGCTAAATGTTGGGGACAAAAAGAAAAGTAAAAACCAGCCTCTGTCCTCAAGTAGCCCACAGTTTAATAGGGAAGGCAACTTGCAAACAATCGTGTGTGAATGTGCTGTAGACAGAGTCATTGGGAGCAGCATGAATATTGGCTGTCTTATAGAACCTAAGACTTTAGCGGACACTTGGGGGAAGGCAGGAAGTAGAGATGAGGAGGGTGGATATGTATTCCCTGCAGGAGGGACTGTCAGAGAGAACGTCCTGAATCCCAAGATGGAGTGTCTCATGTGCGTGACAGCCAGGAGTCTGGTGTCACTCGGGAACACAGTACGTGGAGACGAGTCAAATATCAGAAAATTCCCACCCACAAATCACAGAGCCATTGCCCTGAAGTGAAGGGGACCTAAATAGGAATTCCTCAAGAATTCTTAACCTTCCTTTGCAGAAACAATTCAGCAGGTCTGTTGCTAGTGGCTGCCATTGGAGCAGCATCTAAACACTCTGTTTTCCTTCTTTGCTTTTCCACTGGCCTCTCCTTTCAGGGCAGAGGCTGTTTTGCTTTGTTCTGGTTTGCCCTCATTTCCCCAGCCCTTGGATCAGCGCCATCTACACAGTGGGCACTTAAGAGATTTGTGTTGACCTGAACTGAGTTGAACTGAGGCCCCAGTTCTCTGGTAGGGATGTCACTGTCAACAAGATGAAAGTAGTTGTCATGTCATTGAGCATTTGTATTCTTGGGAAGGATTAAACACAAGAGTCATCCAATTATCTAAAGAAGGGAAAATGTGAACATTGGAACATTAGTGATCATAGGAACATAGGTTTTCCGTTGTTGTTCACTCTGTTTTCAGTGATGTGTGACTCTCTGTGACCCCAGTTGGGATTTTCTTGGCAGAGACACTGGAGTGGTTTGCCATTTCCTTCTCCAGCTCATTTTACAGATGAGGAGGCTGAGGCAAATAGGATTAAGTGACTTTCCCAGGGTCACCCAGCTAGGAAATTTTTGAGGCTAGATTTGAACTCAAGGAGGAGGCTCCAGGCCTGACTCTCTAACCATTGTACCCTACCTAGCTGCCCTTTAGTTTAACTCCTCCACCCCCCGCACCTTCTCTCATTTTACAGATGAGGACATTGAGACTTGTAGAGACTAAGCAAGTTGGAATCATAGAGCTAGATTAGAAGCCATCAACTCCAAAACCTTCCTTTTACAGATGAGAAACTAGAGGTCAAGGGACATGAAATGACTTTGACTAAGGCAACACAGGTAGAAAATAGAAAAGGTGAGATTTTAATCTATATCCTTTGACTCCAGAGACTACACAAAGCAGTAAATTGGTCAGACCAATTTTTAAAATTTGTATTGATACTTTGTTTTTATATGACCTTCAGTTGTTAATATATTCTTCCCTCATCCATTTTCCATAGAGCCATCTCTTGAAAAAAATCAAAAAGTAAATAAAAGAAGGAAAAACAATTTAGCAAAAAGAACTAACACATGCATGGAGTATGACTGGATATGCAGTATTCTGTACCCATAGGCCCTCACCTCACCAAATAAGAGGAGGGAGAGGCATATTCTCCTGTCTTTGAGTCCAAACTGAGCAGATTAGTTTTGGGCCATGGTTATTATACCTTCTCTACAAGGTCAGGAGCCTAATAAGTTTCCTCCATTCTCATTTTTGAGCGGCTAATTTTCAGAGTCCTCAGTGATGTTACAATGAGTGAAACTCCTCACTGTATGACCCAATGAAAGATGAATTCTGCAGGGCAAAGAAGGCTGAACAATTAGACCTTCTGTTCAGAAAGTAAGAATGCTCTTTGTGAGTCAGAGAGAATTCATTGGAAGCGGGCTAACAGGACCAACTCCTGTTCAGGTGGTTAGAGAGGGATAGATCAAGACCAAGAAGAGTCTCTCAAAGGAAGCGAAAGGGAGAATGGAGGGGGAAAGACAGTGAAGAAGAGAAAGACGAGGTTGACAAAGGGAGCTGATTCCCATCTCCAACACTCTTTCCTTTCCTTCCTGGCAGATCTTGAGGGAAATGATGGAAGAGATTGATATTGACCATGATGGGATTGTGACCCTAGAAGAGTGGATTCAAGGAGGGCTGACAACCATCCCACTACTGGTCCTGCTAGGGATGGAAACAGTAAGTAACAAAACAAGCTGGGTTCATTACGTCGGGGGCCAGAAAATGCTTGTAGATTCACATGAAAATGAAGAAAACACCTGACTGTTTCCCGAGTCACTGAATCTTAAAATTGGAAGTAGCCTCCAAAGTCAACTGGCCCAACTTTTATCTGGACAGAAATCTCTATGATATCCCCAACAAGTAGCCAGTTAACCTTCATTAAAAGATCTCCAGCTAGAGGGTATCCCAGCGCCTAATCAGGCAGTCGATTCCATTTTTCAAGAACTCTCCTATTTAGGAAGGTGTTGTTGTTTTTCTGTCATCATCTCAATTTACCTCTTTGCACCTTCTATCCTGGTTCTGTCTTCAACCCAAAGAGAACACATCTACCTCCTCATAGGAGCCTTTCAAATGCTTTGAGACAGTTATCATGTCTGCCTGGTTCTTCTCTTCAACAGTATTACCATTCTGAATTCCTTTCTTGGATGACATGAATTAGTTATCTTCCCATCATGCATGTTAAACATTGGAGATACAAATGCAAAAATAAAACATTCCCTGCCCCCAAGGAGTTTACCTTCTAAATAGATTCATGGACCCCAAGTCTTCTCACCATCCTAGTCACCTTTTGCTCTGGATGCACTCCAGTACATAGAGTTATAGAATTAGAGATGGGACATTAATAGTCATTTTACAAATGAGGAAGCTGAGTCCCAGAGGAATTAAATAACTTGCTCAAGGTGAAATAAATGGTATGTTAGAAAGCTGGCTTTCAAAATGAAGTTCTCTGGCTTCACAGTCAATCAGATCTCCTTTCTCTGCTTCCCTTGACTCTTCATGACTCCTGAAATATCATTGGATATAACTGAATTAGACAAATAATTTCCTTATGCTGTGATCTGAGTTGGAAGTTCAGTCACCATATGGCCATACTCACTGTTCAGATCAGCAGGTTGAGGTCTAGAACTCTAGACCTTCCTCGTGGATATCATACTCCGAAGAATCTGGCAGCTAAATCTTGTCCTGTGCCGAGTGAATAGAGACAGACCGATGCATCAGGCTGCCTTCCTCTTGCTTAATTGGATCTCAGAATCATAAGATGAAATGGAAATTACCATTTCCCTTCTCATGATAATTACTATTTCCCTTTCATCTTATGATTCCAAGCCTGTGGTTTAATTCCTATATTTTACAGATGAGGAAATTAAGCCTGGAGAGGTAAAGGAACTTTCCTAAGGTCACACAGCTAATTAGCAGCAGAGAGAGCCTGTGTTTTTCCCTCTATGGCTGCCAATGTCATATTCTTGCATGAGTGAACCTCAGACCCAATAGAACCATCCTGCCTAGATGCAATCCCCTCACAACCTGGGTTTTCTCTGAGGTTGAGGGCTAGAGTTGGCTTTTTTAAAGTCACAATAAACCAACTTTTTCCCCCTCAGTTAACCCTTCAATCCCCACTAAGGGAATTTTAGCTCTGATCCCCTCATGATCAGGGAGACTCAGAACAGTCTTATGGAAAGTTCCTGAGTCACTTACCCAGACAAGTCTTCCTCCAAATAGCAAGGGAGAAAAATTACCATCCTGTTTATTATATTGATAAAATTGGCATTCCTGTTTATGAAGCTAAACTCAATAAGGTGTTTACAGTATCTCTTTTGAAGAGGCACATTTGGGGAGATGATATCCCTTTTTGGAATAGCAACCCTATTGCTTTATTTTAGGATTTAAACCTAAAATAGTGTGGTGTAGTGGAAATGGCAATGATTTGGAGTCAAAGAGTCTGGGATAGATTTTACTGCCACTATATTTACACTTTGTATCACCTTGGCCAAGTCAATTCATTTCTCTGGGTCTCACTCTCCTTAATTATTAAATGAGAGTGGCAGTCTGAATGACCTCTCAGGTCCCTTCCTGCTCAAAATCTATGATTCTATAATCTTTCTTCAATATATCAATACGTTGGTGACTTCATTGACATAGGGCATTATCCCACCCCCCTCCCAGTCCTGATCTCATCCTAACCATGTCTTCTCAACTTGTACAATTCCTGCCCCATGAATGGAGGATATGGCTCTAAAACCAAGGAAACTGGATTCCAGACCCACCTCTGCCTCACCTTACCACCATGGGCCTCAGCTTCCTTATCTGAAAAATGAGGATTTTGGATTAGATGACCTCTGAGGTCACTTCCATCTCTATGGCTTCTATGACCTGATGATTTGGGATTTTATCCTAGAAGCAATAGGGAGCTCTGAATTTTTTTTTAATTGGGGAAAGAATACATTCTGCCAAATGAAGCGTCACCACATCACTAGTAGGGTCCCATTCCAATCGAGAACTGTGATTTTTTGATCCTGTGATCGGTCCAACTCTCTGGAAGTCTTCTTTAAGGTCTTTTAACATCCTAAGGGTATTATGGTAGCACTAGACTTATCTATCTGTACCTTGCAATAGGACTACATTTTCTCACCATAGATTTCCCTGGTCAATATATCACACACAGAAAAATAAAACTGGCTATAGTTTCACAAATAAGTAAATGACCAACTACTAAGTAAATGCAGTTCCTTATTTATTCTGGGCATTCTTGAATGGAATCCATGCCAGGGTCTCATGATTCTTCAAAGAGAAGCACATGAATGAAGTCTGAAAAACAGAAGTAAGGAAAAGGGAGAAATCAGCTAGGCCCAAGATGGCACCACAGCCATCAAATCAGAAGAACTGTTACTTCTTCCTGTTCCAGACCTTGCTTACTTTCTTCTTCTCCTATTTCTTTAAGGAAATTATAGGTATATGTGGAAAAGAAAACATATAGTGACTGATTGATCGGGTTTGAGTAAATCCAGGTGTTATTCAAAGGAAGGCCGCTAGGTGGCACCATTGCACATATAGAGGCCAGACCTGGAGTCAGGAAGACTCATCTCTCTGAGTTCAAATCTGACTTCAGACACTTAATGGCTGTGTGACCCTGGGCAAGTCACTTCACCCTGATTGCCTCAGATTCCTCATCTGTAAAATGAACTGGAGAAGGAAATGGAAAACCACTCCAGTATCTTTGCCAAGAAAACCCCAAATGGGGTCACAGAGAGTCAGATAAAACTGAAACAATTAAACAACAAATTCAACAGATATTCTGGGAAATTGTCCTGCTAAGCCTGTTGATGATCCCAGATAACTTCCCGGGAACGTAAAGATTGAAAAATCATGGATGAACAGAAGTGACTTTTGGAAAGAAAGATAATAGTATTCTCTCTTTCCTTATATTTTCTTTGAGCATTTGGTTCTCTTCTTTGCACCTACAACTCATTACAATATCCTCCAGTAGAATGTAATAGGAGTAGGGAGCCTGTGGCCACAAGTTCTCCATCTCTGGAATAGAAGTTCCTTGTGGGCAGAGACCTAGATTTTTGTTGTTACATCCCCTACATGGAGCCCAAAAAGGGCATAGTTAGGTGGTTCAATTTGGGGTCTTCAAATTTAATTAGAATAGCCTTCAGACTAAAATAGATGGAAGTTACCATTCCTCAGTTCAGTCTTCTTTTTCTGTTCAATAAAGCCTGTCTTCTGATGGCAGAGTCTTTGAGAACCCAGTGTCATCTCTACATGACAGTGATGTATCCAAGTACTGTTTTAATCAGTAAACAAACACTGATTAAGTGCCTATTAAGGGCCAGGAACTGGAGATATAAAGACCTTCCTCTCCCCCAAAGTTGAATAATCCCTATCTAAAATTAAAAACTGTTGCTGGGTCCTGTGGCATCGCACCCACTCCGCCAGTACTTCCCAAGGGTGAGCTGACACACCTGACCTGCTGTGTATACTTGCCTGGGTTAGAAACTTTTTTGTTATTATTCAGTCATTTACAGTTGTGTCTGACTCTTTGTGACCCCCATTTGGGGGTTTCTTGTCAAAGATACTGGGATGGCTTGTCATTTCCTCCTCCAGTTCATTTTACAGATGAGGAAACTGAGGCAATCAGGGTGAAGTGACTTGGCCAGGGTCAAACAGCTAGTCAGTGTCTGAGATCAGATCTGCACTCAGGAAGATGAATATTCCTGAGTACAGGCCTGGTGCTCTATCAACTATGGTGCCACCTAGAGGCCCCTATTCTAGCCACATGGAAAGCCTAGATTCAAGCAATGTAACATACTGAATAGAACACTGTACTCCGGATCAGGAAGACCAGGGCTCAGTCCTTACTTCTAATACTTACTAGCTCTATACCCCTGGGAAAGTCATTCAATAATAGTTAATAGCTTCATTATTTAATGCCCTACTGTGTTCCAGACCCTGTGCTGAGCACTTTACAATTATTATTTTATCCTCACAACAACTCTGTGAGGCAGGTGCTACTATTAATCCCATTTTAGAGATGAGAAAACTGAGATCTCCCTGAAGCCCAGTTTCTTCATCTATAAAATATGAGGGGCTTTGGATTAGATAATGTATAAGTTCTCTTCCAACTCCATTCTAGGACACTGTGACTTTGGGGGACTTCTAACTTCTTCTGGCTTACAGTCCGCACCCAGAAAATCTGGCAAAATCACTCCCTGGTGCCATCCTGTCTGCTGCCTCTTACTTATCTCAAAGGTTCAAAAAAACTAAAGGATGAAAGTTTTATTAGCAGACAGAGAAACCAAATTGGACTCCTCAGAGAACCTTTGAAAAACTTACACCCTTCATGGGCAGCTCTCTCTCTCAAATCTATACATGTTCTCAGTTTGAGTCTTGAAATAGCAGGTTGCCTTTCCCACTGATCCCAGCACAGGTTAATGCAGCACCCTATGTGTACTGGAGCATTAATGATCACTCCCAGAAAGAGATAAAATGTGCCAGGACTAATTCCTGTCACTGGGCATGGTCTTAGCCACTACCTAGGAGAGATTTCTAGTCTTCTCTGTCACCTAAGAAGAACAGTTCCCCCTACAATTACCAGACCAAGTGGGAGCCACCTCCAATCTAACCCCACAAAATCTTGTCCAGGAAGAAACCTAACAATTCAACAAGAGTTTAATGGGCACTGGCTGTGTGCCAGGCACTCAGGACACAAAGACAGAAATGAAACTGTTCCTGCCTGAAAGAAGCTTACATTCTACTGGAGGAGAATTTTGAGAGAGTACATATCAGCAACTCAGGTTCAGATGTGTGACTACAAATGTTGACATCCATCCTCTCAGGCACCTGGTAAAGAGACCTCTACCTGAAAGAACACTTCCTCCTTGTCTGGGAGCCAATAAAATGCCCCCGTTTCTCTGTAATTATCTCTGTCGTGTGTTGAAGAATCTCTCTCAGGCAGATGTTTGCCCCCACCACCATGCAACGTTCACACAACTCCCAAATGGATGTTGCCCCAAAACAGATTTGACCATGTCATATACTGCCCCCACCCTCAATTCAAAAATCTTCTATGACTCTCTATGGTTTTGAGGATAAAATAAAAAACATAGACTCATAGGTCTAGAAGAGACCTCAAAAGCCATCTAGTCCTACTCCCTAACTTACAGATGAGGAAACTGAGGCACAGGGAAATTAAGGGACTTGGGTATTATTATCATATAGTCTTAAAATAATTATATAGGAGTATAGATCTACGGCAGAAAGGGATTTTACATTTTACATTTTACAGTTGAGAAAACAGGTTCAGGGAGATGAAATCACACAGGTGATAAAGCAGGTGTTTGAAGTCAGGTGCTCCAGCTCCAGAACCTGCAGTCTTCCCACCATGCCGCACTTGAATTCCTCCTACAGAGCAGAAAGTCTCTGTCTTCTATCTAATCCAGTTATAGGGGACTCAATACAAACACAACCAAGTTCTTCCTGTCTTTCTAAAATAATAAAAAATTCAGCTGGGTGGTGCCATAGTGCATAGAGTGCCAGCCCCTACAGTCAGAAGACTCTTAGTTCAAATCCAGTCTCAGATACTTACTAGCTGTGTGACCCTGGGCAAGTCACTTAACCCTGTTTGTTTCCTCATCTGTAAAATGAGCTGGAGAAGGAAATGGTCAACCGCTCCAGTATCTCTGCCAAGAAAACCCCCAATGGGTTCATGAAGGGTCAGACACGACTGAAACAACTGAACAAAGTTCTCCTGGGCTATTAGAAATATGGCCAGGGGGCATCTGGGTGGCACAGTAAATAGAGCACTGACCACGGAGTCAGGAGAACCTGAGTTCAAATCCAGCCTCAGATACTTAACACTTACTAGCTGTGTGACCTTGGGCAAGTCACTTAACTCCAATTGCCCTGACTTTCTCCCTCCAAAAAGGAAAAGAAAGAAAAGAAATATGGCCAGAAGATGACAAGGGCTGTTGGTGGATTCAGAGAATGTGCTTAGTAAATTTGGGCTAGGATTAAATCTACTTACAAATAACTTACCCCCACAAGCCTGCAGTGAGACCACATTTCATTCCTGTGCATGTTTGGAAAAAATAACTTTCTTTTCCACTTTTATAAAGAAAATCTCAAGTTCAGTGTCTGAATTAATCATTACAATGGCCTCGGGGGAATTTTTCAATAATATTGGAGAGGAATGTGGATTTCTGACCAGAAAAATGTCCTCTATTACGTATGATTTCAGAACTTTCAGTTCAATAAATACTTATTACTCTTATTAATAATGACAACATGCAAAGCAGCATGGCAGGCATAGGCAGGGGGCTGTCTCAATTCCTCCAGAAGAATGAAAACTCTGAGGACAAAGACTGTTTATAGTTTCTAATTGTTAAGTCATTGCTTCAGTCATGTCCAACTCTCTGTGACCCCATTTGGGATTTTCTTGGCAAAGATACTGGACTGGTTTGCCATTTCCTTCTCCAGCTCATTTTACTAACTAGAAAACTAAGTCAAACAGAGTTAAGTTACTTGCCTAGGGCCATATGGCTAGTAAGTGCCTGAGGCCAAATTTGAATTTGGAAAGAGTCGTCTTCCTGACTCTAGGCCAGGCATTTTGTGCCCTGTGGCTCCACCTAGCTGCCCTTGTTTGTAGCGCGGCATTGGTGAATGTTGAATGACTTGTAAGGAAAGGAGATGAATTCAACCAAATGGAAAAGGTTACATGAGGCTTGACTCTTGCCTTCATCGAGCTTACAGTCCGAGTTAGGGGTACAACACATACACAAATAGCTATAATACAAGTGGATTATGATGGGCGGGTTAGACAGATGCAAAGTGTTATTCAAGGTCCCAGGAAGGAGCAGTGCTACGGTGAGCGAGGGTAATCAGGGAAGGCTCCATGGAGGAGTCAGCGTTTGAACTGAGTTTTGAAAGAAGCATAGAGTTTTAATAGATAGAAGCAGAGCTTCTAGGGAGGGCATTCCAAATATAGCAAAAGATATAGACAGAAACAGAAAGTAGAAACCCTTTTAGAGATGGACAGGTCATTTTGTTTAACTAGAGTGTGGAAGATAGGAATGGTCTTCTCAGGCTGGATTCAGGGGACTAGCTACCTCTGGGCTGACCTCGCGGGCTCATAGATCTGGTGATGGAAAAGATCTCTGAGACATCTGCTCCAACCCTCTCATTTTACAGAAGAGGAAACTGAGTCTCAGAGAAGTGAAGTTCATAAGAATAAGACCATACAGCTAGAGCTGGAAGGGACTTCCACGACCATCTTGTGCAGGAGTTTTTAACCTGGGTCAGTGGGATTTTTTAATATCTTGGTAACTGCCTTTCAATATAACTGGTTTCCCTAGTAATTCTATGTATTTTATTTTATGTATGTAAAGACACGATTCTGACAAGAGATCCCTAGGCTTCCCCAGACTATCTAAGGGGTCCATGACTCAAAAAGCTTAAGAACCCTAGATCTAGTGAAAACCCATCAGTTTTTACAAATGGGGAAACTGAGATCCAAAGAGTTAAAGGAAAGATGACAGGATCATGGCACCTTCGAGGTCATCTAGGCCAACCTTCTCATTTTACAGATGTAAACTGAGACCCTGGGAGGTCAGGTTACTTGCCTAAGGTCTCACAGGGAGCAACCATCAGGGAATATTTCCTTTGCTTCCAGTAAGAACTGTTGGACTCTGTTCACCCTACACTTGGCTCCTGGAATTCATGACAAATAAATCCTTCCATTCTCTGTACTAATAGTCATTCATTTCCTTTATGCCACTCTTTATCCAGACAGACCAGGTCATCTAGAAGACCGTACTCATTTGAATTGAGACCATCTCACCTCTACCAGTTCTTTCACTCTAGAGCCCTGTTGCAGAATCAACACATCTTAGAATTGATAGTCAGTCAGTCAGCATTTATTAAGGACCTGCTATGTGTCAGACACTGCGCTAAGGACTGGGAACACAAAGAGGCAAAAGACAGTCTCTGCCCTTGAGAAGCATGCCATGTAGTAGAGGGACCCCAAACATGGATCTGTAGCAAGTGGCCATCAGTCCTTGCTGGGAGTCTTCTAGTGAGGCACCAACCTCTTGAGGTGGCCTATAGCATTTTGGAACAGATCCAGTTTTTTAAAAGTGGTTTATATCAAACCAAAACCTGTCTCTTCTGAATTTTTCCATTCACCTAGCCCTAGCTCTGCCTTTGAGGGCCAGGCAGATCAAGTCTAATGTTTAGCCAGTTAAGTCTTTGACCAAAAAGCCTTCAAATATCTTAAAGCAGCTGTCATTTGCCTCCTCCTGTCTTTTTCATCTGTAAAATAAGCATCTGCAAGGGGTGGCTAGGTGGTGCAGTGAGTAGAGCACCCGCTCTGGAGTCAGGAGGACCTGAGTTCAAATCTGGACTCAGACACTAGACACAAAAACTAGCCATGTGACTTTGGCCAAGTCATTTAACCCCAATTGCCCTCCAAAAAGCAAAAAAAAAAAAAAAGATAGATATCTTTTTTTTTTTAAAGAGCATCTCCAGCTTCTTCAGCTGATCCCTTATTGAGGGAGGATCTCAAGCATCTTCACCATCCTAGTTAACTCTCTTCAGGACCCCTCAACTGTATATTCTCTAGTTCATCTACGATTTTTCCAAAAGGTGTCACTCCAAAACAGAATACCCAAATCCGGTCATGTTCCTCCACATTTCTTCTGTGCCAAATGAAATTCTGACAGAAAAAGTTCTGAGCAGATTTAATCTATTTATTAGTTAGGTTAGCAATAACCAATAAATTGAGGTTACTGGTCCGTCTTGGTTCCCAAAGACCCTATCTGAGGGTCTTTAAATCCTGGAATGTCTTCCTTCTGATGAACCTGACAATAAGTTAGGTAAGTGTAAGGCAGCCCTCATTGGTAGGTGGGTTGGCCTTCAAGGGTGGCTGATTACACCCCCCCTCTGACACTCAAGGAATTCCAAGTACCTCACGAGAAACAACTGCTTCCAGAAATCTTGACTCAATTGGATTTCCCCTGGCTTTGCCTTCACTATTGGAGACCAAGTTGCCCCAAATCTTGATTAAAGAGCAAGGACACAAAGACTCATTCCCTGGGTAGGGCTTAGCTCTAACTGGCTTCCATTACTGGGTAAACAAGAAACCACAAGGTGCCCAGGCTGGTCAGGAGATTCCTTAGGGGCTGGGAGTAATTACCCTAATCAAGCCCTTCAGAAACTGTCTGTCCTTCAGATGTAGGGTTTGTCAAAATGAGAAAAAGGATGAATTACTTAGAAATATTGGCAATTAAATAAGACAATCCAATATTAATTTTCTTCACCTCCCTGAATCATTCTTGGATTAACCTCTCTCATTTTGAAAACACTCTTTCTTTCCTTGCACCTCAAAAGGCATTCTGTGTCTATCCGGCGTATTCATCACCATGCTCCATCCTGTACTAGAGTTATTTATGTTGTATTTCTCCACTTACACTGTCATTTTCAATATTCAGATATGGCCTTATGAGAGTAGAGTACAGTGGGATTGTCACCTTCCTTTTTCTGGACATCGTTCCTCTCTTAATGTAGCCTATGATTTCAGCAGCCCATGTAGTTGTCTTTTTTTATTTTTAAAAATCTTTGATGTTCTATTAATATTGTAAATCTTAAATTCTATACCACTATGCATATAAAAATGTAATAGAGCATGGGAAAAAGGCTTGAAATGGGATATCAGCCTCCTGACATTAAATACAAAGTTAATTTCACTACTAGTTACTGATCGCTGTATTCTTTATTTTTAAAATAAATAAACCTGGAATTTCACTTGTTTGTAAGGAAACTCCTAGTGAAAAACCCTCTCTACCCAAGGTCCTGCACTTTACAGTCTCAGAGAGTTGCCTGAGGCACTTACAGGTTACTACTCTGTGTCAGAGGCAGGATTCAAAATGTGGTTACCATTTTGTTCTGTCTAATATTATATATGTTCCTCAAAGTGTGGGTGAGGAGACACTTAACACTAGGTAATAAGTGATGATGAATCCCTTGTCCCCCATTGTTCACAGTTCTGGGTAGAGATATAAAATCAGAAGTTTATTACTAGAAGGGACCTTAGATGCCATATAATCCAGCCCATTCATTTTAGAGATAAGGAACCAAAGGGCACTGAGGGGTGAAGACACATAAGGTTATGAGTGGCACAACCAGGATTTAACTGAGGACCTCTGATTCCAAATCCATTGTTCTTTTCACTGAAAAAAGGTAGGTTATATGAGTAGGATTCAGATCATCCCCGTGAAGATGCCTTCTCTGTCCTATTATTACAATTCCAAAAATTGTAAGAGGGGGAGGAGGGCAAAGAGGGAAGGAAGAGGCTGATGATAGAAACAATTGTCCATCTCTTTTTGAGTTTCTTTTTCTGGAGTTTCACTGATGACTGTGTTTATTTGTACCTCTAGAATGTGAATGAAGATGGGAAACATGTTTGGAGGCTAAAGAATTTCAAGAAGCCAGCCTACTGCCATTTCTGCCACACCATGGTGACGGGAATGAGGAAACAGGCCTTGCGCTGTTCATGTGAGTCCAGTCTCCCCCTCCTTTCTGTCCACCCCATCCAGGTCTTTGGACATTCCAAAGGGTATATGGTCACATGCCCAGTATAGAATCTACTTTTACAATGGCAGGAAAGGTGGTCAAATCTGACACAGGATGCGCTAATTTGAAAGTCAATTGTCAAGTGATCATAGTGCTAGCTTCTTGTGGGAACCCTTCCATTGAAGATCTCTTCTGGTGCTTCAGTATGACACCAAGGGGTCCCCAGACTATCACTGAGGTGGACCCAGTGATGGACTGCATTTATATTAACTGAGGACCTGTCTTGGTAAGTTCAGAGAACCTCAACACCAGGATGTCCACAGGCTGATCAATATTTTGGTCACGGACACTATTAACAGTTATCTGGAACCCCAGCTGTAGGACCCATGTTAAGGGTCAATTAAAGTCCTGAAATATGTGCCAACTCTAAATACTTGATGCTGAGCAAGGTTTGTACCATGACATAGAGGAATAGAAGTCCCTCAAGGGCATGAACAATTTCATTTTTGTCTTTGGATCTATAGTGCCTAGCCTAGGCTGTCCTGGCACATAGTAGGCATTGAATTAATACTTGTTGGTTGCGATTTTGCCCTATTTGAGGAACTCCTAAATGAAAAAGCTTCTCCACCAATGCAGATTGCTACCTGTTCTGCATTGTATGGTATTGGGTCACCCTGGGTCATTGAGACTTGCTCAGGGTCATATGGCAAGTATATGTCAGAGGCAGAAGTTGAATCAGGTCTTCTTGACCCTGAGACTGGCTTCCATTATATTGTCTACACCATGTGGGCTCTCACTGCCCATCAGTAAGGCCATCCCCATGCACACTCCACAGAGTATGCTCTGATCCAAACTCCTCTCCCACCTCCAGGACACTGGTTATTCATTATATATTCCTTATACTTTTCATCTAATATCCAAGAAAGAGGATCACCCCTTTCAGGTGCCATGGTTCCAGTCTTCATTTTTGTCCAGTCTTTGCCTTGTCCTCTCACGTCTATCTGCAGCAGTCAGGGGGCGCCGTAGTGCACAGAGCCCTAGGCCTGGAGTCAGGAAGACTCATCTTCCCGACTTCAAATCTGCCCTCAGATGCTTAACAGCTGTATGACCCTGGGCAAGTCATTGCACCCTGTTTTCCTCTGTTTCCTCATCTGTAAGATGAATTGGAAAAAGAAATGGCAAACCACTCCAGTATCCTTGCCAAGAAAACCCCAAATGGGGTCATGGAGAGTCAGACATGACTGAAACAGGACTGAACGGCAAGCAACTCACTTTCATCTGGCTCAAAATAGACCCATTTGTCACACTCTGAAAACTCTCCTCTTGCTGACTTAGTGATGGTTTGTGCCCATGATTATACAAAATGCCCTCAAAATACCCCTTTGGAATATGTAACATAAGCACTCAGCTTGTGGCAGGCGCTTCCTGCCACAGTGTACATGGGATTTCTGGTGGAGGAATGGCTTCCACATTTGTGGAAAATGGAAATAAAAATAAGGCATCACATAGTGGAGTGCTGGGCTTAGAATCAGGAATACCTGGGTTCGAATTTTGCCTTAGACAGTAGCAGTATGACCTTGGGCAATCAGTCTATCAACAAGCATTATTAGGCACTTACCATGACAACCTCTCTGGGCCTCAGTTTCCTTACCTGGAAAATTAGGGGACCTATAAGGTTGCTTCCAGTTCTAAATTTATGATCCTACGATTATACTTCAGCCTTCCCTAAAAGTTTTTTTAAAAACCAACCTTCTGATCAGGAGATAGACATTTGAAGGTCTAATAAGTCATCCTTTTCCTGGTTTATTTCAACAAGCATCTCACCAGTGTAGCCTCTAGTGTACATGGGCAGCCTCAGCCTACAGAAGGAAACCATAGGTACCACAGATCCTGTATGGGGCCTTGATAAAAATTAATTTCTTTACCCAAAAGCTAATTTCATTTAGACCCAGTCTAATTTTTTTGAGGTCTCATGACCTTTACTAAGGTGTTTGATTTTGGGAAGGTGGAGGTTGGAGGTCAAGGGGATTAGACCTGTGATTTCTGCAGTATGGGGAACTTTCATTGTGGAAATGCCCTCTGCCAAGGCAGATCAGCACCAGCTCTCCAACTGAGCAGCTCAGAATGTTGCCTGTGGCAAGAGACAAAGTGAATTGCTCAGCGTCAGAGTTGGGTCTTAGGATGATAGAATCATAATGTCAGAAACCATCTAGTCCAGCCCATCTACTGGAAGGGCAGAGGTATTTATAAAGTCATAGACTGAGACCTGGAAGGGACCCTTCCAGCAATATCTAGTTCAGTCACTTCATTTTACAGATGGAAAAGTTGATGACTAGGAGCATTAATGACTTCGCCAGTCACACAACTAATGAGTGTCAGAAGTGAGATTTGAACACTCTCTCTCTAAATCTAGAGATAATGTTTTTTTCCACTGTTCCTAACTCCAGGTTTTCCTGTTTCTGGGTTGTTGGTTAGAAGAGCCAGGAATAGAACCATCGAGATGTTCACTCTTACCACTCTGGAGACGTCTTTTCTATTTCTTTCCCTTCCCCTCCCTACCCCAATGTCTTAACTGAGCACTGTGGACAGGGCTGGACCTTGGGAAAGGTGATTTCAGTTTGTCAAAAATCAATAGCTTCAGGGGCAGCTAGGTGGTGCAGTGAAAAGAACATGAACCCTGGACTGGGGAGGACCTGAGTTCTGACCCAGCCTCAGACACTTAACTTACTAGCTGTGTGACCCTGGGCAAGTCACTTAACCCCATTTGCCTCATTCCCCCCAAGAAAACAAATCAATAACTTCTTTAGTAATCAAACAAATAATGTCCCATATTTTCCTGCACCTGGCTTTGTATCATAACCAATTACCCTATGACTGTGGAGGAATTAGGCACTACAGGGAAGTGGGATGAATGACTCTCTCATGCCCCTATTAGATAGGTAACTCACAGTAGTATTCTTCTCTTCTCCTTTCAGTTTGTAAATATACAATCCATCAAAGATGTGCATCCCAGACAATATTTCCATGCATCAACACATATATGAAATCCAGGAGACAGACTGAGGTAAGTGAAGACTCCCTGGCCTCTGATGCTGCTTTGTCTTCCTCATTTGTAGGGTCCTTTCATGGTTCTCAGTCTTTTATGCCATGATCCAAAGTGCTAGGCAATTGAGTCATCTCCACAGAATCCCAGATCAGAAAGCCAATGGTCATCCAGTCTCTCCTCTGCCTCTCCCTTTAAGACAGAGGAAGTGAGGTGGCACAGTCCATAAAGTGGTAGACTTGGAGTCAGGGAGACCTGAGTTCAAATCCTACCTCAGGCCCTTGCTAGCTGTGTGACACTGTAAAAGTCACTTAATCTCTCTCTCTCTCTCTCTCTCTCTCTCTCTCTCTCTCTCTCTCTCTCTCTCTCTCTCTCTCTCTCTCTCTCTCTCTCTCTCCTCTCACCTATAAAATAGGATAACAAGACCTCCAGTGTCATTGTAAAGATCAAATGAGTTACCACGTGGAAAGTACTTTGTATACCTTAAAATACTAGATAAATGATAACAATTTTTATTCCAATTTTATTTTCAGTTCCAAATTATCTCCTCCCACCTCCCTCTTTCTCACCCAGCGAGAAAGCAATGAAAATAAAACTTCTTACAAATATGTAGTTAAGCAAAACAAATCCTCCCATTAGCCATGTCTAAAAATTTAAAGTGCTTCAATCTGCCCTCTGAGTCATCAGCTCTCTATCTGGAGGTAGATACTATCTATTACTGTTTAAAAAATTATTATCCCAAGAAGGTAGGTCTTTTACCTTCCTAGATAGTTCCCTGACCTTAGATATTGCTTTGAGGTTTAGCTATCTGCTGCTACGGTCCCCAGAGAAGAGCATTCTCTGACTTCCTCAAGAGGGGGCTTAAGTCTTTACCATCAGCATTGCTAAATCCCCTTGAAAGTCCCAACTCCCTACCAGGCTCAGTTCAAATGCTCCCTCCTTCAGGAAGCCTTTCCTGATTCCTATAGTCATTAGTATATTCTCCTCAATTAGTACATTACTACTCGATCATATTTTATTGATTTTGATAAATATTGGTATCTGTGAGAGGCTGGATGGTAAAGTGAATAGACAGCCAGCCAGAGTCAGGGAGACCTAAGTTCATGTTCTCCTCTAAGACATACTTACTGTGTAACCCTGAGCACCTCTCAGTGTCCCCCAGGCAGCTCTTTGAAACTATATATTGCATTAAAGTAGCAGGGAGTTTGCCCATCACACCAGAGACTAGTACCCCCAGCAACTGAGACTACTGTTGTATCCTTTGTCTCTACCAACTAAAATCTGGGTGAATCCTTGACACTAGACTTTTTGTTTTGCTTTCCATTCCTCATGCCCCTGAATGTCTCCACTTAGCTTTCCAACCCTCCTTTATCACAGAATTATAGAATTGGAGAGTTGGAAGGAACCTCAGCAGCTACCCAGTCCACTGTTTCCTCTTTGGGAGTTCCTTACATCAACACATGTCCAATTCCATTCACATTTAGCAGTCCTTCTGACCCCCTTTCAAGGGAGGCTGTGATATAAGTGACTGAAGACCATGGGCATTTTATTTATTCCAAGCCCTAGAAAAAAGGATTCACTGTAAGATCAAGACTGGAAGGCAGAGTTTTCCAGGACAGCACTTTCTTGAGAAAGACAAGGGAGAAGATTTGGAGTTAGAATGTGGTGACAAACAGTCCAAGCTTTACTGGAAGGACTGTTAGCTCCATATTCAGCCCCTAGTAGAATATAAGTGAGATGCTGGACTAACTGACCTGAGATTCTATATATATATATATATATTCAGTTGTGGTGAACCTAACCAACCCTCAGATTCTATAGTTTAGTTAAGATGCAACTAACCAACCCTGAGATTCTGTAGTTCAGTTACAATGAAAGTAACACGCCCTCAGATTCTGTAGTTTAGTTAGATGGAACTAACCAACCCTGAGATTCTGTAGTTCAGTTACAATGAAACTAACCAACCCTGAGATTCTGTAGTTCAGTTACAATGAAAGTAACGCGCCCTCAGATTCTGTAGTTTAGTTAGATGGAACTAACCAACCCTGAGATTCTGTAGTTCAGTTACAATGCAACTAACCAACCCTGAGATTCTATAGTTCAGTTACAATGAAAGTAATGCACCCTCAGATTCTGTAGTTTAGTTAGATGAAACTAACCAACCCCGAGATTCTGTAGTTCAGTTACAATGAAACTAACCAACCCTGAGATTCTATAGTTCAGTTACTATGAAACAAGACAACCTCTGACTCTTCCTTCTTAGAGCTTTGCTCTTAGCTACAGTTCATTTGACTCTACCTAGTAGTGTGCCTTTTCCTTCTTCAGGTAATGCACCATGTATGGATGGAAGGGAATACCTCTGTCAACTGTGACCTTTGTTCCAAAAGCATCAAGTGCTACCAGCCAGGGACCTCAAGCCACTGTGTGTGGTGCCAGATCACGGTGGGTTGTTGCCCAGGCTAGAAGTAGTAACTTACAGCTTGGCTTATTTTCTAAAGGGTAAAAGAAGTAGATACCAAACCAGTTTCCTCTTGCTAGATTGGACTCAAAGAGTAACTTTTCTCTGTAAACTAGGAAGAAGGTCTACAGTGGGGTACCACTGGGCTTTTTAACGTTTTCATCAGTGGCTTGGATAATGGGATAAATGCTATATTTAAGAAATTTTCAAATGATGAAAATATGAGAGGGGAGATAATGTCACTGAATGATAGGATCCAAGAGGATTTTTGCAAGGCTAGAGCATTGGGCTTAAACCTAAAACAGTGAAATCCAATAGAGATAAATGTAAAGTCTTACATTTAGGTTAAAAAAATCAATTTCCTGATTATAAGATGGAGGAGGAATCATCAAACAAGGCTGTATGAAAAAGATCTGGGAGTTTTAGTGGACTGCATGTTCAATATGAGCCAGCATTGGTTGCCAAAATAGCCGGATATGATACCCCAAAAAAAGGCAATTCCATCTCCGACTATAGTAAGGGGAACATTTCCTCCAGGAATAAGAAAGTAGTAGTTCCACTCTATCTTAGAAAATCTACATATAAAATATTATATTCAGTTCTGGACATCAAAGCTTAGGAAGTTGAAAAGTTGGAGATTATATAGAGGATGTTGACCTTGAGGTCATGTCTTATAAGATGAGTTGGAGGAAGATAGAATACTTAGTCTAGAGAAGATACAACTCAGGGAAGAGCATGATAGCTGTATCCTGGTACTTAAAGGGCTGTTATTTGCAGGAGGCATCAGACTTGTTCTGTTGGATCTCATTGGGCAAAATCAAGAATCATCATTTTTATTATATTGGCTCAGCCTACCCATCAGCAATTTATTTTTTTCTGTTATTTAGATCTGACTTTATTTGCGTGAAAAATGTTTTAGAATTGTGTTCATATAGTTCCTGGGTTTGCTTTGGCACATAGATTACCAATTATTTTGTATTGTCTGTAGTTATTTTAAGCAGAATCTTTCTATCTCTTCCTGTTAGATTTTGTTGGTAACATATAGAAATACTGATGATGTATGTGGGTTTATTTTGTATTCTACAACTTTGCTAAAGTTGTTCATTTCAAGTAGTTTTTGAATTGATTGTCTAGGACAGGAGTGGGGAACCTGTAGCTTCAAGGCTGCAATAAGACTACAGCAACATATCACAAAGATCACACTCTATGACTACATAAGATTTATACCAAGAATAAAGGATTGGCTTAATATTAGGAAACCCATAATTGACCATATCAATAACAAAACAACAAAAATCATATGATTATGTCAATAGATGCAAAAAAAGCTTTTTGCAGAATACAGAATCCATTCCTATTAAGCACACTAGAAAGAATAGGAATAAATGGCTCTTTTCTTAAAAATAAGTAGTATCTATCTAAAACCAAAAGGTAACATCATCTTTAATAGGGATGAATTCAAAGTTTTACCAATGAGATCAGAGGTGAAGCAAAGATGCCCATTATCACCACTATCATTCAGTAATGTACTAAAAATGCTAGCTATCTCAATAAGATAAGAAAAAATTGAAGAAAATAAAAATAGGCACCAAGGAAACAAAACTATCACTCTTTGCAGATGATAAGATGGTATACTTAGAGATCCTCGGAGAGCCAACAAAAGAATTTAAACAATTAGCAACTTTAGCAAAGTTGAAAGTTTTAAAATAAAGCTACATAAATCATCAGCATTTCTACATATTACCAACAAAACTCAATAAGAAAGGATAGAAAAAGAAATTCCATTTAAAATAATTAAAGTTCATATAAAATACTTGGAAGTCTACCTGATAATAAATACCCAAGAACTATATAAAAACAACTATAAAACACTTTTTACACAAATTAAGACAAATCTAAAACAATTGGAGGAATATTAATCGCCCATGGGGAAACCAAGTCAATATAACAAAAATGATCATTCTTCCTAAATTAATTTACTTGGCACAATACCAATTGAACTACCAAGGAACTATTTTACAGAGTTAGCAAAAACAATAAAGTTCATCTGGAAGAACAAAAGGTCAAGAATATGAAGGGAATTAGTGGGGGGAAAATGTGAAGGAAGGTGGTTGAACAGTACCAAATTTCAAACTGTATTATGAAATGGTAATCATCAAAAAAATCTGGTTCTGGCTAAGAAACAGAGTAGTTTATTAGTGGAAGAGATTATAGCTATATAATATGTAATAGTAAATGATGACAGTAATCTAGATTTCTATGAACCCAAAGATCCAAGTTTGGGGGCAAGAGTTCTATTTGACAAAAACTACTGAAAAAAAAAACATGGGAAGGCAATTTGGCAGAAACTAAACATAGAACATCTCACAATGGATGCCAAGATGAGCTCAAAATGGGTGTATGATTTAGACATAAAGGGTGATAGTATAAGCAAATTAGAAGAGCATGGGAAAATTTACCTCTCAGATTTATGGATAAGGAAAGAGTTTATAACCAAATAGAGAGTATGATGGGAAATAAAACGAATAATTTTGATTAATTAAATTAAAAAGGGTTTGCACAAATAAAACCAATGCAACCAAAATTAGAAGGAAATTATGAAGGTGAGGGGGTGAGATTTTACAGCAAGTTTCTCTGATAAAAGCCTCATTCTTCAAATACATAGGGAATTGCACCAAATTTATTTTTTAAAAAACACAAGAGCCATTGCCCAAGCGTCAAAGACCACAGACAATTTTCAGAATTCAAAGCTATCAATAGTTATATAAAAATGCTCTAAATTGCTGATAATTAGAGAAATGCCCATTGAAACAACTCTGAGGTACCACCTCCCACCTGTCAGTATGGTAACAAGACAGAAAGGGAACCTAACAAATATTAGAAAGGATCGGAAAACTAGGTACACTAATGCGTTGTTGGTAGAGTTATGAACCATTCTGGAGAAAAATTTAGAACTATGCCCAAAGGCCTATAAAAGTATTCATACCCTTTGATCCAGCAATACCACTACTATGTCTGTATCCCAAAGAGAACAACAACAAAAAAAGACTTTTAAAATTATACCAGTTCTCTTTGTTGTGTCAAAGAATTCAAAATTGAGAGGATGCCCATCAACTGGAGTACGGCAGAACAAGTTGTGATATATGATTGTGATGAAATAACTATTGCACTATAAGAAATGATTAACAGGATACTTTCAGAAAGGCTGGGTAAGACTTACATGAATTGATGCAAAGTGAAGTGAGCAGAACCAGGAGAAAATTGTACACAGTAAGAGCAATATTTTAAGGATGACTAACTGTGAAAAACTCAACTACTTTGATAAAAACTGTGATCCAAAACAATTCCAAAGAACTCATGTGAAAAATGCTACCCATATCTGAAAAGAACTCTGAGTTCTTTTCAATTCTTCATATTGAAGAATATTGTTTTTCACATTATTTTTCTTGCTTTTTTGCAATATGGCTAACATAGAAATAGATTTTGCATGATTTCACATTATAATGGGTATCATATTGTTATTTTTAATGCATGTTAATTTTTTTAATTGACTTATTTCTGGAATGACTAGGCACTTGGAAGAAAGTGATTTGGTTGTTGTTGTGTATTTTTTAACCATCTATCCCTTGGGAATACAGTTAAAGAAGAAATTCTCCCTATAAAAAGTCAACAAAGCACTAAAATGCTGGGTTTTGGTCTTGGGGCATGAGAGGCAATATGGTTGGAGTCAGGTAATTCAGATTCAAATATTTTGTTTTGCTGTGTCCTCCCTGTGTGCCTTGGGCAAACTATCAAGCTCTCCAGGCCTCAGTTCCTTTATCTGTAAAATGAGGGGCTTAAACTAGGCTTTTCCAGTTCTAAATCTGTGATGCTTTAGACCTGACTCTAATCTCCCTGTTAGAGAATTGGTATGGCTCTTCCCCATGATCTCAGAACCTAAGGCAAATGTTCTTCCAAAGGTGAAAAGGCTGAATTTCTGGAGTTTCCTGTGAATATCAAAGATGAGGTATGTTGGGGTTCAGGGAGGGACACTAAGTGGTGCCGACTTTATAAGCACCAAAGAACTTTCCAAAGCTTCTATCAAGCAGATGATGATGGATGACTTTTTGTCTAATCCTGTTGCCCCTAGTTGCCACCATAGTCTTGCCCCTTCCTTTCACCTTTGGAAGAAATTAAGTGAGCATCTTGCCTAACTGCTTAGGGCTATGATGCAAGATGGTTCTCTCCCTTCATCTCACCCCTTATCCTCTCTGGCCTTTCCTCTTCCTCCTCAGATTCACAAAAAATGTGCCTCCTACATTTCATCAGAATGTGATGGTGGCCAACTCAGAGACCATATTCTCCTGCCAACATCTATATTCCCCATAGTCCTGGTGAGCATATTACTATTCTTTCATTAATTCATTCATTTAAAAATCATTCCTTAAGCATGTGCCAAAGACTGTGCTAAGTTTTGGGGATACAGAGACTGTAAGGAGCTTATGGCAGAGGGAGAGAATTACATGAATATAGATAGTATACATAGTATAAATATAAATATATATGTATATATTTGTGCATATATATACAAAATAATTTAGTTTGGGAGGTGCAGCACTTTGGAAGAATCCAGATGGACTCAGATGGGACTTGGCACTTGAATCATTATCCCTTGAAAAAAATTCTGGATTCTATAAGACAGAGGTTAGGAAGGGAACCCCATTACAAGATATGAGTAAAGGTGCAGAGATGGGAGACAGGCTAGGCATAGGAAATAAACAACAGACAGACCACTTTTACTGGAATTTTGGCTACACAAAGGAGAATAAGGAGCAATTAGTCTGGCAGGGTAGACTGGAGTTTAATTAGCAAAGACCAAAGACCAAATAGAATTCATATTTTGTCTTAGAGGCAATTAAGAGCCATTGAAGATTCTTGAACCAGGGAGGGTCATGGTCAGTTTTAGGCTTAAGGAATGTCAGTTTTATGATTGAATGAATAAGTTGGTGGAGAGGGAGAGTCTCAAAAGAGGGGAACCAGTTAGGAGGCTTATAGTCTATGTAAAGGGTGAAGAGAACCTGAAATGGGGTAGTGGATATGTGAAGAGAGAGAGAGAAAGGGACAGATGCAAAAATGTTTTGCCTCTTTTTGTATCCTTAGCACTCAGTACAGTTCTTGGCATATAGTAGGCACTTAATAAATGTTTATTAGCCAACTGACAAACTAGAATGGACAGGACATGATATAGCATGTCTGTAGACAGCAGGAAAGTAATGAGGAGACAGGGAAAGATAAGAGTAATGGATATGATGACAGTGGTGTCATCTTCTAAGAACATAGGAGGGCATAAGACTGGGGATGAGAGATTGACCTTGGCAAGAAGAAGAGTCAACTCTTATTCAGAGACTTACAAAAGGGGGAGGAAGTAGAAGATTATTATTAAGGAGTTGTGAGATAAGGAAAAGGGAAGAAGAGGGAGCTCAGGACAGGTGGCATCTATTTTTAGAGTATAGTCTGAAGTGAGATCCTCAACTGAGACAGTTGTGGAAGAGATGGCATGTGAGAAGAGAAGAGATTTGGAAGATTTGCTAGAGAATCAATTAGGGAAAAGTAAAAGGAGTAAAATGGCTTCCTGCATTAAAGACCCAATTAGGGTTAGAAAACATAAATTTGGAGGGGACTTAATCTTTATAGTTGCATGATTTTCTCTAACTGTGTTCAATAGTACACACACAGGTACTTTGGAGGTGGAAAGTGGAAGGCTAGGCTCTGGGAAGGACAAGGGAGTAAGAATTGAAGGGTTGATGTTAATATATAGTTGAACTCATTAACTCTAGGGTCAAGATTGGGAATGGGGAAAAGTGAAGTCAAAGAATGAAGTTATCAAGACCTCAGAATTAGAGTAATCATATCTCTATGAGTAACAGAAGATGAGAGGAAAATGAGAGAGCATCTAAAATGGAGAGAAGTGTGTTAATAATTGAACAGTAATTTCAGAAAGTAAAATGAAAAGGCAGGCAGAGCTGGAGTTTGACATTGGTGTCAGGTAGAAATGGATGGGAATGAGGGAACAGGTAGTGGATGTTGGGGTGGTTTAGTACAGGCAGTCAGGGATTCTTAGAATAAGAGGAGTAAGTGGGAGAATGGATAGTTTGCAAACTCCAGGGGAGGAATCATGCCAGAGAAGCAGTAAATGGAACAGCTCTGATGATGATAGCAAATAAGTAGAATGTGTTTTTCTCACCTCCCTCTCAGTAATCACTGGTTCCACCTTGGTGGTCATACAGGTTCTTCCTATGCTTGATGGCCATCTAGGTGGACTGACTCTCTACCTACATGCATACATTGCACGTAGTAAAATGCTAAATTAATGTTGGAAAGAATGCATGTATAGTGGAAAGAGAACTATACTTGTAGTTAGGAGACCTAGGCTAAAATCTCAGGCCTGAAATGTACTAGTTATGTTACTATGAACAAGTTAGTAATACCCTTGTCTCAAGGTTATAATGAAAATACTTCGGATATTGTAATATACTAACAAAAGTGAAGAGGAATAAGGAAATGGGCATTTTTAAGCATCTATTATGTTCCAAGCATTGTGCTAAAAGCTTTACAAATACTGTGTCACCTAATCCTTACAAAAACTCAGAAAGGTGTTATTATCCCCATTGTACATTTGAGAAAACTGGGGGAGTCCGAAATAAACTGACATGCCCAGCTAGTAGGCTGGGTTTATTAGTTTACACAATTACTATGTATCTGAGACTGGATTTGAACTCAGGTCTCCCTGACTCCTCCGACAAGGCTAAGGCTCTATCTACTGCACCTCCTCACTGTTTCATGTCTGCCATGCTGTCAGCTCTCATAGCTGCCTCCAAAGATGCTTTCAAGGAGACTACTGAAGAAGAGTTTATATTCCAATAATTTTATTCTGTAACAAAGAACAGTCATTTAATGCATTTAAGAGATAGTTTTTGAACAACAAACATAAAGGAACAATAGAAATGCAAACTAAACAAGGGATAACATCATCATTGTGGATAGGACACTAAATATTGCATCAGGAAGACCTGTCTTCAAAGTCAGCTTTGAACACTTACTGACCCTATAACCCAAGGACAATTCTCTGCTCTGAATTTTCTAATTCTCAGTTTTCTCATCCATAAAATGGAGATGATGATAATGCCTACCTTATAACATCGTTGTGAGAATCAGATTACATGATGTGCTCTGCAAACCTTACAGCACCATACAAACATTAGCTATTAATAATAATGCATTACATAAATGGACAGCAAGGGGGCACTGCAGAGGATAGAGCACTGTGCTTGGAATCAAGAAGACTCATCTTCATGAGTTCAAATCTGGTCTCAGATACTTATTAGCTGCATGACCCTGGGCAAGTCACTTAACCCTGTTGGCCTCAGGTTCTGTTCATTAGAACTGTTTATTCATGCAGGATAAATAGTCTGTTTCTGCTGTATAGTTTGGTACATTTGATCATGATTTCATAGCTATTCCATAAGTGCTAAATTTTTGCAACCTGACATAATATGTTTCAGGGTTTCTACTGTGGTACTAGTAGTGGTAATAGTAATGGTAGAAAGAAATAATGAATGAATTAATAAATTAAAGAATGAATCAAATGAAAGAAAATGCATTTATCAAATGTTTGTATATTTCTAGGCATTGTTCTAAGTACCCAGGATATAAATGCAAAAGATGATAGAATCTGCCTTCAAGGAACTTACATTCTTTTTTAATTTTTTTAAGGTCACGGTGAGTTTATTGTTCATACAACATACCTGATTGCATCCAAAACCATTTCTCAAATACAACTTCAAACTGGTGAGAAGAACAGGTTATTAATTTAAAAAAAACACTGAACAAATCAGCTTACTTAAGAGGCAATCAGCTATATGTCATGGTCTGATACAATAAAGCAACCTCATATGCTTTCTCTAAACTTTGTTCACATGGAGCATGTGACAGCACTTTCTAGCATCCCCCCAGCTCTAAAACAACCGTGCCTCTTAAAGAACCCATTGTGAGAGGAGAAAGTTGAAATGGGATGGCAGCACACTCATTAAAGCAGATCAAAATAAAGTTCAAGACCAGAAATTCTGCAGCTGAGTTAACTGAGGTACATCTATTTCCTTCACCAAGTGCAAGGGCCTGCCAGAATATTTAGGGTGCAGTAAAAAATATGGTCTCCAAGGGCTTTTGTGGAACCACTTTCTCCCATCAACGTGGGCTGTATGGAAAAGGTAAGCTAGGCCACAGTATTTAGCAAGATTAGGCTTTTATTTGACAGTGGTTTCTTTAAACTTGAGACTAAAACTAGTGACATTAAAATGCATGGGAGTAGTTCTTGTTCAGTTGAAGATATCAGGCAACTTAGAGACTGTAATCATTTGATGCTGCAAGGTAGATGGAGTAGGAAAGAGGCACTTATGTTCTAAGGTGGAAGACAGCACACTTGGGGGAGTAGTAGCCATAGTAGGTGATTTGACCTGGGAAGTCACAAGTATGATGGGAGGACTCTAGATCAGTCAGTTGGTAGTAGTAATATTGATTCAGTTATTGGTTGGGTGGGGGAAGGGAAAAGTGGAATGGGAATGAAATCAAAATGTCAAAATGAATAGGATAGTTGGGGTCTGAGGATGTGCAAATATAGAGGATTTTCACCAATCAAAAAAACTCAGCCCTAGGACAGCATTTCCATTAGCAGTAGTAGCAAGAGGGAGCATGTGGGAAGATGGATGGGACAGAGCATGGCTGGAGGTTTGGCACCCCCTAGATATAGTATTAGAGATGTAGTATTACATATTATTATATATTTTCTATATTATATAAATATTATATTTTATTATAGATATAGTGATATATAGTAGGATCTCACCAATCAAGATGGTGCTAGATTTCTGCTTAAGACTCAAGCTAGTAACTACATTCCTTTCTAAATTAATTTGCTGGTAAAGGTTTTATTTGTATGTGAATCCATCTCCCAGGGATTTTTGTGGCACAGTGGATAAAGGGTTGGACGTGGAATCAGGAAGATCTGAGTTCAGCTCCTCCTTCAGGCACCTGGATAAGTCACTTTAACCTCTTGGTGCCTCAATTTCCTCATCTGTAAAATGGAGCTAATAATAGAAGCTATCTCAGAGAGGAATAGTGGATATCAAATGTGATAATGTATGTGACACCATCTAGATGTTGGCTATTTTGTACATCAATGACTTTCTTTGCTGCCACCCACGGTCAAGGATTGATTTCATGCTGAGTTGAAGGCAGGCAATAGAAAGTGCTTGCAAAATGCCCATGCCCTCTCCCTCATAAGCCACTTTGGACCTTCTTTAGGTCACAGGCTCCTACTTGTTCCTCCATCTGCCACAGGACACTCATTTTTGTGTCTAATTTTCTTAAATATATTTATTATCTGTTTATGTTCTAAGTCACGGTTGAGTTTTTTTTTTCCTTCTCTCTTTCCAAAGGAGAGAAAAGTGCACAATAAAGATTATGAGTTTGAACTTCAAGACCATTTAAAACGTAAGATGCCCCACAAACGACCCAATCAAAGAACAGTGGATCAAAATAAATTACAGGTATAGTGACTTCCCTAGAATCTGTTATTCCTCATTCATTCGCCTTTTAATAGCTGTAAAAATTGCCCAGAGATTCACATGGAAAAGCCAGGTGATGGAGTCCCTCTCTCTAACCCAGACCCATTATGAGGTGGATAGTTGAATGGTGGTTAGGTTTCCCAAGCCCTTTCTACATTCCCAAGATTGACTTTTTTGGGTCCTTCCATCAACAATTCAGTGTGGATCTTGAGGAGATGTCATGTTAGAAGCTCAGCCCAATCTGTGAGTGGGGAAAGAGATGCACATCTGCATTAAGAGAACCGTAGTCCCCAGAAGGAGTGAGAACACAGCCCTATTGCACTCTGCCCTCATCAAAAACCTGGAATTTTGCCCAGAGAGCAATGGCCAGGATGAGGCCAAGAGACCATGATCAAGGATCACTTGAAAGAAGCAGTGAGAATTACCTTTCAGAAAAAGGAAGACAGAAGGGAGAAATAACAAATGTCTTCAAGAATTGTGGATCCAGTTACATGGAAGATAAATTAGGCTTTTTTGCTCAGCCACAGAAGACAAAATTAGGAACAATTAGGTCAGAGTTGCGGAGTATTGTTTGATTCAAGGAAAACTTCTTTAATATTACAGCTGTTGCAAAATTGAATGGGAAAAAAGATTGAAGAGAATAAAGGAATTACCAGATCTGAAACTATATTACAAAGGAATAATTATCAAAAAAAACCATTTGGTAATTATTTTCAAAAATAGGAAAAGATAAGCAGGATAGACCAAAGAAGAAAAACCCAGAAGAAAGAGAATACAGTAATACAGGGCTCAATAAATCCAGGAGCACAAACTCTTGGGAGGAAATGTTCCTGTTTGACAAGAGCTACTGGGAAAATGCCATAAAAATTAGGCTTAGAGCAACAGCATACACTTTATACTGCAACAGGCTTTACTCAGTACTGGTTATACAGATGGAAAAGGAACACAGTCCTTTCTGTCAAGGAGCTTACACTCTAATGGGGGAAACAACACATAGAGAAGGAGAATCTGCAACTGAGGGATCCAGAACCAATTGTGATTTGTGAATAATGAAATGAGGTACTATTGGACCATAAGAAATGAGTGTGAATGTGAAGAATTCAAGGAAACATGAAAAATTGTATAACAGGATGGAAAATGAAATATGAACAATATACAGACTGAATACAATAAGGAGAAATAATGATAAAAGGCAACCAAACTCAAATGAATTCTAGTGGCTGGCTTTGGTCACAGAGAAATAAGAGACTATGGCTATGGAGGGTGGCATGTGCTGTCAGATGTGGTCATTGGTCAGATGGTTCTGCTTAACTGTTTCTCTTTGTTACAAGGAAGATGTATGAATAGATTGATGGATAGAAAGATGCATAAATACATACATTGACAGATAATGATCTATGTAGACAGATCCATAGAGAAATACAGAGAGAGAAGTGAGAAAAGGAGAAAAGTGAGAAAAGTGACAAAAAGAAAGGGAAGGAGGGAGGGAGGGAGGAAAACAAAAGACAGAGAGAAGCAGAAAAGGAGAAAGAGAGAGAGAAGCAGAGAGAGACAGACAGAGAGAGAGAGAGAGAGAGAGAGAGAGAGAGAGAGAGAGAGAGAGAGAGAGGTCATGAAATGTTAACTATGCCAGGTTCTTTCCTAAGGATTATAATAGAAATATAATTAAGAAAAAGAGCCCCTTCTCTCAAGGAGCTTATATTCTAATGGAAGAAGACATCATGTAAAGGGGAACTTGAAGTGAAGTGGTACATGGGAGTGGCACATGGAGATGGTCTGATGTCAAGGCCTGGGCCACAGCAAGATAAGACAACAATCTACCTATCAGGACTGGGGGACAAAGGAGTAGAGTGAGTATTAGGTGGGTAATACATCAGGAAATGATTGTGTTGTAAAAAGAAAATACATCAGTAAGAAAGAAAAAGTAGAGAGATATGAAGAAAAAATAAAAATACATTAAATAGCCAGGCTTCTTTATTACTCCTAGTGGCAGATTTTTAGGATTTCTCACAGACAAAATAAAATCAAACATTACGTATGTTAGAAGCTTTTATTCAGAAAAACTTGAAAATGCATAGCTAAAAATATAATATGGATCTGTAAAGTCTATGAATAGCTTGTGCGTGAATCAGTCCCTCTGTGTTAATCTAGATGTAGAAATATGATTAGTGAAGCTCTGTAATGTAAAGTAGAACGGACTCTATTGGGAGACATGGACTTCACTTCAGATCTTCCAGGGAAAGCCCAGTGACCACATATCAGATGTTGTAGGACTTGGTTCCTTTTAAGGCTTCACTTGGACTAGATAATTTAAGTATTTCTGTTCACACGATTCCGTGCTTTATTATTACAGCTTTACCTTGATATATCTGTATCCAGCTTTATTCCTTTCCCCTAAACTCTTTGAGGACATTTAACAGATATTGTCTTTGTTCTAAATGTTTGTATTTGCATTTCTAAGAAGCAATTTCTTGTCTAGTGTTCCTGGAGGATTACGTCTTGACAGTGTTATAGATAATCAATGTTTTGATTTGCTCTTAATTCTCTGGTACTTCTCCCATAATTCCTCATAATACTTAAAGTAGCATTTCTGGAAAACTTTCATCTCTTGAATTTTTTACATCCAATTGTTTTGTTAATGTTTTCCTTGATTTGCTCACTGTCTCTGTTCAGAAGTGGCAGTAGAAGTGAGAACTGAGACAACATTGCAAAGAAAAACAGAACTTCCAACAGATGAATTCTGTTTTGAGGACTTGGTGGGAAAGAAGGGAGAGTGAAAGGAATATACTTGTGTTGAAAAGAGGAAGAATTTCTCATAATTGTGAGCAAGAAGAGAAAGTATACATATGAGGACTGAATAGTGGAAATACACATCAGTTAGACATTCTTATATAAAGCATGCAGAGGACTGAATATGCATAACACATGCAATTTGGTATGGAAATAAATAAAACTCAACAGAGAAAGAAGTGGAGGTGGCAGGGGGAGGTGTAAAGAGAGAGGGTAATGCCAGGAAGGGAATAGTTGCCAGCAAAACACATTTCCTAATCATGAAAGGTTATTAAAATGAGGAAGAAGAAAGAGGGAAGAAAGAGAGGGAAGGAAAAAGAGAGAGAAAAAAGAAGAGAGAGAGAAGGGGACACAGAGCAAGACATAGGTAGAAAGAGAGGGAAAGAAGAACAAGAACAAGAAGAAGAACAACAGGAGGAGGAAGACAAGGAGGATGTGGAGGAGGAAGGGGAAAGTTTAAGAGGCAAATAACCTGCTAGATACCAGAACGAAAAAACATATGAGCTACAACATTTGCATGCCAACCAGGCTTTTATGTTTCCTAATCCACAGATTTATGTTTGGTCCTCTGCTGTGTAAAATTTTTATCAGTGAGTTGGATAAAAGCATGGCTGTCAAACTAATCAAATCGGAAGATGACAGCTTAAAAGGCAAATAAACTGCTAGATACCAGAATGAAAAGAAAAAAAAAGATTGACAAGTTACAACATTTGGCTAAATTGATTCAGTTCATATCTCATGGAGATAAATTAGAAGTCTTAAACTTGGTGCAAAACTCACGGATGTTTAATGAAATAGAGGACTTTCAAGCATTCTTTATGAAAGCAACAGAGCTGAACAGAAAATTTGATTTTCAAACACAAGACGCAAGAGAAACATAAAAAGGTAAACAGGAAAGAGATGACATAAGAGATTCATTGTGGTTAAACTGTTTACATTTCTACCTGACAAGATAATACTTGAAATTCTTAAGAACTTTATCATTAATAAGGCAGTTAGAAGGAGTGTGCATAGACAGAGGGCATGAGTTGAGTAGGATAGGATGGTATCCAAAACAATAAAATTTAAGGGTGAGAAAGACAGAGTCAAAGGAAAAAGGGGAAAGGGAGAGACAGAATGGGGTAAAGTATTTCAAATAAAAGAGTCACAAAAGAGCTTTTACAGAAGAGGAGAATACAGGGAAATGGCAGAGCATATTTTGGTATATTAATGTGAAAGAATTTTACTACACCATAAGAAATGCTAAATGATATTATTTTAAAGAGTACTGTGACATATGAACAGACACAGAGGAAAATAAAAGGAAGCAAGGACAACTTGAAAGGAAAAACACAATCTTGAAGACTCATTAAACAGTTATGTTTCCTGCCACTCTTTTAGAAAGATGATGGACTCAAGATGGAGGAAGACACATATATTTGAGGGGCCTGGCCATTAGATAGATTCATTTTGGTTGATTCTACTTATTTGTTACAAGGGGTTCTTTCTCTCCTTTATCTTGTGGGGCTTTTTAATTTGGTGAGGCAATGTGGTACAAGGAGATACTAGGAATAGTCATGCTCAAAAAAGTTTGACAAAACCACATTTTAAATGCACAGAAGAGTGAAAGAAGTTCAGAAGCATGAACAGGTCATCAAGATAGTTTTGAAAAAAGCAAGTAAAATTATTATACCCTTAGAAAAAAAGCAAATGTTATAAAGTGCAGATTAATTTTTATATGCTACCCCCTTTTGCGCTACTGCATATATGGAAATATAATTTTTTCTTTTTAAATTCAGAAGAAAATTTAATAAATTCTTTAAAAGCTTTGTTTTAGACTGAAAGACCAGAACACAAATACAGAATAAAAAAACTAAAACATGTCATAAATTTAAATATTCAAATAAATACAAAGTAAGAAAGGGGGAAAAAGCAAGTTGTGTGCATAGCAGAACATAAAAGAGCATTCAAAACATGTAACAATAAATTTTCATTTCAAGAAAACCTATATGTTGAATAATACATGGTATGTTGCAAATTGTTAGCCTTTTCTTTGCTTCCTTGTAATTTTGCTTTTGTTCTCTGCTGTGCACTTTTTTACTTTCATCTTTTTTTCCCTCCTCCAAACCCCAAGAAGGTTACAATAAGGTTTAGATAATGTTTCTCTATAGCTATACACACACATATACAAATATACATACATATATAAGTATATACTTTCCCAAACATATTCTACTCCTGATCAAATTTAATTAATTTTTTAAAAACATCAGTCTTTTCTATTTTTCCATTTTGCTTTGTCCTTCCACTTCTACATTCCTGTTTTCCCTGTCTACCATTTGTTTTAATCAAATGAAATGGTAGAAATGAGGATAGATGCCACATCATCTTGACTTCCTGTTCATGGACAAAGTCACTAAAACCAGTGGTCTGTATCTGATCCTACCTCTCCTTTTGCATTTTTTTATACATCAGTGTTTCATCTATACATGATTTACAGCCTGTATATATAGGCTGAGGTGAAACCTTTAAAATAACCTGAAGAGACCCAGGAAAAATTGAACTGATATTTTTCTTAGTCTCCAATGGACAAATCTCCCTTGGAGAAAGTGCTTTATCAAACTCTAGGACATTGTCCTTGTTGCTTCCTTCTGTCTCAGTTGTATTGACTATTGCGGGTAATATTTGTCATGTTCAGTATTTGTGGTCTTTTTTCTCTCTGTCTTTCCTCAAAGGAGAAGAAAGAAGAAGGCACATCTACCACCATACCTAGTCCAAGCCCTAAAGATGCCAAACCCAGTTCTTCAGTCAAGGATGCAGATAAATTAGAGGTACAGTAGTGTGCTCTGAAGTTTCCACTTTCAATTTATTACCCACCTTCTCTTATTTTTATTTTTCAAATAAATTTTATTATTTTATTTTATTTTTACATCAGCTACATTTCTCTTATAAAGTACATTTTATGTTTTTACAAGAATTTAAAATTTGTCCCTCCTACTATTCACTCTCCAAATTGAATGTTTCATTTTTGCATTTCTTCTCCTTTTTATTTTATTGTCTGGTATTTTCCCATCATTTCCAGAAATGTTTAAAGTTCTGTTTCTGGACAACTTTTACCTTCCACATTTTTCACATCATATACTTTCATCAGATTTTTTTCCCATTGATTTCTATTTGGGAGGTGTCTGTGAAAGTGGGAGCAAAGATCAAAAATATCCTTCTTGGGAACTATGTCTCCGGGACCTTAGGCATTTAGGGTACAAACTCAAGTGAGAGATTTGAGAGAAGGAGTAGAATCAAAGAAGGGATAGAGCCACTGCCATTATGGAGTGGACAAGGACAAAGATAAGGAGTTTTCAGCAATGGCTTTGCTTCTGATTTCCTGCCAAAGAAAATTATCCATGAATAGTAAATGATTGAAGAAAAGTGACTTAACAGAGAATTGAAATCCAAGAAAAGTTAAATGATTATCAATATGCTCTTGACTTTCAGCAGAGAGTTAAAATCCCAGGTGTAAATGAACCATCCCATGTCAAAGAATCAAACCATGTAAATGAAACCTCCCAGGACATAGGAAGAACAAGTGGATGGGATTGTTGAACTATTGTTAGTTGTCATTTTAAAGACTGTGGAGATACACAAACTACAACATTTGCCCACAGATGGAAAAATGTCTATCGATCACCTACCAATAATGAATTGGTTAGTGAACATTTATGAATGGAATGATCATCTCACAGAGCTCGCATAGTTTCATCATAAACTGTTCCGGACAGATATTCCTTATTTTCCTTCTTTTTTTTACACAGTTATTACACTAAATGATCAAAGGAAATTTATGAATAGTTTAAGTTGATATTAGTGAATCATTTGATGATATTGTTGCCAACAAGATAGAAAAGAGGTGAGCTAATCAATAGAAAATTATATTAACAAACAAAACAAAGAGAACTCATAAATGCTTCTATGTCATCTGGAACAGAGATCCCTAGTGAACTGCAGTTTTGTGTTTGGCCCTCTGTTTTATAATATTTTTCTCAGTGAGTTGTATAAAAGCCTGCTTGGCATACTAAATGAATTTGAAGATGATACAAAGTTTAAAAGGCAAATAACCTGCTACATGCCAGAATGAAATATATATAAGCTACAACATTTTTGTGCCAATTGGGCTTTTATGTTTCCTAATTCACAGATTTTGTTTGGTCCTCTGTTATGTAAAATTTTTATCAATGTTAGACAAAAGCATGGCTGTCAAACTAATCAAATGGGAAGATGATAGGTAGTTTTAAAGGAAAATAACCTGCTAGATACCAGACTGAAAAGGAAAAAAAAAAGACTGACAAGCTACAACATTTGGCTAAAACTATTAAGTTCATATTTCATGTAGATAAATTAGAAGTCTTAAGCTTGGAAGCAAAAACTCTCAGATATTTGATAAAATAGAGGACTTTCAAGCATTCCTAATGAAAAGACCAGAACTGAACAGAAAATTTAATTTTCAAAAACAAGACTCAAGAAAAGCATAAAAAGGTAAACAGCAAAGAGATGACATAAGAGATTAATTGTGGTTAAACTGTTTACATTTCTACCTGACAATATAATACTTGAAACTCTTAAGAACTTTATCATTAATAAGGAAGTTAAAAGGAGTGTGCACAGAGAGAGGGCACAAGTTGAGTTGAGTGTGATAGGATGATAGTGAAAAAAATAAAATTAAAGGGTTAGAGAGAGTCAAAGGGAGAAGGGGGAAAGGGAGAGGTAGAATGGGATAAAGTATTTCAAATAAAAGTCACAAAAGAGCTTTTAGAGAAGAGGAGAATATAGGGAAGTGGCAGAGCAGATTTTGGTATATTAATATAAAGGAATATTACCACACCATAAGAAATGCTAAATTATATAATTTTAGAGAGTATTGGGTACTATGAACTGACACAGAGGAAAATAGATGGAAGCAAAAAAGATAACTTGAAAGGAAAAACAAAATCTTGAAGACTCATTAACCAGTAGAAAGATGATGGACTCAAGATGGAGGAGCAGACATTTTTTCAGGGACCTGGCCATTAGGTGGATTCATTTGCATGATTCTATTTATTTGTTACAAGAGGTTCTTTCTCTCCTTTCTCTCATGGGGTTTTTTATTTGGTGAGGTAATGAGGTAGAAGGAGATACCAGGAATAGTAATGGTCAAAAAAGGTAATTAACACGTATTTTAAAAGCACAGAAGAATGAAAGAAGTTCAGAAGCATGAGCAGGTAGTCAAGATAGTTTTGAACATAACATGTAAAATTATTATACACTCTGGAAAAAAGTAAACAGTATGAAGTAGAGATTAATTTTTATATGCTGTCCTTTTTGTGCTACTGTATATAGGGAAATATAATTTTTCCTATTTAAATTCAGAATAAAATTAAATTATTTTTAAAATTTTTATTTTAGGCTCAAAGGCCAGAACACAAATATAGAATAGAAAAAAAGAAACAATAACATATCATAAACTTAAATATTTGAACTTAAATACAAAATAAGGAGGGGGAAAAAGGATATTGCATGCATAGCAGAACATAAAAGAGGATTCAAAAGATGTAACTATAAATTTTCATTTCAAGAAAACCTGTATGAGAAATAATACATGATGTGATGTGAATTGTCCATCTTTTCTTTGCTTCCGTATGAGTTTCCTCTTGTTCTCTGCTGTCCACTTTTTTACTTTGTTCTTTTTCTCCCATCCCTAGAATCCCCAAAAGCTACAATAAGGTTTAGAGATGTTTCTCTATAGTTGTAGATATACACAACTACATAAACATATGTAGACAGATAGATACATAGATAGATAGATAGATAGATAGATAGATAGATAGATAGATAGATGATAGATAGATAGATAGATAGATAGATGATAGATACATAGATAGATGATAGATA
>CM053593.1:378584825-378665631 GCA_028646575.1 Pseudocheirus occidentalis
TCTGTCTTTATATGTACATATGATATGTCCCCAGTAGAATGTAAGCTGCTCCAGGGCAGAACCTATTTCCTTCTGATTTATGCACTTAGGGACTTAATGTAGAGCCTAGTACATTGGGGTGAGTAGATCTGAATTTCAGCAGTACTGAGAAATGCTCCCAATGAGAGAACTCCCTCTACCAAGGGAGACCAGCCCCTTCTCCGCAGTCTCCAGTCTTAGGGAGGGGCCTGGGCACTTAATAGAAGCTCATTGACTGGGTCCAATCTCCCTAATTCCACTGCCCTAATAGGCCAGGCCATCACCATCTCCTCCTGGGATTACTGCAGGAGTCTCCTGCCTTCTCTCCAGTTTCTACCCGCCCCCAAACTTCCTGAATAATCACCTTCAGATTCCATCTTCATCATGGTGGGCGGTTACTTACAGATCTGCTGGCATTTCCTATTACCTGGTCGGTGATCTGGAATCTTCATTCAAGACCTTCTCTCATTGACTAGAAAACCAACCCACCATCAGAGGAGCAGCATAGGACATTGGTTGAAGTGCTGGGTCTCATGACCTGGGTTCAATCCCTACCTCTGACACTTACTAGCTGTGACCATGGGAAAATCATTTTACTTTTATGAGCCTCAGTTTCCTCATGTGTATAGAGGGGGGCATTAGACTATGAGGTCCCTCCAGCTCTAAATCCACGACATTCTTCTCTTTCCCTGCCTCCACAGTCCTTCCATTCTTTGTACCTGGGTGAGCATGGTCAAGTCACTTTCCTTTCTCCATCTGTAAAATGAGGGAGTTGGACCCCCAGCCCTAGATCTGTGAGCACTTACAGATGGTGGGAGGCTGCCCTTCTAGGGAGGGAGCAACACGCTTCCACCCTGGAACCATCTCAGCACCACCTCCCATTCTTTCCTAAGTGGCACATCCACAGCGACCCTCTTTCAGGGCTCACCTTTCTTCCCAGCCCCCAGGGGACAAAGTTTGGATTTGCCCTTCACCCCTAGTAACTTACTACACCCATGGTCAGGCTGTTCTCTGCACTGTTCCCCATACCATATCAACTGTGTTTGTACCAGGTGAAAATGCTTCTACTTATGGCTCTGAGGGGGTTGGGGGAGGTTACAGTTTGGGGTTCAAACAGAGTCAAGGCTTGGAGAACAGCTGCTATGAGCGACCCACCCACAATGGCTCTGTGCCCCTGCCCCCTGTGCCTTGCTTCCGCTCATCCAGAAACCTTTTTCTGTTGCTTTGCCCATCTGTGTGTGTGCTTCCTGTTAAGGTCCGAATCAAATCTCAGCTCCCCCCAAAGCCCTTCCTTACTGACCTTGGCAGGTCTGATCTGATGACTTCTACAATGATTCTCTCAATATCTGTGGATATTACATGACATTACAGTTACAATTATTTAGCGGCCTACTTCTGATTCTTTGTCTTCCAGAAATCTCAGGTGGGTGTTTATCCCACCAGGTTGGGAGCTTTTTTCTTTGTATATCCTACAGCTTCCAGTGGAGTGTTAGGCTCACAGAAAATTGCTAGTTGAATGAATACATGGATGAGTGAATCAGCTTTCAAGGTCCCTCCCAGCATTAAGCCCTCCTAAGGCTAAAGGAGACCAGCAAAGCAAAGTTCCAGGGCCAAATCTAGACCTCCATCCAACCCATCCCTGGATTTTCCCCCAGACTCAGACTTGTGTTCAGGCTTGGAGATCATCCACTAATCGAGGCCTATAAATCCTGACCCATGAGAAATGGTGATCTCATCCAGAGCTCAAATTCAGTGGGCTTTGAACTTGACTCAACATGTCGTCTGAGGCTTAGGAAGCACCAGGCCTCAAGAATCATGTGCGCATTTCCTTCTGGGCCCTCCCAAGACCAGATGAGAGTCTCTGTGACACAACTGGGCCTGTTTTTCTATTTAGAGTCGATGTGAGTAGCGTGTTCGTCCTATCATGCGGTGAAGTTAGAGGAAGAATTATAATGATAAAAACCAGGAATTATATAACGTTTTAAGACTTGCAAAATACTTCCTAAGTCTTCGCTTCTTCCAATCCCAGCCCCAAGAGGAAGGTGCTATTGTTATGCCTACTTTACATATGAGGAAGAGGAGGCAGGCGGAGGTTAAGTGACTCCCCCAGAGTCCCACGGCTTTCTTACGTAGGCTCCATGCACCGGCTGAGGTGCTACACGTACAAAAAGAGGCAAAAAATAATGCCTGCCCTCTAGGAGCTTACCATCCTCAGAGTCAACAAGCAAACAAACAAGTGCAAACCAGCTGTGTATAGGATAAAGAGGAAATAAAGAACAGAAGGCAGACCCGAACGTAAGAAGGACCGGGGAAGACTTCCAGTAGGAGGTGGGCTTTTAGTTGGGATTTAAAGGACCCACGATGGCCAGTGGTCAGAGCAGAGGACGGGGAGTTTTCCAGACAAAGGGGACAAACAAAGTGAATGCCCAGAGCAGAGAAATGCAGGGTCTTGCGGGAGAGCCAAGAGGCCGGGTGTCACTGGATCCAAGAGTATGAGTCTGGGAGTAAGGCTAAGAGGTCTACAAAGGGGGGAGGGGGCAGGTATTGAAGGGCTTTAAATGCCAAACAGGGCATTCTGCATCTGTTCCTGGAGGCCAGAGGAGCCAGTGGAGTTTGTGGAGGAAGGAGGGTGACGTGGTCAGACCTGAACTTTCAGAAAATCACCTTGGTGGCTGAATGGAGGATGGCCTGGAGTGGGGAGAGACCTGAGGCAGGTAGCCCCACCTGCAGGCTATTGCAATAGCCCAGGTGTGAAGTGATGAGGGTGTGCACCCAGTGGGTAGCAGAGTCAGACTAGACAAGGGAGAGTGAGGGATCAAGAGAGGCTAGAGAGGTGACATTGACAGGCCTTGAGGCCATATTGGATGGGGGGGGTGAGAGGGAATGAGGAGTCCAGCCTGAATCCTAGCTGGGAGCCTGGGGGACTGGGAGGGTAACCTTGCTCTCTACACTAACAAGGAAGGTGAGGGGGGAGGTTAGGAAGAAAAACAGCAAGTTTAGTTTGGGACACGTTGAATTTAAGATGTCTTCTGGACGTCCAAGCTAACTGAAAGGCAGCTGGAGATGGGAGTTGGCGATCAACAGAGAGCCTAGAAATGGTCATCAAAGTGTCTGAGGCAGAATTTGAACTCAGGTTTTCAGACTCTAGGCCCAGCACAAAAATCCACTGAGCTACCTAACTTCTTAAAGAAGACTTAAATGATTAGCCCTAATTACTCATTTCAGTGAATATTTGCCAAAAGGTAAACAAGCATAAAAATCACTTTGCTCGTTTTCCAAATGAGGAAACTGAGGCTCAAGGGACTTTCCCAAGGCCACGAAGACAGTCAATAGCAGAGGATGGACATGAAGCCAAGTCTTCTGACTCTCAATGGAGCCTTTTTTCCATGCCTTGGTGATGCGTACAACTTCATAGGATCTCAGAATCTTAGAGTCAGAAGGCACCTGAGGGGTCCTCCAGTCTCAACTTCCTGCCTTCCTTCCCATCACAGATGGGGTTTCTCCTCATCTCTTTAAACCCTTGAACCTGGCACTCCCACATCAGCAGGGGTCCCAGGAACGTGGACCAGGTGACAGGTTGGATGTCTTGGCTCCCTATTGACTGTCCTAAGAAAGCCCTCCTTCCATTCCCCACGACAAGGCACCTTCCCTGCTCTCGCATCCTTCATCCTTCCTAGAGAGCACTCGGTCCTTCGAGCTGTTTCCATGTCCCAGGCTGACGCAAATGCCAACACTTGGTACTGATTTAGCCCACGCAGAGGCTGAGATTTCCAGTTAGAACATTTGCAGTTCTTCTTAATGAAACCATACAAGCCATACAGGAGAGAGAAACAAAGGGGCAGCAGCCCTAGCAGGCACCTGGGGTCCCAGGAAGGTCCCAGATCAGCCACCCCAGCCCCTGCCCCCATCAAACCCTCCCAAGAACAGGAAGCAAGGAGTTGGACTAATTGCAAAAGTTCTTTGTCCAACTTGAGTAGGAGAAGGGCTGAGAGCGTCCTGGCAGGCTGTGCCTTAAGCAGGATGGGATGGAGAAAGGACTGTATGAAAATCCCATGGCCTTTGCTGCTTTTTTGAGTGTATAGGCATATACATACATATCTGTTGTTTCAGTCATGACCCCATTTGGGGTTTTCTTGGCAAAGATCCTAGAGCGATTTGCGTTTCCTTCTCCTGCTCATTTGACAGATTAGGGAACTAAGGCAAGCAGGGTGAAGTGACTTGCCCAGAGTCATGCAGCTAGTAAGTGCCTGAGGCCAGATTTTAATTCAGGTCTTTCTGACTCCAGATCCAGCTCTTCACCCTCTGTGCCACCTAGGTGCATGGGATAGGACAGTGGTCTCCAAACTTTCGTGATTGTACACCGTATCAGTAAAGTTTATGAGCACCCCAATAAGCGCCTGTTATTTATAAACAATGTACATGCACTGTTGTAATGATAGGTGTGCCCATGATAAAATTTGCACAAAAGCAAATCCAAAGAAGGATAAGGTAGAGATAAAATAATATTTGATCCTACAGTAAATAGGGAGCCACAGAATGTTGCTGAGTAGAGGACGGACAGGGTCAGCCCAGTGCTGTAGGAAAACCATGTGGGCAGCTCTTTGGAGGACGGGCAGGAGAAAGGAGAGATTTGAGGCAAGGGGATGAGGAGGAAGCTCTTGCAATGGTCCAGAGGAGAGTGGATGAGAACCAGAACTCACGTGGTAGCTGTTAGTGGAGGGAAGAGGGTGAATGTGGTAGAGCTGATATGGAGGCAGAGATGGCAAGACGTGCCAGCCACGTGGCTGCTGGGTAGGGAAAGAAGTGAATAGCTGAGGATGGCCCCGAGGTTACCAGTTTGGCTGATGGGAAGGATGGCTGCACCCTGGTCAGTAAAGGGGAAATTAGGAGGAGGGGAAGAGAACGTATTTCTATCTGGGGCCTCTGTTCCAGCCCATCCATGCCTGCTCTGTTGTGCAGCCCACTCTGTCTCCCCCACCTCTGACTGGGTGCTGCCAAGAAGCCAGAGACCCCCTACTCACTCAAGGGGTATGCTCTCTGGGAGCCAGGAAGCAGAAAGGAGAGGAAATCACCAGTGGTCCCAAGACAGCTGTTGCTTTGGATGCTGGGTTGTGACTACCCCCAAAGGGACCTATACTCAGTGCAATAGAAAGGAGGCTGGGAGCTAGAACAGAGAAGGGAGGGGCAAAGCGGGGCAGTACTGGGGTGTGAAGGCAGGTGTGTTTGTGATAAAAAAAAAAAGTCCACAATCAGCTATCACAAAGAAGATGGGATGTGACCCAACTTTCTCACTGATGGTCCACTCATCACCACCCCAGGGGCCTTTGCCCCCACTTTGGATGAGATAACTTTTCATTGTCCCTTAGGGGTCTGCTAGTAAATGTTTAACAACCAGCTCTCTGTGTAGTAAGGAATATAACCCTGACACTCTTCTATTAAATGTGCCTTATTGATATTTTCTCCATCATTTTCTTGTCTAGGCAACCAACTAAAAAATCCATCAAGCCTTGATTTGTAACATTTGCTGATTTCTGAGGTGTAAATGCCCACTCTGAAAATTTAACAATCAGCTTAGAGCCTGAATTAGCCAGTTCCAGTATACCACCTACCTCCAAAGGACCTACTTCAGGGGTGGTAGATTCCATACTGGAGTCCTCTACAACAATTAAATTACAGGACCATCCCACCCCACAAATGTAAACATAAGGCACTGTATTATCTGCCTAGATTTATAACTTTCTTGATTTAGGAAAGCTCCATCTCCTAGGAGAGATTGGCACCTTCTCTGCAGCTCAGAGAAGCGCCTTGGACCCTGAGAAGTGAGATAACTGGCCTAAGGCCCATAGTCAGTAGATATCAGAGGTAGGACTTGAACCCAGGATTTCCAAGCTCAGAGACTAGCTCCCTAGCCCTGTGCTAGATGGCAGATATTATCACCAGAGCCTTGATAACAGCCTGAGGAGGCAGATACTCAGGGTATTATCATCCCAATTTCACAGATTAGAAAACTGAGACTCCTAAAAGCTGACCTTGTCCAGGGGTCACAAAGTGTAGGATTTGAATCCAAGCCTTCTGGCCCTTAGCTCAACTCTGAACTCTGCCCACTCCACCAGGCTGCCCAAGAAACACTTCCATGGCCAAAGAAGGGCTGGAGGAGGCATAAGACCTGGATGGCCCCCTAACTGCATAATTAGCTCCTGAGTCATTGGGAACCAACTGTGTTGTGCTAGCTAATTAATAATAACGATCGGCAGCTAGTACAAGAATGGGGACCCCAGGGCCTCGGCACAGAGTAACCCACCCAGCCCTTGCATAGCTCTGGGAAACATTTCATTACTTGTGAATTGGTAAGTCACTGACTTTGAGCATTGCCGCCTGCCTGCCTGCCTGCCTGCCTGCAAGCCCCACCAATTTAAACCAATGCTATTTAAAATCCTCTTTCCAGCAGTGACAGGGAGGGAGCTATTTTGGGCCCCTCTGTGTGTGTCACCACTGCAGAAGCCAAAAACAGCCTTCATTACCCCATTTCTCCCTGGTGGGCCCCAGAGCTCAGGAGCTTGTAAGGAAGAACATTGCCAGCCCTGAGGCACAGGCCAGTGAGGTGGAAGGAGGCCCCAGCTCCCACAGCCAAGAAGATCCAGGTTCAAATCCCATCTCTGACCCTCACTGGCCGTGTGACCCTGGACAGGTCTTTGAAGTTCAAGGCCCCTCAGGTCTAGAATTGGCCAAGACCCACACAACAGTCCTGGTAGAGGGAGTGGGTCCTCCCTGCCAGTCACAGACCAAAAGTATCTCCCGCGCCCCTTCTCAGGAAAGGGGGGCCAGGCTTGAAAGGAGAAAGCATCGATATTTCAGAGAGATGATTCGTTAATATAATAATGAATGAGGTAACACAGGCCGCGTTTTGCCAGCCTTGAAGGGTTACATAAATGTTAGCCGCTGCGATGAATGATTAATCACACTATTATTCATAGCAGTTTACACAGAACGGCACTTCGTAGAGTTACATAGAAAAACATAATAAAAGCTGACCTGTAGATGGTGTTATATGTGAATAAAGGCTCCTAAGTTATACGGGAGTGTTGGCTTTTGGGGCTAATATGAGCTAACATTTCTAGGATGTTTGAAGACTCACAAAGTAATTTATGTATGTTAGACCAGTCATTTGAGGTTCGAAACAACCTCGGGAGGCTGGTGCGGTTATTATCCCCATTTTGCAGATGAGGAATCAGAGACCCGGAGAAGTCGAAGGGCTTGCTTAGCAAATGTCAGAAGATCACAGATTTTGAGCCGGCTGGGACCCTTTTGTGGCTGTTCAGCTATTTTTCGGTTGTGTCTGATACGTCTCTATCCCACCTGGGATTTTCTTGCAGAAACGCTGGAGTGGTTTGACATTTCCTTCCTAGCTCATTTTGCAGATGAGGAAACTGAGGCAGACAGGGTTAAGTGACTCATCCAGGGTCACACAGCTAGGAAACATCCGAGACCACATTTGAACCCAGACCTTCTTGACTCCAGATCTGATTTTTTACCCTCTGTGCCAAGCCACCAGGACCAGCTCTCTCTGCTGCTTCTCCTAGCTGTCCTTAGGCTAGCATACTAGAGGCCACCAAGTACATGCACCGTTTTACAGCTAAGGAAACTGAAACAGAAAGGTTAGGTCATTTGCCCAGGGTCACACAGCCAATAATTATCAGAGGGGAATTTGAACCCAGGTTTTTCTGACTCCAGGTCCAACATTCTACTCTCCATGCCACACTGTCTCTAGTTGTGGCAATATTTTGCTGATTCTCCCCACCTCCATGTCCTTCCCACCCCAGAGAGGATTGATTGGAGGCATCCAGGATCAGGCCAAAGGGATGGTCCACCTCCACAGGAGGTGAGACTCCTGCTCCAAAGACTCCCAGGTGGGAAGGACACCCATGGGGTCCTGGCCCTAGGACTGGAAGGGAGCTCCGAGACCATCTGTACCACCCCATCATTTTACAGGTGGGAAAACTGAGGTCCATGATGTGGAAATGTCTTCCCAATTACATCACAGACCTTGGACTGCAGAACCAGAGTCTTTCCTGCTGAGCCACACTGCCATACCAAGGAGGGAAGGTCCAGAAGGCATCTCTTTCTCTCTCCTTCAGTACTCCCTTGGCATCCATACCAGGCTGTCTGAGACGAGTTGGCCCAGTCTGTAGAATATAAGTGCAAACAAGCATGGGGCCCACAGAAAGGCTTCCCTGAGGTGCTCCTTGAATGAGGGGGTCGAGGCAGAAAGAAGGCTTCCGAGGTCCCTTCCAGCTCTGAACCCATGATCCCATGACCGCTCTGAACCTCAGTCTCTGTAAAATAAGGTAGTTGGACTTGATGGCTGAGTCCCTGCTAGACCTAAGTCTGTGGAAGGCACTCTCAGTCCGGCAGCGTGTGGGTAAACCCCCAGACCTGGAGTGTTCATGTCTGGCCTCAGGTACTTAGTATCTGTGACCTTGGGCATGTCACTTGACCTCAGGGTCCTCATCTGCAGAATGGGGATAATAATAGTAGCGCCTCCCTCCCAGGGTGGTTGTGGGGATTAAGTGAAGCCCGGAGCCCGGCACATGTAAGAGCATCTGTTACTATTATCCCTCCAAATCAGCACACAGCCATGACGTGGGCTTTGAAAGTTGCCTAGGGGCCTTGCAAGGCTAAGGGACTTCCCAGGGTCACACAGACGGCAGATTCTGAGGTAGGACTTGCACCCAGGCCGGCCTGACACTGAACACCAAGTCACCCTGGAATGCCACAGAATCCCTACATACCCATCAAAATTGAAGCCTAGCGGCCCTCCCTCAGCCTCCAGCCCACCCCCTGGCTATGTTGCTTCTAGTATCAGGCTTCTCTCTTCTAGAATATGAGAGGATGGTTACTTGGTGCTCCTCACATAGCCTTGGAAAAATCCATCAGACATTTTCTTCAATGAATAGAAAAAAAAAAGGCATAAGAGGCATCTAGACTCTGTGAGGGGGTGGGAGGAATCTGTCATCTCTCCTTGGCTGGCATGAGCTGGCATGAGCTGAAGGAGCAGCTTCCGGTCAGGACGGGGAGGCCTGCCTGGCAAGATGGCACCTCCTGATAGGCCACGCCTGGCCTTGCCATGAGAAATGGGGCTCAGGAGCAGGGAAAAGGCCACATCTGAGCCGAGCCCTGAAGCGAACTGAGAGAAGGGGGAGCATTACAGGCCCTGGGAAGGATGCCCATCCTAGTGTTTATCAGGAGTCATGGCTGGAGGTCTGTACCTGGAGAACAGAGGGCAGCAGGTCCCTGCCCTCCCAGTCAGGGCTTCAAAGGGAGTCAGCCCAGAGGGGTGCGTCTGGACTCAATTTTTTTCTCTTATTGCAGAAGAGAACAGTCCCTGTGAGAGTGAGAATCTTGGCCTCGCCCAGAGTGCTGAACTAGACCTGGGGTGATCCTTTCTCTAGGACAAGGGGAAGAGGGAGTTTGGGGCTGAGAACTGTGGGCCTGGGACCTTCAGTGCCACCAAGGGCCCGCAGCCTAACGCTAGGAGACCACATGCTCTGTGCTAAGTCTCAGGGGCCTAGGGGCCTGGATCCAGAACTGGAAAGGACTTCAGAGTACGTTCAGTCTCTTCATTTTACAGATGAAGAAACTCAGGCCTCACTCCATCCACAGGCATGATAGAGAATCACCTGTGGTTGGCAGGCCCACCTGGTGTCCTGCCCACTGTGGTCCTGGCAGCTTACAGGCTTATAGACTCAGATCTGGAAAAGTTCTTAGAGGGCAGCTAGTCTGGCCAGATGAGGAAACTGAGACAGAGAAAATGAAGTGACCAGTCACACACCCAGAAAGTATCTGAACTCCAAATCCAGCACACCATCCCCTAAGCTATGTGGCCTCTCATCTTCTTGGAAATTTCTCTGGTACTGAGCATCTTACCCATTTCTGCTGTGCACTTGTGGAAGGGAGAGTCTTGAGAGGCAGCATGCAAGAGTGGATAGAGTGCTGGGTTCCAGGAGAGAAAGACCCGGGTTCTAATCTTTATAAACACTCTAGCAGTGTGACCCTGGGCAAGTCATTTAATCTTCCTCATCTGTGTAAATGAATTCATTCCACAAGGATGTATTAAGTTGTTCAATCATGTCTGACTCTCTATAACCCCTTCTGGGGTTTTCTTGGCAAAGATACTGGAGTGGTTGGCATTTCCTTCTCCAGCTCATTTAACAGTTGAGGAAACTGAGGCAAACAGGGTAAAGTGACTTGCCCAGGGCCACACAGCTAGTAAGTGTCTGAGGCCAGATTTGAACTTAAGTCTCCCTAACTGCTCTATCCACTGCACCACCTATCCACCTAGTGTCAAGTTCTCTGCTAAGTTTTGAAGTTAACAAGACAAAAGCAAGTCCCTGCCCTCAATGAGTTTGCGTTCTGTATGGGAATAATAATAGTTCTTCTCTTTTAAGGTTATTGTGAAGATAAAGTGGAATAAAATATATCAGATGCTGTGTAAATGTGAATTATTATTATCATTATTTTCTCATTATCTAATTGATTTCAATGGGGGCACAGATAGAGGTGGTCCTGGGACAAATTATTGCTGCATTTCTTTTACAGTTAACACATAAATATTGTACAAGTGGATAAAATATCTGCTTTTGTAGGAAAATAAAAGTTTTGGGGTTTGAGCTCATCATCCATAGGTTCAATGAAAGCGTCCTGGGTACCACCACAAAAGCAGGACAGGATGATGGGGATGGTGGGCACCCCTTCTGGCCCCACGTGATTTTGAGGTCTTTGGCTCAGTCTTCATAATCTGAAAGCTTGTTCTATGTAGCTCAAAGACTAGTAATATTTGGTGTGGTGACATCTATTAGGAACAGCATTCTTAAGTTTTTACAGATTAATGTTAGATTCAGACAATGGTGGACAACAGTTCATTTGGTGATGAGTCCAATTCAAGTACAATTTACTGGTTGGGTTCTCCAGGGTATGCATCTGGTATGTGTCTGTACAATGAGGGTTCGTCTGTTCACTCTATGAAAAGTACCAAGCTTATGATACAGAACTCTAGCCACCAAGTCATGTCTTGCTAGCCATTAGGTAGGTGCTAATTTTTTTTTAATTTTTTACAACTTGAAGTAATGTGTTGTACAGTTTCTACCTCTTTTTTTTTTTTTTTGCATAATCTAAACTAATCTCTATGTTCAGTCTCCTTCAGGATAACCCTTTTCTAATTCTGGGTAGTCATGGCCTGGTCTTAGATCAGGGGTGGGAAATCTATAGCCTCAAGGCCACACGTGGCCTTCTAGGTCCTTGGGTGTGACCCTCTGACTGAGTCCAAGTTGTACAGAAAAAATCCTTTTATTAAGAGAATTTGTTAAGTGGAGTTTGGATTCGGTCAAAGGGCCACACTTGAGGACCTAGAGAAGACCTTGAGGCCTCAGAATTGTTGGATTGTCATCAAAAACGGCTTAGTTTCTACAAATGCATCCAAGGATTTGCTCTTTTATCAACATATTGTTGGTATGGTCCATGTGGATGTCACCCACGGGAGGCCTTTTGATTTCGCCCTTAAAACTGAGCTGCTTCATAGGGTCTGTTTGGGGGCAAATCACTTTTGGTTACATTCAACCAATCCCATAGTGTATAGTTGTTATTAGTCTTTACTCTTGTTGGGTAGAGTGACATCTGCTAGTTCCGGAAGTGATTCTGCAGAGTGCTGACCTGAGAACAAGGAAGCAAGTGTTCTTCCTACAGCTGCCTTAAGGCAATGGACCCTGTGTTTGGTTAACATCATGTGGGATTTTGTTAGGGCACTTACATCTTCTGTGGCCCATTTTATTTTAAAGTTCTGAAAGTGTGCACTAAAGTTGCAGTTTTATTTTTTTATTTAATCACTTTTCATAAAATTCAGCCTTGATTCCAGGATGCCATTACGTCTCTTAATGCATTTGACCATGACATTCTCTTGATAATTTTACGCTTTGTGAGTCTTGCTTAGATGAGACCAAAATATTTGTGGTATCACCTTTATCCATTGATTAAATATGACCTGAAGACTTGAGCTTAAAGCCTTCAGACTCATCTCCCTTTGGCAATTTTAGACTTATTAGATCTAATTGATAGTTTTGGAGAAAGTTCATTGGAGAAAGATTCCATGAAATGAAAGAGCTGTTTACTTTTTTTCCCAGTGGAGCCTTGTTTATTAGTTTTAACATTAATTTTTATTATGTATTATAAGCTAAGCCATGGAGAGAAACCAAGTTAACAAGCATCAATCAATCAATCAATCTTTTTTAAGTGCTCCCTGTGTGCTACGCATTGTGCTAAGGATACAAAGAAAGGTAAAAAGTGGCCACTTCCCTCAAGGAGCTCACAGTTTAATGGGACAAATAAAGAAGAAGATGATTCTTAGGACAAGCAATCAAGGCACATGATCCTAGAACAAGCTTCATAATCCATGGAGGCCTTTGGGGGTTATTGGAGATTCATAGCATCATAGATCCAGAGCTGGAAGGGACCTCAGAAAGCTTCCAGTACAACTTCCTCCATTCTACATCTGAGGAAACTGAGTCCCAGGAAAGTTAATTGCTTTTACCCAAAGTTAAATGCTTTTTTTCACACAGGTGTCAAGCCTCCAAAGGGAGAGGGGTGGGATTTGAACCCATGTTCCCTGACTCTCAAGGCTGTGCTCATTCTACACAAGCACAATGTATGTGCTGAGCCTCCTCACTCTAGGGCTGAACCTGCTTCTAATCAATCCGTTCTTCCTCCACAATCTCCTGCTCCAGATATCACTTTTCCTTCCATGCCCCCCATATGTTGCCTGCCTAGTTATTGCTCCCAGTCACTTCATCTTGCTCACTCTCACTGCAAGGCTGATCCAGCCTCCTTAGAATCTCTTGGCAATCCCAGGGCCCCCAAAGAAGAAAATGCATCTTTATCTGCCAAACTGTAGACTCTTGAGATGGCAAATTCAAGAAAGTTTTCAGAAGGAATCATTGAAGAAGTCTGTAAGGCAAAGAAAGCCTGGAGATTGTGAGGGTGGCAGAGGAACTGAGAAGTTGTCCTTCTTTTGAATGGCCTGTGGAAGTGAATCAGGATACAGAAGGCACTGATTGTTCCTTACAGAGAGGCTGCATTGTGTTCACTTCTAATCTCAGGTGGGCCATTATTCACTGGCTCTGGGGTCTTAGGTGAGCTGCTTAACCCCTTTCTTCCCTCCTCTTCCAAAGAAGGAGGCTTTGTGCTCCCTAGCTCATGGTGGTGTTGGGCGGATGGCATCAGCTAATGGAGAGGAAGGAGCTTTGTTTGTTGCCTGTTTAGTGAAAGGGGAGAGACAAACCGGTAGGTGTGATTACACCCACCGCTTTGGGCTTTTCAAAACTGCTTTTACCAGTACTCTGATTTAAAAAAATAAAATAAAATGACAGAGGCTGGAGATGGGAATCTGCAGATGGCTTTGAAACTTTTGAAATAATTTCTTTAAATTACTTTAGGAGTTAAGAGAAGAAAAAAAGTTTTAGCTTAATGCAACAACATTGGTAAAATGCAAAACCACATTGAATTTTAAAATAATGTTTATAAGACACTTTAAGGTTTGTCAAACACTTTATAGGTGCACCAACTTCATTGACTCTTACACCAATCCTATGGCATAGGTTTTATTATTATCTCCAGATGAGGAAACTGAGGTAGGCAGAAGTTAAGTGACTTACTCAGGGTTGCCTAGCTATTAAGTATTTAAGGAAGGATCTGAACTCAGGTCTTTCTGACTCCAGGTCAGGTGCTCTATGTACTGGTCTTCCTGACTTCCTGACTCCAACCACCCAACTGCCTCTGTATACAATGAGTTGGAAGCCCATTTGGTCCAACTTGTGCCTTAGCAAGACTGCCCACTGTTACATAACTTACAAGTGGTCATTCATCCACTTCTTGAAGACCTTCATTGATGGGGAACTCATTTCCTATTGAGTCAGCATTTCTGGACAGGGATTAGGAAGTGTTTCTTTAAATGAAACCTCAGTCTCCCATAAGATACGTTATCCAGTAATTGACTGAAACCCAAACAAACTATATTTCTAGCACTTCCTTTGATCTCTCTGTCTAATAACAGTATCAAAAAAAAAGAAAGGAAGGAAGGAAGGGAAGGAAGGGAAAGAAAAGGAAAGAAAGAAAGAAAGAAAGAAAGAAAGAAAGAAAGAAAGAAAGAAAGAAAGAAAGAAAGAAAGAAAGAAAGAAAGAGAGAGAGAAAGAAAGAAAACAGTCTGGTATGAGCTGTCCTTGATGAACCTGTGCTGGCTTTTGGTGATCATCCCCTTTCTTTCTAACACTTTCAAACCATTCCTTTAATAAAACTTCTTTAAACTGTACCAGAAATCCAAGCCACATTCAGTATTCTATAGCTGAGAGATTGCATCTTTTTTCTGAAAATGGGGACATTTGACTTTCTTCAGTCCTGTTTTACCTTCCTGAGTTTCCAATATCATTCAAAGGTGGTTTCTGGACTCTGGATTGTAACTTCTCCAGACCTGGTGACTGGAACTCACTGGCCATTCCATTAGAATGTAAGTTCTTTAAGGGGAAGGACCATCTTTGCTTTGGCATTTCTAGCACATTGCTTGGCACATTGTAAGCCTTTAATAAATGGGGGGAGGGCAGAGCAGGTGTTTCTTATTCGTTGGGGTTTTTAGGTTATTTGTCCCCTCTATTAAAAAGAATTGGTGAGGTGGGAAGAGATGAAACAGTTTGTAACAAGGTTAAGGGAATAAGCTTAAAAAGTCTGAATTTGTTGAGACTTGCATTGAGCTTTGCTTTATGCTCAGTAATAGCTCAAGGGCAAAATGTGAAAGTCCTGGCAGAGGAGCCAAAGTTAATAGTTTGCCAGAAAGCTTAGCTCATTTGGTGCCTTGTATCCTGAAAAATAAGTGCTGGACCAAAAGCATTGATTATGCCCCTTAACCTTGTAGTAAACTTTGTCATGGCCATTCAAGCCCTCCATGCGTGATGGCCAATCAAGCCATGTCAACACAACAGACAACCAGGACATGCAGAGTGGTCAAGTTGAAATAGACTTCTCATTCTATTGGCTGTTTCTCATCAGTTTGAGTCTTATTCCAAAGTTTAAAAAAATTAATTTTTAAAAGAAAGATAAAAGGAAAGGAAAGAAGGGAGGAAGAGAGAGAAAAGAAAGAAGGAAAGAAAGAGAAGAAGGAAAGAAAGAAAGAGAAAGAAAGAAAGGAAGGAAGGAAGAAAGAAAGAAAGAAAGAAAGAAAGAAAGAAAGAAAGAAAGAAAGAAAGAAAGAAAGAAAGAAAGAAAGAAAGAAAGAAAGAAAGAAAGAAAGAAAGAAAGAAAGAAAAAAGAAAGAAAGAAAGCACATCTTCCAGGGCAGTTTGTTGTGGTTGGTTTTTCACCTCTAAAAAAGGATTTGTCCACCTCTTCTTTAGCTCTTCCCCAGTTTCCTTTGCTTTTCAAGCTTTCCTTCCCTTCTTTTCTTTTCCTCGGTTTTGCCTCCTCCCCTTTGTTATCCATTGGCCCAGCTTTTCTCTAAACCTCTGAGACCTGAGCTCTCCACAAACCTGGAAAAAGGGCAGGAGAGACTTGGGCACACAAACCCCTTGAAGTTTAAAGGCTTTGAACCAGGACAGATCTTTTGGCAAGCTCAGTGGTCACAGGGGTGATATTCAAAGAACAAAACAGCTATTTTTAACGTCTCCTTCCTGGTGGCTTGGTGTTCAGTTTTTGAGCCCCCTTGGGAAAGATTACCCTGACTACAGCTTGGCATCTCAGTGGCCTTCTGCACCATTCCAGTGGACACTGAAACTTCAGGGCCAGCGTGGGGGGAGGGGTGGATCACGTATGGCAACACACTTGGTTATGGACAAGAGCAGCTGAGAGAGATCCCTGTATCCCCCAGAGATGGCAGCCAGACTGGAGAGGGGATTCCTGCATTGGGAGGGAGATGGGGCATCAAGGTGACTCTGAGTTTCCATGACTGTCCTCAGCCACACCTGGGAGTGGCACAGAGGGCTAACACTTTGCTTATACCTTTTGGGCACTTCTCATGAGTTCCTTTGTATGTGTTGGCATGCCTTGATGCTCCTGGACTCTCCCATCTTCCATGGTCACTAGGGGTCATGGAGCACCACAGAGTATGCCTCGATTTGTCTGGCTGCTTTGTTGAGTCTGAGCTCCAGCCAAAGCCTCTGATGGACTTTCTGTCAGTGTGTGGTTTCTCCTCCGGGTCATAGCTCATAGCCTCTTACCTACCCCTCTGTCAGGGTCACTAAAACATCAGCCTCGGATAGTCCTTTATGTCCTGGCTCACTATTATTCACTTTGCCTTGTGCTTATGAAGTCAAAGCTTTCTCCGTCTGAGAAAACTCTTCCCAGTCTAACATCCTCCTCACCTCATCTTCTGGTGGGCTTCCTGTGGCTCTCTGTTTTTCCTGCTAGTGCTTGACAGTTCCCACGTGTCAGCCCCAAGGAGCAAGGCCTCCCATTTCTGTGTCTGTACTGCGTGATCAGCCTTGAGCTGGAAGGAGCCTCAGAAGCCAATTAGTCCAACCCCATCCGTTTGGCAGGTGGGAAAACAAAGCCTCGGACAGGTTCTAGATTTGGAGCCAGAAGGGATTGTAGAGGCCTTCAAGTCCAATCTCCCATTTTGCAGATGAGGAAACTGAGCCCTGGAGAGACTTGGGATCCCAGATTTGGAACTGAAGCAGATTCCAAAATTCTCTAGTCTAGAGGTCATTGGCCTCACTTGTGGGTACTTTGGTGAAGCCTGTGAAGCCTCACTCACAGCAAGGTCTTGAAATACATAAAATAAAATTCTCAGGACCACAAAAACAATTACATTGAAAGTTATCCAAAAAAATTCAGTTTACTGGATTAAAATCAATAATTACTATACAATACAATCATTACTTGATATAATAATCAAGGACCCCCACTTTACTTCTCAAACTGGCCTCAAACCCTCAAACTGGCCTGAGGAGGAAGAGATTCATTTAAGGTTACACAGGCAGCAAGCCTCAGAGGCAACACTTGAATATTCAAGTCTCCTGACTTCAGATACAGTGCTCTTCCCATTGAACCATACTTCCCCCTCAGTCTTTGAGTCAAAGTGCTTACAAGGGGATTGTCTTAAACCAAAGTGCACAGAAAAACTGCAGAGGTCACTGAAGGGTCTGCAATTTCCCATCCTCGGACCTGAAACAGTCCCTACACCAACACATCCTTTCCCACCTTTCTTTAGATTGTTAAGTTGTGTTATCATCATACCCATTGTATTTACACACACACACACACACACACATTTGTATATGTATATGTATATACTCATATATATACACATGCACCTATATACTCGTGTGTAGACATACATACAATAGTTGAAATAGATACATATATTAGCTATTCTTATTGTCATAAATTAATTCCATTATTGAATTAAAATCATAGACTCAGATCTAGGGTGGGAAGGGGCCTGAGAGGCCACCTAGTCAACCCCTTTCAAAACATAAAAATTTGTATCTTTTGTTTGGGGATCATCTAACTTTACCCATGTATCCAATCCCCTCCATTTCCCAAAAAAAATTTTTTTTAAGAAAAAAAAAGGAAAAAGAGGAAAAAATCATCACAACTGATGAATGCATTGAAAAATATGGAAATATATGTAATGTCTCACATCCTTGGATTTCCTGCCTCTGCTGGGGAGTAAGGAGATGGGGGTGGGGAAGGGGAAGGGAGGGGTCCTCACGCCTCCTCTTTGGAACTTGTAGCATGCACTTCCAATTTTTTATGGCTATTGCTCATCGTATATATTGTTATCTTAGATCTGCTTACTTTCCATCAGTTCATGTAAATCTTTTCAGGTTTCTCTGAATTCTCTGAATTCATCATATCAGCCATCTCTTACACCATAGTAGCATTCCATGACATTCATGTACCACAATGTGTTTAACTGTCCCCCACTCAATGCCCATCTACTTTGTTGTCTAGGTTCTTGATACCATGAACAATGCTGGTGTATACGGCCAACTCCCTCTTTTTACAGATGAGGATGGGCTAAAGATGCCCACAGGGTGAAGCAATTTACCCAGAGTCCCAAAGGGAGTAGTCAGCAGAGGCAAGATTCAGACCCCCATCCTCAGACTCCAAGTCTCTCTTGCTGCTTTTATTTCTTTATTCGTTCTACTCAGAGCTATGCAATTTAATTCAAAGGCTGCCATGTACTGGCCTGGAATAATACATGCATTTTGTAAAGTTTCCAGTCCATTCCAAATGATCCAATGGAAAGAGCAGGGGCTCAAAGATCTAGTTGGAAATTCATCTATTCACCCCCTGATGTTACAGAAGAAACTGAGACTTGGCAATATTAAGTGATTTGTCCAAGGTCCAAGAGAACCAAAGATGGGATTTGAACCCAGGTCCCTGACTCTCCACTGCTCTTTCCATTGGGTCATTTGGAATACTAATGCCCTAGTACTTTCTGAATTCCTTTTGGAGCTCAGAGTTTCAACACTGTTCAGTGAAGCTGGATTAAAACTTCATAAAATGCACTTAAATTACTGGGACAGTCAGTGCATAATGAGCTGAGTTTGGACATGGAGTGTCTCATGGAACAGCACTCTGAGGAGAACAGAGCCCTTGAGGTGGGTAGTGTTGGCCTTATTATGCCCATTCTACAGATGAGAAAGTCTTCTGAAATTGAGGCTGTGATCTACACAGTGTCAAAGTTTAGGGCAGGACCTGAACCCAGGACCTCCTTTTTCCAGGTCCAGCGCTCTTCCTCCTCCCCACCACATCCTTAATAAGAAAAGTCATGTTATCACCACCAATGGATGATGCTTCCATCATAATCTCATTTGAAGGACTTTTCCCCACTCTGGTTTTCCTAGAATTCTTGCTGTTTTCCTATTATAACTAAGATTAATGTAAATTCGTTGTTGTCATCCAATATTCTTCTCTGAGTCTTTCACTGAGATCTTTTCTTGGTGACCCAGCAAAGGTCTTTTTCTTATCACAGAATCATCATTTGATTCAGTTCAGTTTACCAAGCATTCAGTAAGTGCTTTCTCTGGTCAGGACCCTAAGCTAGGCTGCATGGATGCCATGACATTAGTCCATTAAGCCATCATCATCAGGCATTTATTAAATATTTATTAAACACCAGGCAGGTGCTAAGTGTTGGGGAGAAGAAGAAAAGGCAAAATCTACCCCTGCCCTCATGGAGCTCCCAGTCTAGCAGGAAGGACCACATATACCCATATTGGTGGTCATTGGGCATATGGGATATGCTTATAGTAGTGGGACAGTAGTCCTAGAGCAGAAGGTACTAGTAATGCAGGGACTCTGTCAGGTCTCTTGCAGAATGTGGAATTTGAGCAGTCTTGAAGGAAACTGGGAATTTTGAGAGACAAATGTGAAGGAGTGTACTCCTGGCATAAGGGATTGCCAGTGCAAATGTGTGGAGACAGGAAACAGAGGATTGTGTATGAGGAACAGCAGGTAGGACAGCATGACCAAACCATAGACTATGTGGAGAAGAGTACAGTATAAAAGGGCTTGAAAGGAAGGTTATTAAGAGCTTTAAATGACAAGAGGAAAGTTATATTTGATCCTAGAGGTAATAGGGAGCCACCAGAGTTTCATAAGGGGAGAAGAAGTGACGTGGTCCCTACGTTCTGCTAGAGAGCAGCAAAGTACACATAGCTAAGTAAATAATATAAGGCAATTGGAAGAAGCTAGTGAGGTGGCTCTGTAGATGAAGCATGTAGATAGAGTATTACATAGACATAGATATAGACATAGACATAGACATAGACACAGACATAGACATAGACACAGACACAGACATAGACACAGACATAGACACAGACACAGACATAGACATAGGCATAGGCATAGACATAGACATAGACATAGACATAGACATAGACACAGACATAGACATAGACACAGACAGACACAGACATAGACACAGACATAGACACAGACATAGACACAGACATAGACATAGACATAGGCATAGGCATAGACATAGACATAGACATAGACATAGACACAGACAGACACAGACATAGACACAGACATAGGCATAGGCACAGACATAGACATAGACATAGACATAGACATAGACACAGACATAGACACAGACATAGACACAGACATAGACATAGACATAGGCACAGGCACAGACACAGACATAGACACAGACATAGACATAGACATAGACATAGACATAGACATAGACATAGACACAGACATAGACATAGACATAGACACAGACATAGACATAGACATAGACACAGGCATAGACATAGACATAGACACAGACACAGACACAGACACAGACACAGACACAGACACAGACATACACATAGACATAGACCACAGACAGACATAGACACAGACATGGACACAGACACAAACACGGACACAGACACAAACACAGACACAGACACAAACACAGACATAGATATAGACACAGACACAGACACAGACAGACATAGACATAGACATAGACATAGACATAGACATAGACATAGACATAGACAAAGACAAAGACATGGGATATAAACAGACTGAAGAGAATAATGTGAAATAAGATTGAAAAGGGGGTGGAGACAAACTGTGGGAGGACTTCAATGCAAGGTCAATTTTATCACAGAAGGAACAGGGAGTTATGGAACATTTCTGAGCAGGGGAGTAACATGGCCAATTCTGTTCCTTAGAAATCAATCAACAAGTGTTTATTAAGTATCAAAAATATGCTGGATGTTGGAGATATAAATCCAAAGAATGGATTATTTGGGTGGCTATTGAGCAGCTGGATACCAAACCAAAGGAGAATACAGAAGAACACACACACACACACACACACACACACACACACACACACACACATACACACACACATGGCACTGGCCCAGTTTCCTAAGCTGGTACCACAACTGTTTTAATACTTTTTTCTTCAACAAAGACCACATAGGACATAAATCATGACTCCTCTGCCCCCCAGGTGGGACGTGTGGGTGAGAGTTAGCTCTCAAGGGTGAATTCTCCAGCAGCAGACAAGTAAGGTCTGGCTAACATGTAGAAGGTTAGTCATTCCCAAGTGAAAGGTAATTGTGGGAGGAGGAAAAGAAAAGAAAGGACAGAGGGAGAAGACGAGGAAGCATTCCAAAAACCATTAAAACATCTTTGGCACTGCTTCATCCAAAAAATGTTGGCTGCCTGTGAGAGACCTCCCAATGTCTGGGGGTGAGTAAGCCAGTGTTTGCCCATCCTAGAAGTGAAATGGACCAACACCAAATTCAGGAGCAGCCTGGCTTCCCCGTCGACCAGTGGGGAAGCAGATGGGGGAAGGAGGTCATCAAAGTATGACAGCTAGAGCTGAAAGGGACCTATTCATGTTGCAGATGTGTAAACTAAGGCCTGATGACCTGAAGTCACATAGAATCACACTTCTAGAGCAAGGAGGGTCCTCGAGAAATGATATAGTCTAATCGTCTCAGTTTACAGAAAAGGAAACTGAGACCCAGAGAGGTTAAATAATATAAGAACATAAAAGCGTAGATCTAAGCACAGAAGGGACCTCAGGATCCATCTAATCCAGTCCCCTCATTTACACATAAGGACATTGAGGCCCAGAAAGGCCAACTTGCCTAAGGTTGCCTAGGTACTTGCCTAAGGTTGCCTAGGTACTAAGTACCAAAGGCATCCTCTGCATCCAGAACATAATGCTTCTTCATCTACACTTGACCAACACATCACTCCTAAAAGCAAGGGCTTTATTGGTGAAGTCCCACTTTATAACAGTATCTACCAGCAGGCCTTCAATAAATATCTTTGGTAGCCGTGATGATGGAGAAATATCTGCTCTAGGAGACTATTATTGTTTGGTCACATCTGACTCTCCGTGACTCCTTGGGGAAGGGAGGAGTTCTTGGCAAAGACACTGGACTGGTTTGCCACGTCCTTCTCCAGTTCATTTTACAGATGGGGAAACTGAGGCAAATAGAGCAAAGTGCTGCTAAGCTGAGGTAGGATTTGAACTCAGGTCTTCCTGCTCCAGGCCCAGAGCACTATCCACTGCACCACCTGACTGCCCTGGGAGATTGGGAGCAGGAAGGTTTACTCTACCAGATGCCAAAATCCACCAGATAATTCTTGAACCCTCAGGTCTGTGTAGCCCTGATCACAGAATTATTCAGCGCTGGGAGGGACCTGAAAGGTCCTTGTTTCACAGATCTGACTCACCCAGCATTACACAGCTAGTCAGAATCTAAGGCAGGATTCGAACAGAGATCTGCCAAATAAGAAACCTTGTATCTGCTTTGGGCTTGAGGTCTTTCTCCAGCCCTAAAGTTTCCTCCACTGGGGTGTGAGGACACACGATCCCCCTCTCTGCCCTGCTTCCCTTTAAAGGGAGAGATGGGAAGAGAAACACCATTCCTTTCAGGGGAGTTTGACCTCTTGTAGGCCTGGCCAGGAGTTTCCCTCAGCCCATGAACAAAGTGAATTCTCCTATTTCCTCTTGTGCTTCTTCTGTACTTTACATCCATTAGACTCTTTGCTGTGATGAATGTTAGCAGCATCTGCCAAGCTGAGTCAGCTGGACTTTACGTGTCTGCTGGGCTGGAAACTAAAAACCCCATCTTATTCTAAATGCTTCCTCTGTCACCTCTTATCCCACTGAGAGGGTTCTCCCAGATGAGATGGAATCTTTCCCCAAATGAATCAACGTGCATTTAAGTGCCTGCTAAACTCTGGGATTACAAAGGCAAAAATGAATCAGTCCTGCCCTCAAGGAGCTTCCATTCCCTTTGGTGAATGGAGGAAGGACTCAGGCAGGGTGCCCTCTGTGTGAGTGAACAGAAAAGGACCCACATAAACCACAATGCTCTGTGTTCAGTCTATTTCATTCCACTTTAACCCGAAGAAATATTATTGATTATGGCTTTATAGTACAGTTTTAAGTTGGAACATAGTAGCTTCCCTTTGTTCAGTCACATTATTAATGTTGTTATTTCTGGTCTAAAAAACTACTTGTGTCTGAGCAGGATTGGGGACCACCCCTGGGGGTCCAGGACTACCAGGGCCCAGGTGAGAAGGTCCTGGGCTAAACCACCTGCTGGTCTGCCCTGTGGAACTAGTCAATAATCACTGACAGTTGTGAATGAACAGGCAGGGCTTACCAGGGGTATTTCTTCTTTGTTGTTGTGGTTGAGTTTTTTAGTCATATCTGACTCTGTGAGCCCATTTGGGGTTTTCTTGGCAAAGATACTGGAGTGGTTTGCCATTTCCTTCTCCAGTTCATTTTGCAAATGAGGAAATTGAGATAGATGGGATTAAGTGACTTGTCCAGGGTCACATAGCAAGAAGTGTGTGAGGCCAGATTTGAACTCATTAAGGGAGTTTTTCTGACTCAAAGCTGGGCTCCCTACTTTCTGTAGCACCACCTAGCTGTCCTTGGGATATTTCCTGGAGTGCAATGATACCCTTTCCTAGAAATCTATCCATTCACCTTCACCAAAGGAGGCCTAGTAGGAGGGGATCAAGGATACTCCTTATACCAAAGAACCATGGGAGCAGAGTCTTTCCATTCCCAACTAAAATATATTGGATTCAAACAACAAAAAAAGTTCTTGGGAAATTAATACATTTTTGTATGTTAATGTGAAACCTTGCAGAGTTCCCTTTAGTCTGGAGGAAGGATGGCTCGGGGGACATGATAATTGTCTTAAAGTTTTTGGAAAGCCACAGAGAAGGGATCAGACTTGTTTTGCCTGATGCCAGAGGGCAGAACTAGGAAAGACAGGTAGAAATTGAAAAGAGGCGAATTCCATCTTGATGCCAAAGGATGGGTGCTACTTTAAAGTTGAGGGGCCTGTCCTGAGAGAGGTGAAGGAAGTTCTCCTTCCTTGGAGGGCTTCAAGTAGGGTCTGGCTGGGGATAATAGAGTGGGGATTCCCCAGCTCTGGATGGGTGAAGCAGATGGTCACCAAGGCCCCTTCCCTTTCTGATGGTCTGGGATTCCTTCTGGCCACTCAGCAGCTTCACGTCTTTTTATCCTTTTGCTTGACGTGGACTCATGACTTTCGAAATTTTTACTCAGGGGAATTTTCTGCTTGTTTTGCTGACAACTTGTTTTCTTGTATGTCAACGGTCGAGAAAGTCAGAGAGGAGAGGAGAGGAGAGGAGAGGAGAGGAGAGGAGAGGAGAGGAGGAGAAATCTGAAATATACACTTAAAACTATAAGACCCTTTGTTCCAGTGATTCATCAGCCAGGCTGGTATGGTCAGGATTTTATTGATAAGGAGAAAAAAAAAAAGAAAAGACCTAGCTTTACAAAAATATTCCTAGAATTCTTAGCATTGCTTGTCATAGTAAAAGAACAGAAGTAACCCATGTTTCCAAGGCTTGGGGAATGATTGAATTGTAGAATGTGACTAAAACTGAATTATTCTCTAAGAAATGACAAATATGTTAGCTGACAAAATGGAGATTTATATAAAATAATGCAGAATAGAAAAGCAGAGTGTGAACAACAACACACACACTATGGCTATGGAAAAAAATAATAATAATAAAGACAGTGCCCAAATCTGGAGGGGAAGAGGTGAACCACAAGAAAAAATTTAGGAGATATAAAAGCAAACAGGATGTCTCTGTTCAAATTCCTCTTAAAATTAATATGTTTCTCATTTTTAAAATGTTTTTTATTTCATGTATTATTTTTTAATGTTACTTGTGTTTTTTAATGTTTTTATGATGACACTAAGTTTAGAATAAATTATATATATGCGACATTAGCATGTTATGGTATCTCTCATGTGATAGACATGTCTGTTAGGTGACACGGCACGTATCACAGAGGCCAGCATTATATATAATTTATCATAATCTCAGTATCATATTATATATGTATCACATAGCAAATGACAGCGATTGTGTGTCCTTATACATATATATACCAGTATCACTATTGCCTTAGGGCAGTTTGGTGGCACAGTGAACAGAGAGGTAGGCTTGGGGTCAGGAAAACTCATTTTCTGAGATCAAATCTGGCCTCAGATACTTACTAGCTGTGTGACCCTGGCCAAGTCACTTCACCCTGATTGCCTCAGTTTCCTCATCTGTAAAATGAGCTTGAAAAGGAAATGACAAACCACCCCAGTATCTTTGTTAAGAAAACCCCAAATGGGGTCACAAAGGGTCAGACACAACTGAAAAGTGACTGAACCTCATTGTGATCACCAAGAGAAAGCTCGAAAGGCGTCCGCCATGCAGAGTAGTCCCCAGTGGTGAAGCTATGAGACAGCACGGTGAGAGTGGGCAGGTGTTTGTGTCCTTGGAGGGAACTTCCAATCCAAACAGATCACAAATCCAGTGGGTTTTTGAGTATTTCCCTGTCAACAGTGTGATATGGTTGCCATAAAAATGAATGTGACCATATACTCCCATCCCTTCAAGAGGTTTTCTCATTGTTTCCAAAAGAGCAGATTATGACCCATCCCATGCCATGGTCTGTGAATTGACTTCTCTACGTGTGGTTAAGGAGACTAAGCCTTGAAAACTGCTTTGGAAACTTACTGGGCACATCAGCTAACCTCTGTGAGGCTCAGTGTCCTCATCTGTGAAATGGGGACAATGGATAATAAGCACACTTATCTCACTGTATTATTGGGAAGAGCAAGTGAGTGAACATTTATTTATAAAGGGCTTTAAAAACGTTAAAGTAAAGTTAAATAATGATACCCCTGAGGAAGGGGGAGAAAGACAGAGACAGAGAGAGACAGAAGAGCCAGAGATGGGGGGGGAGGGAGGGAGGGAAGGAGGGAGGCAATGTTGTAAGGTTTGCAAAGCCAAATACAAATATCCGATTTGATCCTCCCAACGACCTGGTAAGTTGGTGGGTTATCCCCACTTTGCTGATGGAGGAACTGAGCCTCACAGAAGTTCAGTGACCTGTCTTCACTCCAGAGCCAGTGTTCTGTCCATGGCCTCTAAGTAAATATTAACTCTTATTAGTTCTTATTGTTGTTCTTAATAATCTTATTATTGTGGTTCATGTTCTTCCAGGAGAGGCAATTTGACATAATGGAAAAAGAGCGGGCCTCTGAGTCAGTTAGACCTGGGTTCAAGTCTTGCCTCTGACTCACACTGGCTGTTTGACCTGAACAAGTCAGCTAACTTCTCAGTAGACAGGGCAACTCTCTAAAGGTTGCTAGTTGCAAAGAAGGTGCTAACCTGCATCAGAAGAGGGAGCTTCCTCTCCTAGGAGTTCCCTGGGTCAATGCTATCATGGATCCAGTGTCCCTCCTCCTCCTCAGATCTAGCCATAACTAGATACTAGTACTCAGACTGTCCATCTTTTTCCCTTACTCAAACCATATCCTCTTTTCCAATTGCTCATTTCCTCAGCAAGCTCCCTCAGCACTATTTCTATCATAGGTCATTGTTGGAATTAGACGACAAGGATGCATTAAAAGAAGCCGCCCGCTGTAAGGAGATAAGCCAGGGTCCTTCCTCACTAGGCTTTGTCAGCCCCCTTCTGGAGACTTGTGTTGAATTCTTTTCGCGGGACATTGATAACCTGGAACACTATCGGGGAATAAAACCAGGGAGCTTGAGGGTCAATTACCTATCCAAGTCTCCCTAACAGAATGTGAGCTCCCTGAGGGCAGGAACTGTTTTCCCTTTTTCTTTGTATCTCTCTCATTTGGCTTAGTGCCTGACACTTGATAAATGTGTAATGAATGCTTGTTGACTGATCACTGGGAGGAATGTGATCTCTGTCTTCAAGAAGACTCAGAATCACAGCCTTTCCAAGCTAGAACAGAACCTTAGAGCTCATCTAGCCTGGCTCCTTTACTTTATAGCTGAGGAAACTGAGGCTCAGAGGAGGGACCTTACTTAAGGGTCACCCAGCTCATTAGAGACAGAATTGGGACTAGAGCCGTTCTCTCCTGCTCCTGATCTAATCAATTAGATTCATTTGGCTTTAATTCCAGAGAAATTAAATGGCGTCTGTGGGTTCAAATTAAAGGAAGGCAGGCTCCAGTTTAATCTAAGGAATTTGATAATTAGAATTGTCTCAAGATGGAAAGGCCTGCCTTGTGAGGTAGTGAGCTAATCATCACTGGAGACAAGAAAGTAGAAGCTTTCACGGACACTTGAGTGATATAATGGGAGTCTATCATGCAGGGAAATTCCTAGATGACCCCTTCAAGTGCTCAGATTTTCATGATACCAAAGCTCTAACTAAGGGAGGGGCAGAGGGGCTCTTCCCCAGGTTGCTTTCATGAGGAGGGGCATGCTCTTTCCCATACCTGTCGTTCCCTCCATGAATGCTGAGGATCTGGGTGTCCGGGTCCTCCTGGGAGCATCTGGGTCCTCCAAGGAGTGAGTCAAGGCTTTCTTGAATAAGCCCCACTTTTTTCTCTCTTTCACATCCTAGGATGAAGAACAGGCTGTGGTACTTTGAATTCGGCACAACAGAAACCTTTGCTTCAACCTGCAAGAAGCTGCACACTTTCATAGAGGTGGAGGTGAGTCCTCTCCATGGCAGATCTGGAGCAGAAAGGACCTTAGGCTGGACACAGAGTCCAACCCCACACATACACAGGGAGAGGGAGAGACAGAGGCAGAGACAAAAAGAGACAGAGACAGAGAGACAGAGTGGGGGGCAGGATTCGAACCCTGGTCTCCTGCCTCCAAGTCCAACATGCTATTTATTCTTCCATTCTGCTGATCAAACAAAGCGTGACTTTCCTGTCTTGGGCTCATTTTCCACCTCTACAATACAGCAACAACATTAGCTGTTCTTACTAGGGGATGCTCAGCCCTTCCAAATCCCCCTGGATCTGTCGGGCAGGTTCCCAGATAATGGGAGTGCGCTGTCTCTCCTGGCCAGACAACAAGGTCCTCAGGCCAAGGCAGGCGCAGAGGTTTAATCAATGCCTGCTGATTGACTGGGTGTTATGAAAGTCAGGTGAGATCACTATAGAAAGCATGTCCTAAGCTGGAAAACGCTAAAGAAATTTACATGGGGGTGGTGAGGTGGCGCAGTGAACAGGGCACCGGCCCTGGAGTCAGGAAGACCTGAGTTCAAATCCGGCCTCAGACACTTGACCCAAAAACTAGCTATGTGACTTTGGGCAAGTCACTTAACCCCAATTGCCCTCCAAAAAGCAAGAAAGCAAGCAAGAAAGCAAGAAAGCAAGAAAGCAAGCAAGAAAGCAAGAAAGAAAGCAAGAAAGCAAGAAAGCAAGAAAGCAAGAAAGAAAGAAATTTACATGATCTAAAATAATCAACTACAGCATACAGATGGAAAGACAAGAAATGGCAGGACTGATAATATAACGTAGCATGTCCTAAGGTGCGGTGTAAAATTCTAGAATAAGATCGTGTAATGATTCAGACAGTATATGGGATGGCACCGTATGGCATAACATGATGTAGAGTGTGACACCATGTCATCTTGTGACATAGCATGATAATATAAGATAATATAATATAACACAACACAACACAATGTAACATAATATGATATTCAATCATGTCATGTATGTAACACAACAAAGTATAACAGTAGATGGAGCAACGTGATGTTATATATTATCTGACATAATATAACAACATGATACATTATATTACATGACACAGCATAATGCTTAGTACAGGATACATGTTATCCTCCGATCTAACAATGCTGTAACAGTCTGCTCTTCCAGCTGTTCCACTCTAGCCACGTGTGAGTGATGGCAGGCATGCCCAGGGTAGAGGCTGTGCCCAGGGCTGGGAGATGGCACCCACGTGGAGCCGCGGATGCCGGCACTCAGGGTAGGATCACGGTGTAGTGGCTAGATTTGGGATCAGGAAGATTCAGGCCAAATTTTGACTTCTCTGTGACTCAGTTTCCTCATCTGTAAACTGATGAATCTGGATTTAATGGCCTCCAAGATCTCCCCCCTCTCTAGATCTAGGATCGCAGGATCCTTCTCCTCTGGGTACTTGCTGTTTCCTCGATCTGTCGTTTCCCAGAATCTTTCTTGGCCCGCACCTAGGAGACACCACTCCATTCTCTTTCCTTCCCTGGCTCATTGACACACTCTGGCTCCACTCACTGCAGTGATGAGGCTCCCAGCCTCAGAGAACCAAAGCTGGCTCATTTTACAAAGGGGGAAGCTGAGGCGCAGAGAGTTATGTGACTTATTCAAGATCACAGAGAGAGTAAACAGTGGAACTGGGATCTGAAGCCCAGACTTTTGACTCCAAAGCCAGCCTTCTTGAGGCTTTCTTAGGTGCCTCTTTTCCCTAGAAGAGGTGGCACCTTAAGTCTGCCCTATTAGCTCAGGCTCATAAAGCTGCTCTTCAGCTGCCCCTTGCCAACCAACCCTCTGAGTTGTCTCCCCAAACCCTGCTGTGATATCACTGGTGCAGGGAGCACTGCTAAGGAAGCTCCCTCTTTCAGCCCAGATCAGGGGTCAGCAGCCTGAGACCCCAGAATCAAGCGACCTGCCCAGAGCCCCAGAGCCAGGTGGATCTTGAACCCACACCCTCCCAACTCTCCATTAGGCCATAATGCCCATCCTTCAGCTTCCTTTGTCCTCAATACAAGAGCCCATTCCTCCTCAGGAAGCTCTCAGGACACTAAAGGGCACCAACCTCTATCAGTGTGAGCTCTAGAGTGACCTTTAAGATGATCTAGTCCAGGAGTTCTTAACCTTTTGGGGTCACAGAGATGTCTGCCAGACTGTTTGTCGTGGGTGCCGATTGCTCAGAGGGAATCATCCTCCCCAGGATGCTTTTGAATCAAAACCAAATTCAGAGGTTTCTCCAAGTCCTCTCTGGCTCTCTGCCTTCCTCTGCCTCTCCCTCTGTTGCCTGGTTACTAACTCACCAATGGGCAGGGCCCATTTCTCCGTCTGAATCTGCCCAGTGAACCTTTCGCCAAGAAAAGGCCACGCTGGGAGAGCAGGGCTGTCTCCCCGCCTGTCGGTGCCTGGAGGATGCTGGGGGCAGTGAGCAGGAGGAGGGAGCTCACTGGGGAGGAGGGCCCCCCCTTCTGTTTACATACAAATATGCTGACTGGGAGAGCTGGAGGAAGGAGGAGAGGGCCATGGCTGCCCAATGGGGTTTGGAGAAAGCAGATACACGGGCAGCTTTCCTGTGGGTACAAGCATCTGGCAGGGTCTCTTTAGACATACACTGTGTGAATGGTGGAGCTGCTGCCCATCAGAATCAAGCAGTCCTCCCCTGCCTCCTACAGCTGTGCCTGGAATACAGTCAATTTTCTCTCTCTCTCTGCCTCTCTCTCTCTCTCTCTCTCTCTCTCTCTCTCTCTCTCTCTCTCACACACACACACACACACAGACACACACACACACACACACTCAAAATATGACTAGGCCTCTCTCTGCCAGCTTTGGGTCCCATAAGAAAGATTATTTCCATTATTTAGAAAAAGGCCTCAGGTCCTTTTTAGTCTCTGCTAAGGATTCATGCTTCCTACAGTGGGAGTGTGTGTGTGTGTGTGTGTGTGTGTGTGTGTTGTAGGCCATCGGGGTGGTTTTGGTAAACTTCCTGTTATCTCTGTCTCCCAATAACAATCCTTTTTAGCACTTATCCATAAAGAGCGAGCAAAAAGAAAAAGGGAAAGCGTGTGAGAAGCAGTCTGGCGGGCTGGCAGACAGGAGGGGTGCCCACTGCCGAGTTGAGAAAAGAGCTGATTTTTCCAGGATGAATTTGGATCCTGCCTGATGGGCACCAGAAATGAAAAATGAAGAGAAGAAGTAGGGGAGGAGTGTGGGTGAAAGATGTGAGGCCCCATGAACATCATGCCCAGAGAGACATGGGAGCTGCTGGTGGGGGCAGGGAGAGCAGGACCATGCAGAAAGGCTCCACCTTGGGGCTTCTCAGCAGAGTTCTGTGCCTAGCTAGAGAGACGCCTGGACACCTGAGGACCATTGAAAACATCCAAGGAAACCCTCTAGAATGTTGAGAGATCCTTTTTTGGAGCATTTGCGGAAAATGAGAAAGGTATAGAAGGCCAAGGAAAGACTGTCATGTGCACCAGAGGATGGGAGATCACTGACCTGGAACATCTTGGGGGCGGGGGGGAGGATAGGTCAGACATATGATTGCCCTGTCCTGGGGAACTCCACTGAGGAATCTTCTGCCCCCAGGGCAGATCAGCTGTTGCTCTGACACCTATCCTAGTTACCTGGGACATGGAGCCTAGAGCTGACTTGTCTTTTTTTAATTTATTTATTTTAATACTGGAGCAGTTTGCCATTTCCTTTTCCAGCTCAATTGACAACTGAGGAAACTGAGGCAAACAGGGTTAAGTGACTTGCCCAGGGTCACAAAGCTGGCAAGTGTCTGAGGCCAGATTTTAATCCAGGTCCCCTTGATTCCCACACCACGATTTGGAAATGAATATTTTTAAAAAGAGCACAGGAGCACACTAACAGAATGACCATAAATCATGGTTGAGAAACAGTAATAAAAGTTTGGCAGACTGCTAAAAAAAAGATCATTTCAGATATTTTGGAAGTTTCTTTCCATGACTCTTACTGGGGACTAAACAGTATATACTATACCTCCTTCAAAAGCCCTTTAATTCTCCAGGTCATTAGTGCTGCCTGTTCCAAAAAAGATCCCCTTGTATTGATTTTAGCTCACTCGGGGGGGGGGGGGGCGGGAAGGGGGAGAGAGGTATGGCCATTGGATCCTAGCATTGGCGAAGGAAGGGACCTCGGAGGTGGCTCAGGTCAACCACCTTCTCCGACACAGGAGGAAACTGAGACCCAGTAAGGATAAGTGGCTTGCCCAATATCACACACAGTACAGAGTATTCATCAAAAGTGGGATTTGAATCTGGGCCCTCTGATTTCAGAACTAGGGATAATGCCACACAGAAGACGTGGTTATCTATGAATGTGGCTGATCCCTCAGTAGAACTGGAAGGCAAGACTGTCTCACTTTGGTCATTTCCCAGATCCACACTGGGTGCCCAGCATGGGGTAGGCACTTAAATACTTACTGATTGGTTGAAATTTAAATATCAACATAGACAAACACACACATACACGCATGTGTGTGTTCATATGCATGTGATTCTAAACATGCATGTAAACACATGTGCACATAGACAGACGTGCAAGCAAGTATGCCTGCTTATCTGTGAACATATATGTACATGCCTACACACATGCATGTGTGCACTGCCTTACACACAACCACACCTGCCTATTTGTGAGCATACATGCACACACATAAACAAGCATGCGCACTGAGACACACACATAAATATGCAGGAGGAGGAACATTTCTTAGTAGACACTCAGCTGGCCTTGGGGGGTCAGGAAGAGCTGGATTCAAGTCCTGCCTTTGACCCATCCTGGCTGTACAACCCTGGGCAAGTCACCTGACCTCTCAGTGCCCCTCTCTAAGACTCTTCAATTCAATAAACATTTATTGAGCACCTACTATGTGCCGGGAATGTGCTAAGCACTGAAGACCCCAAGAAAGACAAAAGGTATCCCCTGCCCTCAAGGAGCTTACAATCAGACTGGGGTGGGGGTGGACTGACAACATGCCAACAAAAATATACAAGCTACATGCAGGATTAATTAACTGTCATTACTTGTAGTCAAAGAGGACCAAAATGGTGTCACGATGTCAGAGCCAAATAGGAAATAATCAGAAGAGGGAAGGCATGGGCATTAAGAGGGAGTGGGGAAGGCTTTTTTGTAGAAGGCGGGATTTGGGTTAGGACTTAAGGGAAATCATAGAGTCAATGGTTAGAGGGGAGGAGGGAGAGCATCCCAGGCATGAGGGATGGGCAGAGAGAAGGACCAGAGCTGAGAAAGGGGGGGGGGGGGCGGGTTGTTGGAGGAACAGTCAGGGGACCCGTGTCACCGGATTAAGGACTTGTTGGAGAATAAGGTGTAAGATGGGGGCTGGGGTATGAAGGACTTTGAATGCCAAACAGAGAATGTTGTCTTTGTTCCCAGAGGTAATAGGGAGCTCCAGGAGTTTACATGATGAAGTAACTGCTGATCAGCACAGCTAAAGAGAGTTTTCACCTAAAGAGTACTTCAATACAAATGAAATAATAGGCCCAAAGTCCCTCGTCCCCAATACTATTCACATACATAAATATACATCGGCACATGTATGTGTGTGCTCATTCCATGTACGTGCATAAGTGTGCGTCTGTTGTTACTGTGTACATGCACTTCTGTATGTGAGTGTGTGTGTGTATGTAAACATAGACATAAACCTTTGTGCATTGTTCTGCAGAGTGGCTATCCGAACCCTCCTCACTACCCTACCCTTCCCAACCAGAAAAGCTAGAGCTGAGAGTTTCTTCTCCACTATGGGGGCCAGATCAAAGTCAAGCCTTCCTACCTCCCTCCCATTTTCTCTCCTCTTTTTTTCTATGACTGTCTCTCTGAAGACAGAGAAAGAGGAAGGCCCCTTTCACCGGCCATCCCAGCACTTCTCTACTCTGCTCTCCTCCCCATTGGGATTAGGGCCGTACCATAGCTCTGCTTACAGTCAATAGAGATGAAAGAGAGGCTGGTCCGATGGAGGGGTAAACAGAATATTAAAAAAAAAAAAAGAAAGAAGGAAAGAAAAGGAAAAAAACCAACCAGGTTTCACTTCCACTCTGCACTGAGGAGTTTATAAAGTTATGACAAAACATAGGATAAATGTCTAGTAAAATATGCTCCAGTTAGAGTTGACCAGGGATTGGAATCTCAGCCCTGAGCTAGGAAGGAAGTTTCCTCATCAGTTTCCTTCCCTGTGGCCAGAGCTGCCAATGTTGCCATGCTCCATGCTCAGACCTGGGACAAGTACACACAAAGCAATCTGTGTCTGGGTTGACCACAAATGTTTATGAGAAAGAAAACTAGGTCAGAATGGGGGAGGGGGGGAAGCAACTTATAGCCGAATAACAAAACAAGCTCAGAAACAGGGACCAGTTGCATCCATCCAAAGGAAGTCTAAGAGAGGGGGGTGAGGGCAGTAGAATTCCTCCACATTCCCTAGAGTCATGGGCATCAGACCAGGGGTCTAGCTACATGGGAGGTACTGTCACAATCAATCAGAGTGCTCTATATCTTTCCAGCAACTCCCATTGTCTTCCCTGCTCCTCCCAATAGCCACCCCAGTTCCATTGACCACTTATCATCAATTTTTGTTGCTGTTGTTGTTTCAGTCATGTCTGACTCTTTGTGACCCCATGTGGGGTTGTCTTGGCAAAGATACTGTAATGGTTTGCCATTTTCTTCTCCAGTTTAACATCAATAAGCTTTTACAAAGAGATATTTGCTCTGAATATATACTTAGTAGGCAATTGCTGTCCCATCCCCAACATCTTGGGGAGACATTCTCTCCTATCCCATCTTGGTTCTGGGGAGAATGGGCTCAAGCTTGGCTGAGTTCTGACATAATATGCATCCCACCACATTCATGTCCAAATGCAGCACAGCTGCTGGACAGCTCCTCAGCACCCCCTGAACTGTATCACAACACTCACTCCGTGCTCCTTAAAGTATCAATGCTGAGCTGGCTGCAAACTCCAGACACTGAGATTATGAAAAATGTGGACACCAAGATACCTGTTCTCTAATTCCATCACCTAAAATAGAAAGACCAAATGCAAAAGCCAGAAAAGAACCCAGTCCTATATTAACAGACTTCATGTCAGACTCACTGGGGAGAGTTGTCCCTCATCAGATGCCATCAGCAAGGGAGTTCAACCAAGAACTCAGACAAAGAGGAAAAGTCAATACCAGCTACAGTCTTTTTGAAGACACTCCCAGTTCTGGTCACATGGCCAATCAAAAAGGCTTCTCCTACCCACATGGTTAGCCAACCAGAACCAGTTACAGAATGTCTTTACATGCTCCATGCTCTGAGGCTTTTCCAACCTCTCCCATGTGAGGAGTGGAATCAGTCAAGCATGTCAACGTGTTCACTACAAGAGCTCGTTCCCATTAAGATAATGGAGTCAATGAGAAGTATTCTCACAGGGGAAGGTTCTAGTAGATAGACTGGAAAAGTCTTGAGAGTTGAAGAAAACTAGGAGGTAAATGTGTGGAAGGAAAACATTCCAGATATGGGGGGGCTAGCCAGTACAAAGGCAAAAAGACAAGAAATGGAGTACCATGTTTGAGAAACATCAAGGAGACCAATGAAATTGGATGATGGGGTACATGGAGGGGAACAAAGATAAAAAACAAAGAAGTTATAGGAAGATGGATGGGTGGTTCACAGACTTTCCTTGGAGAGATGAATAAAGGAGACAAAAGCTGTATCAGTTTTCCAACAGATACAAGAAGCATCATTCCAAGGGCAATTTGGTTATCTTAGATCGCATTGCTCATGAAAAGCATTTATAAGAAATAACTACCAGGAAGTTATATAATTGCAGTTCATCCAGCAACATCTATGAAGAACTCAATAAAAGTCTCCAAGTTAAATCAGCATGTACTTTAATATACAGTGACTTGATTGCAAAGATGAAGATAAGAGAGGAAGATAAAAAAAAAAGAACTTGAAAACATGATTTAGGAATATGTCATGAAAGAAACCAATCTGAGCTATTTAAACAATCCATTGATGCCCCCCCCACAAAAAAGGAAATAGATAAAAGAACAGACATTGGCAGAGACTGTCACCATTTCCTAAGAATTTACATAGCTTTTCCCACGTAAATCAGTGTTGACAATGAGGAGACCCAAAGACTCACAGACTAAAAAGAGAAATATGGCAGTCCAGGACAACATCACTTTAGGACATGAAGTCATTTCTAAAATCTCTTGGAGGACAATGGTGAAAAATTACCACCACATACAACAATAAAAAGCAAAAGAAGAAAACTAAGCTTACAGAAATCTTGTGATCCCCAAAGAACACAAGGAAGAAACTACAAAGAGGATAATGGATGAAACATTGAGGATGAATTGAAATCTACATCATTGGAAGCAAAACATGGGTTCAAGAGATCACATTTCTGACAAAGTTCTGTATTCTCTACATAGAGTCTAGGGGGTTGAGCCAAGATGGCAGCATGGAAGCAACAAGGTCCCACAGCTCCCACATAGCCACCCCAAATACCTATAAAATATGACTCTAAACAAATTTTAGGGCTCCAAAACTCACAATAGAAAAACATATCTCCCACTGAAGGCAGCTCATCAGGAAGGGCTCATTGCAGCACGCTGGGAGCCAAAACGAGCTCAGCCTGAAACCATGGCTTGGCCCAGGAGAGGCCAAGATGAGCTGCAGCTGGAGCCTTCAGGAGAGTAGATCAGCAGCAGCTGTAACAGTTTCCAGAATTATCAAGCCATAAGAAACAAGGACTAAGTAAAAGGTCAGTAGAACTCAGCTAAATCTGGGGGAGAAAAGCAGTCCAGCCAAACTGCCTCCAGGACAAGAAAGCCAAGCAATTGTTCAGAGGCTAAGTGCTCTTGTGTTGAGCAGCCTGGATTCAGATCATGGTCTTGCGTGGTGGTCCTGGGGTGCAGTTTCAGTGAGCCAAAGTTGGTGGGGGCTGCAGCAGCCTTCCAATAGCTCCAGCAGCTGCAAAAACCCCAGTGATTTGGGATAGAGCTTTCCCCTCTGGAAGCAGAGTTCCACAGAGCTAAAAAATTAAGTAATTCACTGGCAACATGAGCAGTCAAAGGAAGCAAAGTAAGAACAGCAACCACACTCTAGAATCTTTTTAGGGGGACAAAAAGGATCAAAGCATGGAATGGGAGGAAGACAACATAGTCAGAACTCCCACACCAAAAGCTCCCAAGAAACATGTAGGCTGCCTACAAGCCATAGGGCAGCTTAAGAAGGATTTTGAAACCCAAATAAGAGAAGTGGAGAAAAAATTGGTAAGAGAAATGAGAATGATGCAGGAAAGTCATGAAAAGAGAGTCAACAATCTGACTGAAGAAAATAACACCTTAAAAAATAGATTAATTTGAATGGCAAAAGAGGCCCAAAAAACCAATGAGGAGAAGAATGCCTTAAAAAGTCGAATTTGCCAGATGGAAAAGGAATCTCAAAAGCTTCCTGAAGAGAATGATTCCTTCAGAATTAGAGTGGAGCAAAGGGAAGCAAATGACTTTATGAGAAATCAAGATACTATTAAAAAGATCCAGACAAATGAAAAACAGAAGGCAATGTAAAATATCTCCTTGAAAAAAACACTGACCTGGAAAATAGATGCAGAAGAGACAATTTTAAAATTATTGGGCTACCTGAAAGCCATGATCAAAAAAAGAACTTAGAAAGCACCTTTCAAGAAATTCTCAAGTAAAATTGCCCTGATATTTTAGAATCAGAGGGAAAAATAGAACTTGAAAGAATTCACCAATCACCTCTTGAAAAAGTTCCCCAAAAGAAAACTCCTAGGAATGTTATAGCCAGGTCCCGGAGTCCCCAGATCAAGGCGAAAATATTACAGACTACCAAGAGGAAGCAATTTGAATACTGTGCAAACACAATTAGGATAATCCAGGATCTGGCAGCTTCTACACTAAGGGAGCCAAGGGCCTGGACTATGATATTCCAGAGATCAAGGGAACTAGGATTAAAATCAAGAATCACCTACCCAGCAAAATTGAGTATAATGTTCCATGGGAAAATATGGTCATTCAGTGAGGTGGAGGACTTTCAAACATTTTTGCTGAAAAAAACAGAACTGAAAAGAAAATTTGACACTCAAATACAAGAAGCATGAGAAGGTAAACATGGAAAAGAAATCATAAGGAACTTGTCAAAGTTGAACTATTTACATGCAAATGTGGAAAAACGATAATAATAACTTATGAAACTTTTCTGAGTATGAGGATAGGTGAAGGGAATACAAATGTATATCTATGCATACATACACATATGTTTATATAGGAGGGTTTATATATGTGTATGAACACATATCTGAGTATGTGTATATATGTGTACATAGACGGCATAGGATTGATTGAATAGGAAAGGACGATATTTTAAAAGGTGAAATTCTGAGGTGGGAGAAGATTAGAATGAGAGGAGATAGGGAGAGACAGAATGGGGTTAATCATCCCATATAGAAGAGGCAAGGGATAACTGTTACAATGGAGGGGAAGAACAGGAAGGCAAAAGGGAAAGGGTCAATCTTACTCTCATTGAATTTGGCTTAGGGAAGGAATGACATAAACTCTAAACTGGGTACCTTGCCACACAGCAGAGTAGGGGGGATGGGAATGAGAGGTGGGATGACAAAGGGGAGGGGAGGGTTACTGGAAGTACACACTTCAGTAAAGGGACAGGGACAAGGTAGAGAATAGATTAAGGGGGGGCAGGATAGGAAGGAGGGACATATAATCAGTCTCTCACAATATGTCCACTGTGGAGATGTTCTGCGTAATTACACATGTACAGCCTGTATTGAATTGTTTGCCCTTCCATTGGGGGTGAGTGATGCGGGAGAAAGGGAAAGAATCTAGAATTTAAAGTTCTATAACCAAATGTTAAAAATATATATGCATATATATACACATGTGTGTTGTTATTGTTATTGTTATGTTGTTATTATTATTATTATTTATTATTATTATTAACTACATGCACTGGGAATTAAGATATACAGGCACTGGGGTAGGGAGACCCATCCTGCCCTACAGGAAAGTCAGAGGGGCGTTGGGGGAGGACATAGGAGAGAGCAGATTGGGGGAGGGGGTATACAGTGGAATTACTGTTTTGGGGTGAGGGGTAGGGGAAAGATGGGGAGAAAATTTGTAACTCAAAATCTAGTGTAGTCTCTGTGTATATATTTTTTAACCTGGACTTAAGATTTCATTGGTATAGGGAATTTTTTTTAAAAGAAACTCCCATCCATACAGATGGAGCATTGTGAGTTCTGCAACAATCTTATAGTATTGCCTGGGGAGAAGGGAAGGGGATAAGCATTTATACAGCACCTACTGTATACCAAGCACTGTGCTAAGTGCTTTACCATCATGATCTCACTTAATCCTCACAACAGCCCTGGGAGGATGTTGCTGTTATTAGCCCCATTTTACAGGCAAGAAAACTGAGGCAAACAGAACAAGTGTCTTTCCCAGCATCATCCAGCTCATAAGTATCTGAGGCACGACTTGAACTCAGCTTTTCCTGACTCCAGGCCCAGAGCTCTATCTGCTGGACCGCATGGCTGTTTCACTGCAGGGAGCACACGCAAATTAACACGGGATCTCAGAGCTAGATCTGGAAGGAACCTCAGAGACTGTCTGATTCAAGCTCTCCCCATTTTACAGATGAGTAAACTGAGGCCCAAGGAAGCAAAGCAATTGCCCGAGGTCACAAGAACAGTAAACTAATGGGCAAATAGGATGATCAGTTCAGAACTCGTAGGGACCTCAGCTCAGACTGTCCAGTTCAACCCTTTGCTTTAAAGGTGAGGAAACTGAGTCTCAGGTAGGTTACTCTCCCTGCCTCACCCCACAAAAGGGAAGGACACACACTACGCTGTTCATGCTGCACATTAGAAGATTTTTCTGTCACATCCTGGTTAGAAATGTTCGTTTCCAGCCTGCACTTGCTGACCTCTGCCTTTCTTACTTCCTTTTTTTTTTCATTTCCTATGGGTGGGTTCACCACTTGTTTCACTTCTGCCTTCCCTCTCCTAGCCCTTGACTCATCCTTTATGTTTGCCCAGCACTTTACAACAGAGTTCTCCTCCAAAGCTCCCCTGAGGCATGGGGTGACAGCACCATGGAGTCAGAACTGGAGGGTCGAGATCACCCAACCCATTTTACAGAGGAGAAAACTGAGTCCTGAGGATGTGAAGAAATTTGGCCAAGGTCACAGCCATGATTTGAAACATGGCTCCTCCCAGCATAGCTCATGCTGAGCCACCCCATCTTCTGTATTTATTCATATTTATCATGGTGTTGATGAATTTTCAGAGCCCTGCAGTGAGAAAAAGGGACAGACATGACCTGTTGGTGATAGAGACGTTCAAATGGTGAATCAGGACAAAGGCTTAAATGTGTCTTCCACTAAAAGTAATCACTGCATTTGGAGACAAGAGGGCCAAGGTCCATATCCCAGCTGTGTTACTATCTGAGTGACCCTGGGCAATTGTCCAGGCTCTGGGGCTACAAAGACACCCTCCCTGTAATAATATCTGCTCTCAGTGAGTTTAAATACTACAGGGGCTGACATGTTCCCATATAGGTATGTGTCCGAGAAACAGAAAAAAAGAGAGATGGACAGACAGGAACAGAAACAGAGACAGCTGTTGGTTTGTTTGATCTAAAATTTCATTAACTTTGGGACTCTAAGTTGGGGAACTCCCTCTATCTGGCTTCTTTTAAGACAAAGTCTTCCCAGTCCCGGGAAGCCTCTGACACCTCCACCTGGAAAGTTATCTTCCTTCTTCTCTTGGTATCTTTGTACACAGTAAGCACTTAATAAATGCTGATGAGAACCTCCTCCTCCTCCTCCTCCAACATTAACTTCCTTCTACTTTTGGTATCTTTGCACATAATAAGTACTTCATAAATGCTGATGATTGATAGACTGCCAAGGCAGATTGCTACCTGTTCTATAATTTGTAGTATTAGAACATTGGTCTCCTGTGCTGGAAAGCTAAGAGATTTCTCCAGAGTCACAAAGCTTTGTTGTGACTGAGTCATCTAAGTCCCATCTGACTCTTCATGACCCAATTAATGGTTTTGTTTTGGGCTTTTTTGGCAAAGATACTGGAGTGATTTGGCCATTTCCTTCTCCAGCTCATTTTACAGATGAGGAAACTGAGGTAAACTGGGTGAAGTGATTTGCCCAGGGTCACACAGCTAGGAAGTATCTGAGGGCAGATTTGGATTCATGAAGTGAGTCTTGCTGATTGCAAGCCCAGTGTTCTAACCGTTGTGCCGCCTAACTGCCCCATGGCAGCTGGAAAGCGTCCCAAGACTTGAGAACAAGGCAAGCTCTCAACCCTCTCCACAATGTTGTCTTTCATTCAAAATATATGCAAAATAAATGTAGCTCCTGTAAGTTAGCTTCTGATTCCAAGGGGTCCAAAAATCCCTATACAAATACCTCTGTTTACCCTTCTGTTCCAGAATTGATGACTTACTTATAGAGTGAGCTGGGACGCCTTCTTTGGGGACTGGGAACATGTCAAAGGGGGCCTCTCCTCATTGCTTTCAGCAGAAAACAGCTAACATTCTGTCCATTTCAAGCCCCACCACCATGTCAATGGAAGTCTTCAGCCAGTGTCCAGGGGATCCACATTGGTCTAGTAATTGCCAACAGTGGATGGGATGCCTGGTATCCTCTGATCTGGTTCTGCTCCCAATTCCCCAGTGTGTTGTGGGCATTGCTGAATTATCCCATGGTTCCCAGAGCTCCGAGTCTGGCCAGACAGCGGCTTTCATGCCCACACGAATTGTTGCTAAGATCTCTGCAAGTGGAGGAGAGTCCAGGCTAACTGATCCAGAGCCAGGAAATGCCAGGCTTCTCCCACCTCTTTCCCACACTTGGGTAAGTGAGGGGGGCACATGTGCACATGGGGAGTACTGGTCCCTTGTCTATGAGATCATTGGAAGGGGCTCTGTGAGGAAGCAACTGGGTCAGAAGCCTGGTTTCTCTCACACCAGAGCCAGAAGGGACCTTTGAGGCTATCTTAGCCTTCAGGTGAGGCAACTGAGGCCCAGACATATTAGGCACCTTATCTAGGGTCATGCAGCTAATAAATGGTACAGAAGAATCATAGCATTATAAATTTAGATATGGAAGGGACCTTGGAGACCACCTCATGAGGAAACTGAGATTTACAAAGGTAAAGCCTACGGTCCCATAGGCAGGCTTAGACATCCAGCTTCCTCTCTCTACTACCCCACCTAACAAATACCTCTGAACTCCCTCTAACTTGGTCTTGGAGACAGGCAGCTCCTTCTCTTTTTAAATGAAGTTTTCCTTTCTCAGCATGAGCTGCCCAGACATCCCCTAAGGTGTCTTTACTCTTCTTCCTGAGCAGAGAGGGCTTAGCCTGCCAAGACTCTAAGTTGGGGAGGGTAGCATGGGGGAAGAGTGAAGATGTCATAGCCTTGCCCTTCATCCAGCTCTGAGGCAAGAGCCAAAAATATGGAGAAACAGCAGTTTTGTTTTGGAGGCCCCCCCTCCCTGGAAATTAACAGAGCCCGTGCCTTGGAGATGAATGAAGCCCCCTCCTTTTTCCTCCCCTCAACAAGCACAGTGTTCTGGGTCCAACCTCCTGGCCAACGCCCCTGCCAGCTGTCCTCTTTCAAAAGCACCATTGAGCTGACCAGGCACTGGCATAGAGACCAGCAAGAGAGGAAGAAAACATACTCTGCCCATGGGAAGCTCTGCCTCAAGTTACATCTAGGGGCCAACCAGGCCACCCTCCTTGGGCCACAGATACCAGGCCAGAATTCCACTTAGCAAAACCTCCTTCCAAATCTCATTGCCCCTCAGTGCCACAGTCAGTGGAACAAAAGAGGTGGCATGGGGGTGAGGCAGGAGTGAGGAAGAAGCCCTGTAAAGAGCATCTAAATTCAGCATTCAAATTCATCTAAATTCATGTGTTTATGCATGTGTGTGCATATATGTATATGTATATACATACATATATATGGATGGATGGATGGATAGATAGATAGATAGACAGATAGATAGATAGATAGATAGATAGATATGTACATATAAATATATGTGTGTGTATGTTGTTGGGTCCTGGCTAACTCTTCATGACCTTATTTGGGGTTTCCTTTGCAAAGATATTGGACTGGTTTGCTATTTCCTTCTCCAGCTCAATTTACAGATGAGGAAACTGAGGCCAATAGAGTTAAATGACTTGCCCAGGGTCACACAGCTATTAAGAGTCTGATGCCAGATTTGAATTTAGGAAGAAGAGTCTTTCTGATTCCAGGTCTAGTGTACCACCTAGCAGATAGATGCACACACAAGCACATACACGTAATGTGTATATATACATGCTATGTGTATATATTTATGTGTGTATATACATATATGCACAGAGGTGTTGAACTCCCACACCCTCAACATTCCTGAGTGGGTCAAATCAGATTAAAATTCAATTTTACAAGTAAATAAAAATACAAGTAAATAAAAATTACAAGTAAATTTTTTTAAAAAGCAAAAATACAAACACAGATAATGTGAATCTGTGGTTTTCTGAGTCACTAGGTATAGTGCCAATGCAATATTCACAGTGCCCACAATCACTATAAATGTACCTGCATGGTGCTCAATTGTAAAATATAACAGACTCTCCATACAGAAGACAGAAGCAAAACATTTATTCAAACACTAGAAAATCAAACCCCAAAACCAGTAACCCAATTCCATCATAGCAGCAAAGAAGTTAATAAACCAGCAACAGTGCAGATAGCTACACCATCCTTTAGCCTCCCCACAAACCAACACAAACCTAACTGGCAAGCACTAACTTTTACTCACAAGCCTATCTGACTCCCTCAGATGTGTACTCTCCTCCTCCCAGTCTAGCTAGCTCTAACTCCCAGCTTCTTGTGGGCTCTGCTCCAACCTTCAGCAAACTCCTCCCACCCCAGGCTCCACATGATTACATTCAGCCTATTAGGGGAAGAGTATATTTTCAAAGCAGGGAAGGTCTCAGCGGCTTCTAAGAATGGATGGACTGGTCTGGTAAAAGAACAATCATCGCATCCACCCCCTGCTTTTCCCAGATGAGGAAACCGAGCTCCAGAGAGGTCTATCGACTTGTCCAGGGTCATACAGCCAGAATGCAGCAGAGTAATCATTTTAAACGACTACCATGATTCCAAGTCTACTCATTCAGAGCAGGGTGAGGAACCTCAGCCAAGGAGGGAGAAGAGGAAAGCTTATGGGGCTAGGCAGAGGTGGGCCAGCCTGAACCCTCCACCTTCTTTTTTATTTGGGGGGTGGGGGGGCGATGGGACAACAACATTTGTTTATGTTTAATGTTTACTGCATCTAAAAATATTCTGAAAAGGGGGTCAGAGGCTTCCCTAGATTGCCCAAGGAGCCAACAACACAAAAGAAGATTCAGAACTGTTGTTCTAAGGTTACGACTTGCAATGCAGGTGCTAACCTGTGTGGATAGAGGAATTTCCTGGCCCATTGCTATCACAGGTCTATGAAAGGGACCTGAGTAAGTACTCATCCATTCAAACCCCTCCTTTCTACAAACTTCCTGACAAGTGGCAGTCCAGCTTCTGCTCAGATACTTCCAGAAGTAGAAAGCCACCACCTCCTGAAGTAGACCTTCCACTGTTGCATGGTGCTAACTGTGAGAAAGTTCCTCTGTGTTCCTAGCTGAAATCTGTTCCCCCCCAACCTCTCAGATGAGCTTGACCAGGCCCAGGTCTGTCCTTTGGTGCTGCACAGAGCAAAGCTCATCCCTTTTCCACATGAGAGCCCTTTAGACCCTTGAAGCTACCTCCACCACCCCCACCCCCAAAGCCTTCTCCTTGTCTTGGGGCTACACATCCTCAGCTTCTTGGACCTGTTCTTATAGGAAACAGTTTCCACATCGACCATCAGCCCAGTCACCTTCCTCTGGATAATCTCATCTGTCAGTATTTTAAAAGGTAAGAGCTAGAACTGAACAGAGTTCAAGTTTAGTCACCATTATTGTTTGGAATTTATTGTAGCCAGCTTATAGCTACTGTGCACCCTTTCGTGGATAAACACTCATTTTCAGTTCTTTATAAACTGGAATATCCTATGACTCGGCAATGGAAGGAAGGAAGGAAGGAAGGAAGGAAGGAAGGAAGGAAGGAAGGAAGGAAGGAAGGAAGGAAGGAAGGAGGGAAGGAGGGAGAGAGGGAGAGAGAGCAGTAGAATATTGGTATTAAAAACTTAAAGTCATCCTTGAGGAATTTGCAGATGAAATTGGAAGGGGGTCAACAACCAGATGGTGAGAATGATCTGCAAACACTTTTTATGACAAATTCTTTTCACCATCAGGGAGAATGGAGTCGCCATACTTAGATTCTCACATCACAGCCAATCCTAGATGTGCTTCTAGAGGAGGTAAAAATGGAACTAAAGAAAAGAGTTCTAAGGCTACAAAGACAAAAGCAAGGCATTCCCTGCTCTCAAAGGACTTAGAGTTTACTAGAAATGCAAACTGATGCAAAATTAAACAGACACAAAGATGAGGACACCCACTAGGGTTGCCCCAGATATCTATCTCCACGGATCAATAAATGATTCACCTCGATTTTGTCATTCTGAGGTTAAAATAATTAAATGTTTCCATCTGTCAAATTTTGTTATATTACTTGAAAAAAATTAACACCATGTTGCTTCCATCTATTTTGCTTGAAATAATTCTCAGCCTTTTTACACAGATACCATCACCCCCTCCCACCCTACTATCCAGCCCAAACCCATATTCCTTGATTCCCCTTTCACTGTAATTCAGTTTTTCTACTTCCTTTGCCCAACCCAATAAGTGCATAGCTCTAGATTCTCCCTACTATTCTTTCTTTTCACGGGTACAAAATGCCTTTATCTATGAAATCTTATTCCCAGAACGAAATGCTATATACATTAGTATAATAATCGTTATCATAATTTTTGTTTTTCACCTTATTTTTCAGGGATACCAATAATTCTCTAAGTGTATCATTGAGTTCTGTTTTCAAGGCTAATAGCTTGTAGAGATTGTGATCAAATTTTACCATTTTTTAAATTATTTTTTCTGCTACATTTTGCTCTATCTCTGCATTTTTTTATTCCGAATATTCCAATTCTCAGAGCGTCCATTACTTTAGTGAAATTCCTGTGATTTATTCTAAAAAGTTGATTGCATTATTTGCCTTTTTGTAGTCTTCTTTGAGAACACTGAATCACATTTACGTAATCCAAGACGATTTCTGTCTGTGAAGGAGTAATTTCTGTTGGTGGAGTCTTTCTGCATGGAGGGGTTGCTGGGGTCGTCTTTAACTTATAATGTGTATTCATTGTGTTGTGGCTTCCTCTTTGCTGTTTGCTCATTTTCTTGTGATTTTCACTGTGATTCTTTCCTTTCTCTCTCTTTTTCTAATCATTCTTTTACTCTTTAATATTTCGAGGTGATGAAAGGGACCTGAACCGCCTTGGCTCAGATAAAATTTGGTGGTTTTAAGGTTGATTAACCAGACCCAAAAAATGGTCATTAATAGTTCAAGGTCACTTTGGAAAGAGGTATCTAGTGATGTGTCTGTACTTGTAGCTTTCATCATTTTTTTGACTCAGTTGGATAAAACCACAAATGTTGTGCTGTACGTGGAATTGCTGCTTAAAGAGACCATGCAGATGCACAAGGACCTCACTGGCAAAATCAAATTTTTAAAGAAACATAAAGAAGATGAAAACAAAGGCAAATAACTGAGGATGGTTCCAAAAGAACCTGTTCTATAAGACCAATGACAGTATTAGGAGCACTCACACCCTGGATGGACAAGGGCCAGTGAGAAACACAAACAAGAGTTTTGTTGGTTTGTCTTTTAAAGCAATAGGAAAGTAAAAGAAAGGCTAGGATATCTACTTAGATGAAAGGATTTATTTTTTCATTCACTCATTAAACAATATTTTATTAAGAGACAGATAGTGTGGTATGATGGATAAAGAGTCAGCCTTAGAACGAGGAAGACAGGTTCAAGGCCCACCTTTGACACAAACTGGCATTGGGACCCTGGGAAAGCCACTTAATCTTAGAAAATTACCCCCTAGACAACTTTCTACAATTATAAGTTGCAGAAAAATGCCAACCTCCTTTGAAAGAGGAAGTTTCCTCATTGGGAATTCTGTAGAACAACAGAAGTGCATGTCCAGAACAACAAAAATGTGGCAGTCACTGCAATAGATACTGAAAATACAAAGACAAAAATACAAGAGCTCTTGACAGCAGAGAACTTACACTTTATAGTGGAAAAACAAGATATTCCCAGAAAAGCCCATTTAAAGTGCTTTTGCAGTGAGTGATTTTTAAAAGATCTGAGAGAATTGGGTGGGTGCCATAGCCATAGAGAAAGGCAAAACCCATCCTGGCTTTTGAAAAAGGGAAAACTGTGGAATCTTTAAACTATAGGCCAGTAGACTTGACTTCTATTCTTAGCAACATGCTAGAGTATGCTATAAAGGGATGGTTTGTGAGCACTTAGAAAGGAAAGCAGCGATCACAAAGTAGCTGTGTGACTTGATCAAAAATAGTTCATTTTCAGCTAATCCTATTTCCTTTTGTTAGTTTCTAGACTCCTAGATAAGGAAAAATACTATAAACATAATCTATTTAGATTTTAGCAAAGCATTGACAAAATTTCTCATTATATTTTTCTGGACAAGATGGAGAAACATGGATGATATGAGAGCAAAGTTAGATTAATCCAGAAGCGGTTGAATAATTTTACCAAAAGAGTAATCAGCAATTATTGGTCAATGTCAACACAGAAGAGGATGTGGAGAGAAGCATTGCAGGAATCTCGTCCCTAGGATAGTTGATGTTCTTGTCAATGACTTGAATGAAGACAGAGAAGGAAAGCTTGTCCAATTTGTAGATAAGATGATTTGCTCTCACCCCTTAGAGCCTTGTGCCCCACTCCTACCACCATGTTCCCCTACTTGTCTCAGAGCTACATGTCCCTGTTGGTGAAGAATGTGCCTGACAATATCAGGTCTGAAGACCTGCACTACGAATTTAATCATTATGATGTGCATCTTTGTCTAAGACAACTGGCTTCTGTTCAGTTTAAAGATGTTTGTGATACTGAAGGTGTCCTGCATAATTTGGAATTGAAAATGGGTTTAGGGACATCACATGGAAATTCAGTTTGCATAAGGAAATCACAAAACACCAAATCAAATTAATTTCAAAGAAAGGGAAAATATTTAGAGCTCTTCTCTCTAGAATGACCAAGATAGATACAGGCAACCTGGAAGTGGGAGTCACAAATGAAGGAAATACAGGAGTTGTTGTTTTGATTACAACTGTGGGAGATCTTCCAGTCCTAGGAAATAAGTGTCCGCGTAGATAGTGCTGTCTTTCTGCATGGAGGGGTTGCTGGGGTGGTTTTTAATGTATAATGTTTATTATGGGTGTAGTTTTTAACTGTGTATGCTGGAAAACAAAAGTTATATTTTCTATTTGTCTTTTAGAATTTTAAAAATAAGTTTTTTGTATACTGTGCTCATAAGTTGTATAACTACAACATATAAGAACTGTCATATATTTCATGATTCATCAACATGAAAATAATGATTTGGGGCTCAAAAAGTTGCAGATAATATGAAATTTGAAGGGACAGCAACCATATTAAAGAATAGACCAGTACCCCAAAATATCTTGACAGGTTAGAATGACGGACTGAATTTAACAAGATGAATTTAATAGAAGTAAATAATCTACCCATGGGTTTCTGGAGAGAGTTAAGAAGTCAGATTGCTGAACAGTCTTGGGACAAAAGATCAGACAGAAAAAATAATTTCCTGACCGAAAAGAATACGAAATACTGAAATAGGTCATCACAGAAAGTTGTAGAATCTCTTTCTCTGGAGACCTTTAAAAATGGAATAGTTGGAGGCTTTCGGTTGAGGAAGATGTCCCATAGGAGTTCCAAAGAGCCATCTTTTTCAGGTCATCAACAGCAGAGAATTGGAGAGAATGTGAACTGACAGGGTGTGGGCCACAGAAGGGTCCCGTGTTCTATCCACCACCTTCCACCACCCTCCACGTATGCTCACACCTATACCCATACCTTCATATATCCCACTGCTGCCACTGTGATTTGGGGGAGGATGAAGGGGAAAAGAAGCAAGAATAAACCTTTCATAGAAAGTAGTTTATTATAATAACATAATAGATTTTTTTTATGAACTTACTTTTCATAGATAAACATTTTTACTCTTTTTCCCAGTGCCTGGTCATAGGAAGTGCTACTAATTAGTTATTTATTGCAACACAAATCTCCCAATATATAAAGATCAAAAATAAAAGGACTGTATGGGAAACGTTAAGCTTCTGTTCATGTACATTTGGGGTTTTTTAAAGCATATATTAAATTTAGTAAAGTAGTAACAAAATTGTCTTGTTTGTGTCCCCATCTGAACTTTTTCCTACGTATTTTTTAACATATTATAGCTGATCTTTAGAATTACAGCCTTTCCGAGGTGAAAAGGACCTTGGAGATGAAGGTGGAGGGACTAGGGAACCCTCACAGCCCCTGCCTGAATCTCTGGAGCATTTGACTTTCACAGGAATATGCTTTGACCTCTCTCATCCTGGATCCTGGTTACCTCTATACCAACCAAGCCCACAACAAAACAAACTCTTCATCTTTGGCAGGCAATGAAACCAGAAGAAGTGTCCTTGTAAAGGAGATGAATTCTGAGCAGTCCGGACAGCTGCCTGGGTGCCCACCGACTGTGTGCAGGGGGAGGCAGGCCCCGGGAGAGAGCAGAGCTCTCTGGGCCTCCTCATAGCACACATTCCTAAGCTGTTCCGGGCTCGGGAAGGGAGCCAGCCTCCATCCCCTCCCCCAGGTCTTCCACAAGCTGCTGCCTGAAGCCCAGGCCCCACGAAGGGGTTGGGGGGACTGGGTGATGTCATGGAAATGGAACAAGGGAAGAAGGGAGTTTGGTAAAACACCAGGGAGCAGGACCACTCTCCCCAGCAGGCCCTGCTCCCACCTTCCTCTCCCTCAGATTCACTCAGCAGAAAACCGGGCCTTGAAGCAAGTTTGGATTCTGGAGGAAATTAAAGTGACTCCAAATGGCAGAGGAGCCAGGATGTGGGAAGGTTTGGAAGTGGTGGTAGCTCAATGCTTCAGAAAATGGCAGAGAGATGCAGCACAAAATTCCTTCTAAATCTGGCACCTCCTCCAGCTCTTTGTTCATGAAAGAGCCCTTAATTAATCCTTTATCATTCATTCTTCATTCTTCCCTATCTTATCCTCAGACACCGAGAATAAAGGGACCCCAGATTTGGAGTCCAGGGGGCTCCCTTTCTAATCCCAACTCAAACACTCCTAATCAAGTGACTTAATTTACATATACCTCAGTTTCCTCATTTGTCATGTGAAGGGCATGACCTCCAACTCTCAATCTATGATCCTAAGACTTAACGATCATGTCATGATGTCTTTGTCCCTCAGTGCCTTCTCTCCTTCCTTCCCCCAAGTCCATCCTTAGGATACCTTATGAGGGGATCCCTCGGCACCCCGACAATTGTGCGATCTCCACTATGTGCATTGGTCAGATCTGTGACTCCCTTTATACCTCTCCTATAAGCATATCTGGGAAGGTGACCTTAGAGTCCAAAGGTGGTTGGTGGTTCCAGTGTGATGGGGAAAAGTTGTTATAAAAATTCTGGCAGATCTTGTCCCATTCTCCTTGCTTGCTATCCTACTGTCTTTGTTCCTGAATGCCCTCAGCCAATGAGCATTTACTCAATGCCTGCTTGTTCCAGGCATTGTGCTAAGGCTTAGTTGGAGTGCTTGCCAAACTTTCTTTACCTTTCACTATTTCTCTCTGCTAAAGAAAGCAAGACTGTTCCTAACTGTCCGTTACTGTTCTTCCTAAAGTTTTACAAAAGAGTTTACATTCGTGCCCACACTTTTAAAAAAAATGTCTTGAATTTAAATTTGAATTGAACATGATATCAACATGAGAAGAGCCTGATACCATGGTTCAAGGGCTGCACTCTGAATCAAGGGGATGTGGACTTCTAGCCCCACCTCTGCTGCCCCTCCCTGTGTGACTCTGGGCAAATGATGCCATCTCACGGTCGCCCTTCTAAGGCCATAAGCTAGAGATCAATTACCAATCTGTGTTGATAGAGGTAATTGTCTCACCAGAAGTCCCTACACAACAATGAGATTGCAAGTGTGGACTGCCACCGCTCCACCCCAAAATTATTTTTTTCCGACTGATATCTGCATGAGTTGCAGTGGAGATAGAGGGTGGGCAGGAGGCCCTTACAGTCCAAGCATGTGGTAGCAAAGACCTGCCCACGAGTGGTGGCAGTTGGAATGGTGCCAACCCTAAGTCATCAGAACTTGGCTGCCACATTTCAATGATGTCGGAGATTGTGTAGAGGAAGATAACGAGGACAGGGAAGGACCTCACATTCAAGCCATAAGAAACAGGCTGAAGGAACTAGGAGTATTTAGCCTGGAGAAGAAAAACAAGACGTGTGGGCGATATGTTAGCTGTCTCCGTGGATCTGAAAGGCTGCCATGGAAGAGGCATTAAATCTGTCCAATCCTTGTCATAAAAGTAGGAGCAATGGGTAGAAATCTCAAAGAAGCAAAGAGAGTCTCAACTTGAGGGAAAACTTCTAAACAATCTGAAGCATCCAGAAGTGGAATGAGATGTTCCCAGGAGTGGATTTTCCCTTCCCTAGGGAAGAAGGGAAGGTGAACACAGTGTGAAGGACTATTTGTTGGGGGAGCCATTATCCAAAGGGACTTCTTGGTTGGATGTGGGTTGGACCAGATGGCTTCTGGGGCCCTTCAACTCTGAGCAGTTCTTCTACTTATGCAGGAATTTGTTGCTTTGGGGTTTTTGTCCATTCTTTATGACCCCAATTGGGATTTTCTTGGCAAAAATACTGGAACAGTTTGCCCTTTCCTTCTCCAGTTCATTTTACTGAAGAAGAAACTTAGGCAAACAGGGTAAAGTGACCTAAACAGGGTCACACCTAGTAAATGTCTGAGGCTAGATTTAAACTCAGGTCTTCCTGACTCCAGGTCCAGTGTGTTATCTACTACAGCACCTAGCTCCTAATTCTGTGCAGTCCTGAGACTCTGGATAGAGAACAGTCAATCCTTTCTGAGAGATGGCCCTTCATCCCAGAACCTGGAGCCTAGAGGGACCATTTCCATAAGCAAGTAGGCTCTTATCATAAAGTCTTTGTCTCATCATCTCATATCCTAGTTTCCCTCTCTAGGGGTTATTGGCGCACTCCAAAGGAGATCTGTGAGCTCCTCAGCTTCTCAGTGAAACAAAGTGGAAAATTAATACCCTAATAATAATACCATAAGTTGTGCCGCATATAAGAAGCCCCATTATATTATCTCATCCAATAGGCTCATAACATCCTGGAGATCTCAGAGGCCTCACAGATGAGGAAAGTGAGGTCAGGAAGGGCAGTGACATGCTGGAGGTCAGACAGGTTCTAAGCAGCAGATCTGAGATTAGAATTTCTGTCCTGGGACTCTGAGTTAGACCATTTTCCACTCTGCCATGCCCACAACTATCCCACAAGATCAAGAGAGCAAATGTTATTGACTCCTTACAAGTATAGCAGAAAAGCTCTGGAGTCAGAGGACCCGAGTTCAAGTCTCTGATGCTTGCCCTGTAAGATCTGAAACCAATCACTTAAGCTCTTCAAGTCTCGGGCCTCAGTTTCCTCATCGGTAAATAAGAAAATTAGACTGGATGGATTCTGACATCCCTTCCAGCTCTAGATCTATGAGGCTATAAAATTACAAAAGGTTAAGAAACTTATTCAAGATCACATGGCTTTATGGTTGTTGTGGTGGTTCACTCATTTTAGTCAGGTCCAAAATGTTCAGTCAGGACCCCATTTGGGGTTCCCTTGGCACAGATATATATGGGAATGGTTTGCCATTTTCTCCTCACTCATTTCACAGATGAAGAAATTGAAGCCAACAGGGTTAAGTGACTTGCCCAGGGTCACACAGCTAGTAAATATCTCAGCCTAGATTTGAACTCAGGAAGATGAGTCTCCCTCATTCCAAGCCCAGTGCTCTATCCATTGTGCCACCTGGGTGCCCCCATCACACAGCTAGTATCTGTCAGAATTGAGGTGAGAACTGAGGTCTCTTGCCTGGGGTTGGTGTTCCTTATGCCATAGCACAACATCGGCTCCATTAACAGGAATATGCCATCTCCAAAGTGGCCCTGAATACCCAGTCTACCTTTCATGCCTGAGGGTGTGTGCCTGGGGTTGTGTGAGGATGTCCATGCATGCGCATGTGAACAGTACAGATAATACGATCTTATAATCCCTCCATGCCTTTGAAGCTGAACATCCTGAAGCAGCGAGTCCAGTCCCTGACTTTGTCTATTTGCCCCACAGTGTGACGGCATCACCCTGGACCTCAAGGGCACCTTGCTGGAGAGCATTGCAATACTCAACATTCCTAGCGTATATGGAGGCACCAATCTCTGGGGAGAGGACAAGAGACAACACAGGTTTTCCCTACTAGGGAAGAAGAGGTTAAGGAAGTCTCAGGGAAGGGCGATCACAGACCCTAAGGAGCTGAAGTTCTGTATCCAAGGTAAGCTAACATCCTAATAACACTCCTCATTGGCCAATGGCAGCCAGAGGATGTCAACCATCGTATTAGAGATAGATGGTGGCCAAGGGGGAGGGACAAGGACTGCACCTGTGACTTCATGGATGTAGAGGATTTTCCAATGTAGGAGAAACTCTCTCTACCAAGATAAGTTTGCCTCTTCTTTCAAGAGTTGCCATGCCATAAGCATTGGTAGGTGACTTGTCCAGGGTCACACAGCCAATGTATATCAGTGTGGAAGTTGAACCTGGGTCTTCCTAAGTGTGAGGCCAGCTCTTTAGCTAGTTGTCACATCACATCTCAAATTTCCTAATAAAATCTTGGGCCTCATTAAAAGAAGCATAACAATTAGAATGTGGGAGGGGCTAGTCCCAGGGCGCTCTGCCCCCATCAGATCACACGGGGAGTATTGCAGAGTTCTAATTTAGAAAGGACATGGGCAAGCAGAGGCAAAAAGAGAAGAACCTGGCTTCCAATTCCATGTTTGCTGTATCATGGCCATGTGACCCAAAGCCAAGAACAGTCTGGAGTTCAGAGCATCAGACTCTGAAGGGAACCAGAAGCTATACCCTGTAAGGAACGCCTGAAGGCAGATACACTTAGCCTTGACAAGAGACAACTTAAGAGGGACAGACGTTTTCTTTGAATAAATAAAGGAATGAATGGGAAAAAAAGCCCTTAATTAAGAAGTTGAAGGGCTATTCTAGGAAAGAGGCTGAGACTTGCTATTGCTGGAACCAGAGGACAGAATGAGGAATAATGGGGTAGAGATGACAGTCAGATTTTGGTTCTATATGAGGACAAAACATCCTACTGGGTCATCTTGGAAAGTGACAGGATCCTCAGATCGTAGACTAAGGGCTCAAGAGACCTCAAAAATCATTTAATCTAGTCCTTCATTTACAGATGAGGACACTGAGGCCCAGAGGGGTTGCCCAAAGTCACCCAGGGAGTAAGCATCAGAGATAGCCTATACATCCCACCCAACCCCAAGGCTCCTCTTCTTCCCTTCTTCCTGTTCGACATTCACAGCTCCTTCAACCCGGAACTCTATGGCATTTTATTTCTCTCCCTTCCCCATCTTGTTTGCTTACATCTGAATATGCTCTAGCTGGTCAATGTCTCTTCTCAAACACAGAGAGAAGACAAGTGAGTGGCAGAGGTCATCCCCTTTAGACAGTGAAAACCATTCTGTCCCTTGTGGAAGCAGGCTTCTAGGCAGTTTCTGAGCAAACCAACTTCCCTTTTTCCTTAGAGTTTCTGAGCGCCTCTCTTCCCCTTCCTAAAGCAGGAGGTGACTGACCTAGGATGATACCATATTTAATTTGCCTTCCCAGTCATGTACAGGAAACTTCAAGTCTGTATTCCCCTCCTAGACCCCATCTCTAGAATGTGGTTCCAGGGCTAAAAATGAATCCATTTCCCATTCTTGCCCAGAGCTGCCACATACAGCAGTGCTTAGCCTAAGGACCTTGTGTCTAATGAACTTTTCCCCACTGCTCAGAAAGTCTGTGATCTGAGGAAGCCAAAATACAATCTGACTTTCTATTGGCAAAATAACTGAGCAGAATTTCTTCAATAGCCCCTTGATTCCAATGCAGGAGACCCTAAGACTGTAGATGCAAAATTCTGGCCCACTTGCTTTCACTCAGAAAGTGACCCCACTATATATAGTGAATGAGATCATTGCTGACACCCAAGTTCCCTACCCCTGAATGAAATGATCTCATTCATTACAGTGGATTCATTTCCTTTTTTGCTCAGATGACAGTCAGGCGATCACCACCACAGTCACCCCAACTTGGAGAATGATGTAAAAGAACAAACAAAGCCTCCGTGGGTTGGCAAAAGCCACCAACTCAACCTGAGGTGTTCGTCTGACTGATTTGTCATATATTTTCGAGAATACTTCTCCATATTGATTGTTGTGACCTTAATTAGCACTTCATTTTCTCAATTGAAAATAAGCTCCTGGGACAACTAGGTGGTGCAGTGAATAGAGCACTGGTCCTGGAGTCAGGAGGACCTGAGTTCAAATCCAGCCTCAGACACTTGACACACACTTACTAGCCGTGTGACCTTGGGCAAGTCACTTAACCCCAATTGCCCTGCATTCCCCCCTCCAAAAAGCAAAAAAGCAAAAAAAGAAGAAAAAAGAAAAGAAAAGAAGCTCCTTAAGAACAGGGGTTGCTTCATTTTTTTTTGTCAGCTGCTGATGGCATAGTGGGGCAGCTAGGTCCAGTACTCAGTGGAGAGAGCACTGAGCTTGGAATCAGGGAGACTCATAGCCATGAGTTCAAATGTGACCTCAGATGTTAAGTAGTTGTATGGCCCTGGGCAAGTCACATAAGTTTCCTCACCTGTAAAATGAACTGAAGTGTTGGCCATTTCAGAGGAGAGAAGGAGGCATGTACCAGAGACATTACAGAGACAGAATCAATGGTCCTTGCCAAAAGATTGGATATGAGGGGGCAGAGAGAGTGAGGAGTCAAGGATGTCTCCTAGGTTGGGAGCCTGGGTGCCTGAGAGGATACTGGTCCTCTCCATGGTACCAGGGAAGTTTGGAAGAGGGCATAGTTTGAGGAGAGAGGATGAGCTCAGTTTTGGATATGGTGAGTCCAAGATATCTACTGGACACCTGGTTCAAGATGTCCATTAGATGTGAGACTGGAGATCAGGACTGAATAAATATGAATCAATAGCATAAAGGTGATCATTGAATCCATAGGCACTGATTGAAATCACCAACTGAAACAGTATAGAGGGAGAAGAGGAGAGGACTCAGGACAAAGCTTTAGCAGACTGCCTGAGTTTGGTGCTTGAAGCCTAACATGAATGTCCACTATAGTCCTTCTCTGATGATCTCGTTCTTCTCATTTTTCAATGGAGTTCAGCTACAGATGGTCCTGGGGCAATTTGCCATCCAGAGATTACTCTTAGATTTAATGTTCCACCAATTATTGCATGGGTAGATAAATTAGCTGTTTATTTATAGCTGAATACAAGCCTTGGGATTGATACAAGCTTCTGTAGGCTCACTGAAAGCCATCCTGGGGACAACTCCATAGCAAGCAGGATGATGATGGTGGTGGGCACTGCATCGTCCCGTATGGTTTTGGTTTCTTCTGCTACATCTCTGTATTTCGAGAGTTCTTCATTCACATAGCTTAATAGCTTCCTATTAAGGAAGTTGGCATCTGGTTAAAAATCGTTCTTAAATCTTACTCACAAAAGGAAGGCCACCATGCTATAAAGAACAGAAACAGACATCAAAAACGTATACATGTATAAAAGATAATACTTAAAAGTATCTTTTAGTCAGTTAAAATGGCTACAGTCTCAAAGGAAATTGGCTTTAAGGTATACAAAATATTTCACCCATATATTGTCTGTATTCTCAAAGCCCTATGAAGTAAAGGCTATTATTCTCTCCATTTTACACCCAAAGAAACAGACTGAGAGAAATTAAGTGACTTGCCCAAGGTCACAAAGCCAGTAACTGTGTCTGAGGCAGGATTTGAACTCAGATCTCCTTGACTCCAAGTTTGACAGTCTATCCTTTTTGTAACCTACTTGAGGGGAAGCATAGAATGGGATGGATCAAATGCAGAGTTGAGATTAAATCTAAAAGACCTAATCAACAATTGTACAAGTTGCTTTATATTCTGATAAAGCTCTCCTTCCAGAAAATGTTAACAGTAGAAGTAAGTTAAATTGCTAAATCCTGTTCTACTAATGTGTACCCACATTAATGTGTGAGTTTTTTATGTTCAGCCTTTCTTGTGTGTGTAGGAATAAATTACCTGTCCATCCTTGAGTCATACCATACGTTGAGTACCCTTTTGCTTCCCACCTTTTGGGGCATCCCTAGACTCCTGAAGCTTTGTTTAATCTGCTATAATTAAAATCATCCCAAGATATCAGCAAGGCCTTAAAGGTAGAAAACTATGAGAAAAAGGCACACCTCCTCTCTGACCAGAAACTAGGCTCCCCCGACTGAGTCTGGTCCAACCCAAACCTTGTCTGAACTGCACATTACTCTGCTTTCATAGTCAACCTTTCCTACATTTGCCTCAATCAATCACCCCTTCTGCCAACCCGCTCCAATCTGGTGAGACACCAGGCCTCCTTTTGAATTCACCGCATTGCCTGAGGAACCCAAACATATCTGTCTTAGGGTGTTCATTTGCCTCACTTCAGGAAAGAATAGATACAAAAGGGGAGGGCTATTGGTGGGGTCGCCATGGTAAAGAAGGACCATCATCAACCCCACCAGTACAGGTGCTATATTCCACAGCTCCTCCAGCTCAGAAGTCAAAAAGGATGCTCTTCATTATCTTAGCGTGTGAGCCCTATGGTTGCAAGTCACCCTTGGCTGGAAGCTGCCTCCCCAGCTCCCACACCATCAACCAGAAAACCAAGAAGGGCAGCTCTGGCTCCATGAGCAAGGCAAGAACAGAGATGCCTAGTGCCCCTTTATCCTGTCTTGCTTCCAAGCTACTAGGCCAACCTTCACAGTTGACAGTGATGTGGTACTATACAATTCACAAGGCACTTTCCATGTATGATCTGGCCATCCCTCATACCTAGAATATACCCCTTCCTCACTTCCACCTTACAGAGTCCCTCTCTTCCTTTAAGATGCTCTATGAAGCCTTTCAGATGCCCTCACCTGCAAGTGCCTCCCCCTCAAACTATTTTGTCATTCATTTGCATGTATTCTCTATAAATTGATTCACTATAGCCTTATATATGTAGTTGTCTTCCCCATCAGACTGTAAGCTCTTTGGGAGCTGGGTGGCTTCATTCTCTGCTCTTAAGCCCATCACCTAACACGGTGCCTGGTATGTTGTAGGAGACTACTAAATGCTTATTAATTGATCATTTTTCCCATCCAATGGCCTTGCAAGGTAGAGAGTAGAAGTATTTTTATCTTCATCTTACAGATGAGGAAGCTGAGGCAGAGAAAGAGGAGACAACTTTCCCCAGGTCACCAAGCTGGGAAGTTGGCAAGGCCACAGTTTAAACTTGGGGTTTCAGACTCCAAACCCAGCCTTCTTGCCACTACTCCTTTAGTGTCTGCCTCTCATGGCACAAACCCTCATAATTGGGATTAGGAACCTTGAAACTCTCCCAGCCTCATCCGGCAGTGCTCACTGGCCACCCCAACATAACACAGGTCTTTTGTTTCTTGAGTATTTTAAATTCTAGAGTTTATTCAATGTCAGTTGGATTTATTGGGCAAAGAGAGTGTGTCTCTAGGGGTTGGTGTATGCAACTCAAACTCAGCAAGTGTTTAATAGGCATAATGCTGGGGAAAAAAAAAAAAGGCAAAACCAAAGGAGCCCTGCTTCAGGGAGTTTACAGTCTACAATGGGAGTACATGAAGCCTTTGAAAGAAAACCCAACTTGGTACACTGGTCATCACAGGACTCGAGTGTGAATCCTAGCTCTAAAACCAATATGACCTGGGGCTATATGACCTTAGCCTCTATGGGCATCAGCTTCTTTATGTAGAAAAGAAAGAGATTAGCTGGTCTCCATTCCAGCTCTAGGTCTATGGTTCTATGACTTTCTGGATCTCAGCTTCCTCATCTATCAAGTAAGGGGATTAGAGAAGATAGCCTCCAATGTCTGTTCCAGCACCAGCCCAGGATCCTCTGATGCTCTGTTCCACTAGGAGACATTTTCCCAATAGTAATAACTCCCTTGCGTGGCAAGGCTGTGTTTCCCCTTGCATCTTCACTCCTGGTCAATGGCAGGCACTTAGATGACTTTGTGTACCGTCAGCCTCTCGATGAATGGATTGAAGCTCCTGACACAAGGCCAGTGACTTTGACCTCATTAGTTTGGCACTCCAGGCAAAGGAGCAAACCAATCACATTCATCCTCTGGCTGAGATACACAAAACATCCAGACTCCTGAGAATTCACTCAAGAGAGGGGAGAACGCTTCTGTTTCCTGCCCCCATTGGCTGGTTCATATTAGAATCATATGCAGCTCAATCCATCTTTCTTCTGTCGTCCATGTGTGGATATAATTAATGGGGATCCTTGCCTCCAAAGTCAAGCGTGAAGAAACTGACTCTAGCCGCCAAGAAATCTCCAAATCCCAGTTGAGCGACCAACGGACCAAAAGAGGGAAAAGAATTATGAGACTATCATTCCATTGTGCTTGCCTGGTCTCATTTCACTAGTGCTGAGCTAGACTGTAAAGCAGCCTGCTAGGACTGAGAATCTGGCTTAAGAACTGGGGCAGGCATTCCCAAAGAACTCCAGTCTTCTCACCTTGACAGTCGCAGAATATGACCATATTCTGTGGAAGATCATAGAGTCTAGCTCTCCCATTTTATAGCCAATAAACTACTGAAACACTCCACCCCCACCCCAGAGACTGTAAGCTCTTTGAGGGGAGAACTGTTTTCCTTTTTTTTCTCTCATATACAGAACTCAGTGCCTGACACAGCAAACCCTTTGTTGAATTGTGTGGTGAGGGCATCTAGGTGGCACAGTGAACAGACTGCTGGGCCTAAAGTTAGGAAGACATATCTTCCTGAGTTCAAATCTGGCCTCATACACTTACTAGCTATGTGACCCTGGGTAAGTCTTTAACCTTGTTTGCCTCAGTTTCCTCATCTGTAAAATGAGATTGAGAAGGAAATGGCGAACCACTCCAGTATCTTTGCCAAGAAAACCCCAAATAGGGTCCCAAAGAGTCGAATGTGACTGAAGCCACCAAACAATTGAGTGGTGAATGGATTTTGGAATAAAGAACCCAACTTTGAATCCCAGCTTTGTCACATATTAACTGTTTGATGTTGAACAAATCCTTTCCCCTCTAGGAGTCTCAGGTTCCTCCCGTGTAAAAGGAGAGCATCAGCCTCTAAGGACTGGCCTCTAAAGTCCCTTCTATCTTGAAATCTATGATGCTGTCATTCTGTGAATTGAACTGAATTGAATCAGGAAGTGATTTGCCATAATCACACATTCAGGTAGGATTTACTCCAGGTCAGCCCCTTCCTCTAAAAATGTGAGCGCAGCATCAGGGCTGAGAAGCTGAAGGAAAAGGGGATAGAAACCTTTGTAAAATTCTTTCAGCCAGAGAGCACAGGGCACAGTGTGGAATAAAGGAAAGATATCTATATTTAGATATATGAAACCATAGTCAAGTTACTTGACCTCTCTGATCCTCAGCTAGCCCTTACAGCCCCTTCCAGCTCTACACTTATGGTCCTAAGGCTCTATGGTTTGAATTCCAGCTCTGCCATTTACTATCTGAATATTATTATTTAGTCAGTTCTGGGCCTCAGTTTCTTTCTCTGTAAAATTAGGAGGGCAGACCTTCAAAGTCCCTTCTGGCTCTAAATCTGTGATGTCACAATCCCACAGAAGTAGGGTAAATGATGAAGGAATGTGCATGTATGTGCCAGGCATTGTGCTAAGCCCTTTAAAATATACAGACGCAGAACCAAACAGAACCAGAACATAATAAAACAGAACAGGAATAGTGGAATATCTGTTCCAAGATTCAGGTAGAGAATAGGTATCTTAAAGGAGAGAGAGGCTAGGGTCTCTGAAAGGTATCATTTCAAATGGGCTTTTGCTCAGTGGAGAAACCAGGAGAGGAAGGAAAGGAGGGGATCTAAGAAGATTCACTCTGGCCCTAAACAAGGGAATCTTCCTCACACACATTCAGGATGGAGCTGATCTACAACCCATTCCTTCTCCCAGGGAGGTTTTCAGCCCAAAATAGAACCACGATGATTTTCCCAAGGCAACAGCTCCCACAAGGCCATGCCTGAAGAGCCATGAACCTTTGTCGGGAATGGTTGCCTTAGTATTTCCCTGTCTTGGCTCCACCAAGGCCAGCCCAAGTCACCCCTCATCTCTAGGCTCCCAAGCTCTCCAGCTTGTGGCAAAAATCCAAGCTAAAAATACTCTTAAGCCTTGATGTAGGTGCTCCCTGGATCTGTTTGGGAACAATAGGGGGAAAAAAGCCACTAGGTGCCTCCCGCATACAACGGGCTATGGAAATCAGAGATCTTGGGTTGGGAAGGACATTAGAAGCCACAACATCCAGTCTGTTCCTTTTACAGATGAGCAAACTGAGGCCTAGAGGAAGAAAATAACGTGCCCAAAGCAGAGCCAGGATTTGAACAAGGTCCCAGGATCATATGAATTTTGACTTACCCCGGGGGGACATTTAGTCGATTCTCTTATTTTGTGAAAGGGAGGCTCAGAGAGGTTAACTTGCCAAAGGTCTCCCAGGTAACAATGAACAGAGATAGGATGGTATCCCGCATCACCACTAGGGGTGCCTTCTTCCTTGTCTGGGCTGTTGGCTCTTCAAAGGGTTGGAATCCAATGGCAGTGGCCATTTCTTCTGATGAGGCAGAGGGCCACCAAGCCTCCTTACCTTCTGTTCTTCTGATACCCTCCAGGCTTTACCAAATGCTTTGATCCTGATGCTTTTGATGCTTTGACCCTGAAGTCATTCCCCAGCTCACCCCTCCTGAAACATCACATTATGAGACTAACTAAGGACCCCAGGGCCTTGCCATCTACCTCACTGCTGTACCCTTGGGACTGCCCATCTGCCCTGGAGCCAAACTGTCTTTTCTGTGGTGTCTCCTCCAAACACAGTATGAGTTCCGTAGGAATCCAGACTATCTAGCGTTCTCTCTTTGTAACTCCAGAGCTTAGCAAAGCGTTTGATGGAAAGTAAATGCTTGGTATTCGTTCGTTCATGTCTGCTGACTCCACAGCCTGCCCTTTAGGTGCTTACAATTTAGTTGGAGAGATTGGAAATATACAGCCTTATTTTTAATCCCTACAGCACAGGCAATGTGTGCCTGGTGAACAGTTACAAATCTTCAGAGGAATGAGAGCTCCCTTCTGACTGGGCTGGGCAGGGAGGACTTCAGGAGAGAGGAGAGACTTGAACTGAGCCTTTAAAAATGAGTAGAATGTTCAGAGATGGAGAAGGCCCCCAAAAAGATAGTCTGGGTGGGAGGAAAAGCTTGAGTGAATAACAACTCATGTTCCTGTAGCATCTTCATCACTGTCATTTGGTGAGGAAAGTAGGACAGGTTTTATATCATCTCTGTCTTACCAAAGTGGTAACTGAGGTTCTGAGAGCCTAAAGGATCTTTGTTATGAAGGAGACTTCCAAAGACGCTAGTACAACCTAAGTACAACAGAAGAAACTGATACCCAAGGATCAGAAGTCACTTGCTCAAGGTCACACAGCTGGTATTTGGGATAGGATTTGAATCCAGTTCCTCCGAGTCCAAAGCCAGTGTTCTACCCTCTACCTTAGTCATGCTGCCTGAAGGCCGAGTGGTGGGGAAAATGAAAGTATGGTCTGGAAAATAGTGAATTTGCTACAGTGGCAAACTTATTTAGGAGACCAAGTGGGAGATAAGGCTCTAAAGGGAGGTTTGGGTCAGACTGTGGAGGGCCTTGAGTGCCAAGCTGAAGAAGTCAGATTTTATCATGTAGGCAATGGAGAACCATGGAGGGTTTTTGAGAGAGACATGCTTAGAACTGAGCTTTAGGAAGATGAATCTTGAAGAAGTCACTGAAGAAGGAAGAGAACAAGCTAAGGGATCACTTAAGAGGCATCACATGAGAAGACATCTTCCCTCACTTCTTTGTAGAGGTGGGGTACTGTGGGTGTGGAACGCTACATGCACTGCTGTGCTCCTTTGATATTCTGGCTAGTTTTGCTGTGTTTTTTTCTTCTTTGTTCTTCCTTATGAAGGACAGCTCTTTGGGAGGGGGAGACAGGAGGGCTGTATTGGGAAATGAACTTGATAGCAAAATAAAGGATATTTTAAAATGTATTTTTCAAAGGCTATTGCATTAGGGGCCACTAGGTAGCACAGTGAATAGAGCACTGGCCCTGGAGTCAGGAGGACCTGAGTTCAAATTCGACCTCAGACACTTAACACTTACTAGCCGTGTGACCTCGAACAAGTCATTAACCCCAATTATTTTTTTCTTTTGAAGTAATGAGCTTTTAATGAATGACTCACGAGTCCAAGGTACATGTGACCAAAATGAAAAAAGGGATTTTAAAAACCTGTTAAGGCCACGGTGACAGAACCATCCATTATACCCAGTATTACAAGCACAGGAGTTGTTTTCAAAGCCATTAAATCTCCAATGAGTTTATCAAAAAGCGTTATCCAAACACTGTCTACGCAGAGTAGGTTAGACGGATAGGTGCTCCTTCAGCGTCTCCATCACCGCGCCCATCTCGCTCGCTGCGATGACCATCACCGTCCGCAGGGGCTTCATGGGCAAGTCATCAAAAGACCACCTGCCTCCCAAAGCCAGGTCGCTCTCCTCCTGCACTGAGTAGTTGAATCTGAGAAGTGCTTTCTCATAGAAAAACTCCTCCTCTGCATCGGCAAACATGAGCTGTTCTTTGTGCGGCACCTTCGCTGTGCCTCTGGAACTCCAAAAAAAAAAAAAAGGCTATTGCAATAGCACAGGGATGAGAAGATAAGATTATGTTGGTGGCACAGGGAATGGAAAGAAGGAAAATGATGATGGTGTTAGCTGGCATTTCCATAGCATTTAAGGTTTATAAAGCACCTTAGGCATATTGCTGAATTCATTCCTTACAGCAGCCCCATGATACAGGTGGTATTATTTTCATCATTTTACAGGTAAAGAAACTGAGGCTGAGAAAGAGTGTCTTGCCCAGGGTATCATGTCTGATGGAGGATTTGAACTCAAGTCTTCCTAATTCCAAGGCCACAGTTCTATCCACTGCACCACATTGGAAATAGTTCAGAGGGGAGATTGATGAACACAAAGCTTGTTCTAATGCTTCTGATCTAAGTAACCCAAAGCTCTCTTTCTCTCTTCTTTAATACCTCCTCCTTGCTCCCAGTGAATGATAAGAGAGTGGCCCCTCAGACCCCTAGGCAGGAAGGAGAGGAGGAAAAGGCCTTTGAATCCACTTGGTAATTTGGTAATTGAACGAATGAAAAAGCATTCAGTGAATTCCTCCTATGTATCTATCGCCATGCTGGGTGCTGGGGGTGCAAAGACAAAATGGAACTGCTCCCTGCCCTCCCAGAGTTCACATTCTAGTGGAACCATTGGGCATTCACTTCCAGTCCACTGGGGCTTCTACAGTAATCGTCCTCATGCTCCCCACTACCTCCCCATGTTCCCTGTCACCGTCCTCTGTGCACCATCTGTAGCAGCTGCACTGGCCTTACTCACCTTCTCTAAATGTGTCCCAATTTTCCCAAATCTGTGCTTTGCTTCACGCAGGTCCCTCCACCTGGCGTACTTCTCACACTCCAACCCTTCTGGGCCCATCTCCACGCACCCATCAAGGTCCACTTCAAACTGCATCTTATTCCAAGAACATTTTGCATCCCTCTTGTAAATGTGACTTATTGCTACCAGATCCAACAAAGCTTGAGAATGAATGAAGCCGTGTGGTCTAAGGATTGGGCAAAAGGCACTAATGCCCTGCAAAAAGGGCCAGTTTAAGTACCCCAGAGGTCAACACAAGTTAAAATAGGCAGCTTCCCCTTGGCATGAACATGCTTTTAATGCCTGGGAACATGAGGTGAGCCAAGCATTGCCGCTTCCTCAGAACTTGAATCATGGGATCCTGTAACGAGAGCTAGAATGGACCTCAGGGGCCATCTAATCCAAGCTCCACATTTTGCAGATGAGGACACTGAGGCACAGAGAGGCCATGTGACTTGCCCAAGGTCATACATGCAGCTGAGCTGGAATTTTATCTCAGGTCCTGTGTCCAAACCCAGCAGTTTCCTGCAGCTGCTGCTCACAGCCTTCTACTCAGAGGAGATGTTTGTACCTAACAATATTACTACCATTGAACTATAAGTCAGTTCCACACTAAAACCAAGAAGCCCTGTTGTAATATTGTTTCGATAACCCTCTATTTACACAGGGGCTGTGACCAGACAAGGGTCTCTGAGGTGTCCCTGGGCCAGGAAGAGCAGCAGCCACAACGAGTAGCAGCACAGGAGTAGTAGCCAACACAGGGGAGGGACCCAGAGGTCCCAGATTTGGAGGAAGGGTGGAGGAGGGTGTGCCCCAAGTGCAGACCTTCCTCCAGTGAGCCAGGCTTTCCTAGCAAACCTGACTTCTTTCCTTTTTCAGGAGAGCCCCATTGAAGGGAGTACCACCAACCCAGAGATGCTCGTAGGTCCCTGGGAACCAGGCAGGTGGAATGTTTCACCCTAGTAATCTCAAAGACTTTCTCATTATTTATTACCTGTTTGTGGAATTGACATTGAACAATGGGAATGGAGAGGAGAGGGGAATAAATGAAATCCCCTGCCTTCAAGCAGCTTACAGTCTAGGAAGGGGGAAAAGACATATACACTCATAGTCAAAAAAACAGGAGAATGAAAGTATCAAAATCTGATTCGACAAATGTGTGCAGGGTGCAGACTGGTGAGCGGAGGGCTGACCTTGGAGTCACAAGACCTTTGTTCAGATCCTGCCACTCAGTTCCCACCCCCACCCCCAATAACCATTAAGACTAAGTTAGACAAGCTGCAAATCTGCATCACTGGAGATTCTTTATACCCATGAAATCAGAAATCCAAACCAAAGAAAATTTCAAAAAGAAAAGTGTCCTAGGCCCTAGGAATCCAGAGGAAAAAAAATGAAGCAGTTCCTGCCCTCAAAGAGCTTATATTCTGCTAGGGGAAATGACATAGGATCATAGACAGAGTTGGCAGGGACTTCAGAGATCATCTGGTCTGACTCCCTCATTTTCCATTTGAGGAAGCTGGGAGAGGTGAGGTGATTTGTCCAAGGTCACACAGGCTTTGCATAGACAGAACCAGGATTTGAAACCAGGTCCTCTGGCCCCACATACAGCATTCTTCCTATGCCTTGTGTAAACAGAAAAGTACTAAAAAATATGTACATGATAAAACAATTTGGGAGTCTGGATATGCTAACAACTGGGGAATCAGAAGGGGCCTCTTGTCAAACTTGGCCCTTGGAGACTGCAAGGGGGGAGGAGAGTCCCAAGAGGTGGAGGCCAGGAAGAAGGACATTCCACACCTATAGGGATGGGGGGCAGGGGGAGAGACACAGGGCAAGACGGCAAGTGGACAGATTTGGCTGGCCTTTGGCATTTGTAAGGAGGAGTAATGTGCAATCAGCCTGGGAAAATAGATGGAGACTACAATGGAAAGAGTTTTAAATGCAAAATTGAGGACAACGTATTTTATCTTGAGGCAACAGAGAAGCAATGAAGCTTATTGAGCAGGAGAGTGCTGATGGTCAGATTCGTTCTTCAGAAGCATCTCTAGGGCAGCTGCTGGGAGGAGGGAGGAGAGAGGCGGGATGCAGGGAGACAGTTCTGGGCTGTCATGTTTGGTCTGTAGTTCAGGAGAGGTGGTAAGAAGAACAAAGAGACAGAGTACTTGGAGGCTATGGGTGATGCTGTCACCTGGGTGCAGGCAGAGGTTGGGGCCAGCTCAAGTCAATCAAGAAACATTTATAAGTGCCTGCTGTGTGCCAAGTGCCTACTGTGAGAAATCAGGTCCTTCAGGAAGGCTTGCTGAATTGCCTTGAATTTAATTGACTTTTCATTTTACCCATTCTCACCTCTCATGATCTGTTATGTTTCCATCTCTTGTGTGTTGCCTTATCCTTTAGAATGTGAGCTCCTTAAGAGCAGAGACTGCCTTGGTTTGAATTTCTATCCCTGGCACATAATCAGTGCATAATAAATGCTTCCTCACTCACTCACTCATTCACTCGTGTTGTGTGTTCTGAATCTGGGCTGATTTAGACTCCAATTAGGCATGTTCTATGTGCCCTGCCCTCCACACTAAGGTAGGATACAATAGCAGGAGCTCACTGCTAATTGAGCTCTTTTATTGCACATAGTGTTCTTGGAGTTAGGGCTTCCTGAACTCAGAGAGCAAAGTTAGTTACACTGAATAATACACCAATTAGTACTTTACCTTTGAGCCAAGAAAACCCAACTCTCTTCTTTTAACAAGACTGCTTGCTGAGAAGTCTTCCCTAATTAAGGGGAGCTGGGGAGAGGTTTACCCCACCTGCAGGCACCTGCTCTCAGGCTCTCAGACTTTCTCCTTCAGCCTTCCAAGGTATCTGGGAATTTGTCTTGGCTCCTGTATTCTAAGGCAGTATGACACAGCATTTGGAATCAGAGGGTCTAGGTTCAAATTCTACACCTGCCACTTACTACTGTGTGACCTTGGGCACTTCACTCATCTCAACCTCAATTTCCTTAACTGTTAAATTAGGAAATTGGACTAGATGGATGGTCAATAGATTCTCAACTTTTACTATGGTCCTCCCTTAGGCACAGCTCCTCAGGAGAGCCTTCCCGGGGTCCCCCCTCCAGCTTCCTCAAAAACCTTATTTGGACCATGTCCTGCACCCCTTTGCAGAAGCCTGGGTGTCCATGCATGGTGGTATCCCACTACGGCTCCAGATCCATTTCCTGGGAGCTCTTCCCACTTGGGCAGTTCTCTGCACCACACAGTAACCTAGCAGCCCAGCAGCCAACCCCCAAACACAGAACTGTTTTGCACAGTCTTAAACAGAATGCTCCCTCCCAGAACAAAAGGTAGAGATGGGGGGAAGAGCGGAGGGGGAAGCTGACGCTGCCAGCTCTCCTGCTTCTCCCACCTCCACCCCCATCCCAGGGGTGGAGGAGGGGAAACTTCAAAGACAAGTGAGCTCAGCTTTCTGCTTCCCCTGGAACAAGATTCAACTGAGTACTTTATCCCAGACTCCCCAGGCCTGAAGGCACCTTAACAGCCAGCAGATCCAACCCATTCTTGAATAAAGAAACCAGTGGTGGTCCAGCCCTGACCAAAGAGCTCAAGGAAGGGCAGCCCATTCCCTCTGCAGGCAGCCCCCTCCCCTTAAGGTCAGCTCTTGAGGTTAGGATTTCCTGCTGAACCCAAACCTAACGCTGCCTCTTGCCACTCTCCTTTCAAGTCTGTCTTCTGAGACCAAAGAAAACAAATCTAGACCTTCCTTCACATGACAGCCCTCCAAATACTTAAAAGAGCCAGTGTGCCCCATTTCCCATCCCCCACTCTTTTCTTCTCCAAGCTAAACTTGCCCAGTGCTTTCAACTGAGCTTTACTGGATGTGGAATGAAGGATTAAAGTGTCTCTTCCTATTTCTGAAAGGACAGTCTCTTCCCCCTCAGCCTAAAGGAGTAGGGACAGCAGAAACCCAGGGAGGGGCAAGAAGTCAGCAAACACTGAGGGCCAGGTGCCAGAGCTCCCACATGGGCACAGCTGGGACAGTGTGAGGTAGCAGGGGCTGCTGCCACACAGCTTTTATTCTGCAAAAGGTTCAGGGCTGCCTCAACCAGAGCAAGGGAGTGGGAGACACCAGAAGATGCTTCTGCTCCTGGCCATCACCTACACGGCTGAGGAGCACCAGCCATGGCCTCTGGCGGAAAAGAAGAGGATGTTAGTAAGAAGGTGTGACCAGGACCTGAGAAGATCTCAGAAATAGCCAGGCCTGAGTAGTATACTCATCATTCAGCAGACAGACCCTGGTGTATTCTACTCTTCCTCCCTTCCCTGCCTTTACTCCATCCTTCTTCTCTCCTTCCTTCCCTTCCTCTCTTCTCTCTTTCTCACTTTCTCTGTCTCTTTCTGTCTCTCTGTTCCCTCTTTTCTCTTTTCTCTCCTCTGTCTGTCTATGCCTTATCAACTTTACAAAATCATTTCTCTTTAAGAGTTTATTTGCTCTTTGTTTCCAAAGAAACTGATTTCTACAAGATGGCATGGTTGTTTATTGAAATACTGCGCTATGTATGTCCTCAGAAAAGATAAGGCATATGGCTGGCAAGATCCCCAGAGAAAGAGAAACCGAAACAGAGATAAAGAGGGAGAGGCAAAGACAAACAGACAGACAGACATGTAGAGCTGCTGGGAACATTTTCGGCACTGGGGGGTTAGGAGCTAGCCAAAAAAGAGATTTTTGTTGATTCATGTTTTATGACTGCCCAAAATCAGAGAAAGGTCAAGCAACTCTAGACCAGAGAACCCCTACACACAACTGAGTCTGTGACTGTCCCTGGGCAGGAAGGGCTGGGGTTGACTTCAGGCACCCTCCATCCCTTTTTTCTTTCTAAGCAGCTTTGAAGGGAACTCTTTCCTCCAGGACTAGAGAGTCATGACTAGAACAAAAGCCACATCTGAATGGAGGACTTGGAAATACTAGGTGCCACCCTCAGGAGGATGGCATCAACCCAATTAGTTCTGCTCATCAGCCCTTCATCTCCTACCCCTGATAGTAACAGAAGCACTTAACCCACTATTAGAAGTGTTGGGCCATGATCCAGAGTTTAGGTCATTTCTCTCCAGGAAGAAAGGAAGCTGTCTGAGGGCCAGAACTGGAGGACTTTTTCTTTACATCCTCAGCACCAAGCAGGGGCTCTTTCTGCAGAGAGTAGGTGCTTAACAAATGCCCGTTCATCTGAATCAAATTTATTGGAATGAAAGGCATTGAACCTTCTAGTCTCATTCTTACGTTAGTTATAGAAATTACCTTTTATTAAGAATTTCAAAATTAACATCATAATAATTCTGTGCTTTTCCATGTCTCTTGATTGCTTCTCCTCCTCACTTTCACCACCATCCAGTCTTTGATGATATCCTTCATTGGCCACTGGAGCTACGTCCCAACAACTGGATCACCAAGGGTTACAAGGTTCCATATTGTTTGATGTCCTGATGGGACCTTGAACATTCCTGGGAAAAGAAGAGAGCGGGTATCATATTGCTCATGGATCCAGGAAAGCCTGAGTTTAAATCCTGCCTCCAATGCCAATTAGACATGTGGCCCTGGTCAAGTTACTTATAATACCGATCTCAGCCTCGGTTTCCCCAAATCTCTTCTCTTTAAACATCCACATTCTCTTAACTTGCTCAAAATTATTGCCTTTTGTTGAGGAACTGAGAGGACAAGGAAATGGTCGACAAAGGGAAGCAGGGCCTGTAGGCTCCCTTCTTTTCTCTCTCTAAAAACAAAGTGACCCAGTAGAATGAGCGCTGGATCAGGAGTCAGAAGACCCCCGTTCAAATGCTGCTACCTACTATCTACATGACCATAGGCAAAACCTTTAACCTCTCTGGGATTCTGTTTCCCTAGCCATCAAATGAGAGGACTGGACTAGATTGGCCTCTGCAGTCTCTTCCAGGTGCCCTCAGTTTGGGAACCACTTTCCCCATCCCATCCTTCATGGAGAAGCAAGATGGTGAACCAGTGATTCTTATTGGATTTTAAACTTGCAGACTGGGCTTCTTCCCTTTTTCTCTTCATTTCCCTTTTCATGTCTTCTCACACTGGGCACCAAGGTGTGATGGGAAGAGCCCTGGGTGAGGAACTGGAGGATGCCCCCCATGCTTCTAACCTGAGTCACCCTGGCCCTCACTTAGCTGATCCATAAGATGAAGGGTTTGTTTTAAACGATTGAGGAAATTCCCTCCTCTTCCAACTCCTTTGTCTCACATGAAGTGCTCACCACTGACTAGCTCCTGACTTTATCAAAGAGAATTTCACAAATACCTCCCTTTCTAAGACAGGTTAGGCATGAATCTATCCTTTTCATCAGTATAAGGAATTCCCAGATGAGAGAAGTCCTTCTATCAAAGTGGGCCGGGTATCTTCTCCACAGCTCCAATCTCTGTCCCCTGTGGTACTGAGAGATTCGGCACCTTACCAGGATCACACGGATGGTGTGTGTCAGAGCCAGGACTCAAACCCAGGCTCCTTACCAGGATCACATGGATGGTGGATGTCAGAGTGGGGCTCAACACCTCTCAGGCTGCCTCCCCAATCACAACACCACTATTCTCTTTCTAAGCGGGAAGGAATGGGGCATGGAGTACCACTGAGAAACAATCCTGAGTCCCGATTTCCCTGGCTGAGCCCTTTCTGCATGTTTGCCTCAGAGGGCACCCAGAAAGGCTCGTTGCATGACCACAGGCAGGCACCCTCCCTTCCCACTCCATCTTTAACCCCCATTGAGATAATGTCCCAAATGGAAAAGGGACTTTCTTAGGAGAAAGTTACTTATGGGTGGCTCATAACTGGGTTCAACAGTCATTTCCTGAGCAGCTGGTTATTATAGGTAAGGCTTGGTACTGGCTGCTGAAAATGTAAGAGGGAATAAGACAGTGCCTGCCCTCAAGGAGTTTATAGTCTGAAAAGGGAACTAAGGGGGCAGCTAAGAGGCACAACAGAGAGAGCACTGGGCCTGGAGTCAGGGAGACTCGTCTTTGTGAGTTCAATCCAGCCTCAGATGCTTCCTAGGTCTGTGAACGGGGCGGTCACATCTGTTTGCCTCAGTTTACTCATCTGTAAAATGACAGTAACAAGGCTCACACTACCTGCCTCACAGCGCCCAAGGAAGGAAAATGTTTTGTAAACTTTTAAAAACTTATTTACCAACTCGATGACCTCTGAAGTCCTTCTAGTTCCCAGTCTATGATCTCATGAATGTCCCCTGTTGTCATTGTAAGTTTGTTTATACAGAGCCCAGGGATTATCCCTAGGAAGCTTGTACCGTGTGTCAGGCTCGGGCGATAGATGGACATGAAGCCATCTCTGGCCTCAAGGTGCACGCGTTCTTTCAAAGGAGACAACAAATATGCGTATGTTTTATATATTTTTATCTAAGAGATATATACTATCTCTATGTAGCAATATGCAAAGATACACACATATCCATATATGTATATATGTATACACACACACATATTTATTAAGGGAATACGGACAGCTAGGTGGTGCAGTGGACAGAGCACCAGGCCTAGAGTCAAAAAGATTTATCTTCATGAGTTCAAATCCAGATAACTCTGTGACCCTGGGCAAGTCACTTCAACCTGTTTGCCTCAGTTTCCCCACCTGTAAAATGAGTTGGAGAAGGAGATAGCAAACCACTGTAGTATCTCTGCCGAGAAAACCCCAAATGGGATCACAAAGAGTCAGATATGACAGAAAACAGGTAAACAAACCACACTTAAAAGGAATATAAATCAATGTAATAAATAAATATATATAAATAAAGTATATAGATAGGTATTTTTAATATGGAAGGGCCATCTGCCTTCCTTATATGCATATGTATATATATGCATGTGTCTACATACATAAGCACAGAAGGAAAAGAGATGGTCCTATTGCCAACTGGTACTCAAAGCCAAGTTCCATTACTGCCATTTACATGTCATAATTACTGTGTTTTATGTCAAACGGGTCATTGGCAGCTGGGCCCTGGCAGGCTGGCTGATTTGAATAAACCCTAGGAGAGAGCCTGAAATAAGGCAAAACTAAGGTGTAGGTGGGGCCAAACACAAGCCTTATTCAGATAATTACAGAGGAATCCACTCACAATTGGACCATGGCCAACCACACAGAACTGAGGGCTCTTGGTATCAAACTTGGCACTCTGGTTACATGAGTGAGTATTCAAAGGAAGAAGCCATGTTGGGATAGAGACAGTCATGAAAGGCTTCAAGGAGGAGGTGGGCTTCATAGAGGAGCCTTGGAAGATGTGCAGGATTTCAAATGGTGGAACTAAGAAGAAAAGGGCAGGTCCCTGTGTCCAGAATGGCAGCGTTCAAGCTGGAATGTAAGACAACATCTGGGCCAACTTTCTCATTAAATAAAAGACAGGAGTGAAAAAATGTGGATAATGTTTGAGGAAAAACGAGGTTTTCCATTGTAACAGAGCACAGAGAAAAGTCACTGTAGACACTTAGAGAAGGTATATTGAGGGATAATTGTAGCCTTGAGTGCCAGGTTAAGGAATCCAGACTATTCCGTGGGCAGTAGCAGGCCACTGACTGGTCACTGAGTGGGGAGTGAACTGTCCTTTACTTTTTAAACTGTATCTGTCATTTCATCAGTGTGGGGAGCTCCCAGTAAGGAAATTCCCTGCAGACCAGCAACTGCTTTGCACCCAGGAGTTTGGAAAGATTCCTGGAACACTAGAAAGTTAAGTGGGTCACACCACCAGTCCACTGTACATTAGCAAGATTAACTTGGCAATCGGGTCTGCAGGATGGATTGGGGTGCGTATAGATGGAATGGGAAAAACAGTTGGGAAACTTTTGGAAGAGGCTAGGGGAGAAGTGACAAAGGCCTGGCCTAGAGGGAAGAAGCTTTGGCTGAGCTGCAGCTTGTCACCTTCCTAACCTGTCTCTTTTCACATCCCCTTTCTAAGAACTTGGTTCTTCTTGTGATTTCCCACCCCATCCCCTGTCTCCCATCTTCCGCTTGTTTGCACTGAATGTCCCTGATGCCTAGAATGCCTAGAATGCCTCCCTGCCCCGCTTATGTAACACCTGTCTCATTTAAATCTGGCTAACTTTATGTTGTATTTTTTTTTATTTTTTTCTCTTTCCTTTTACGATTTATATTTCTATATGTATTTATTGTCTCTCCTATTCGACTGTGAGCATCTTAAGGGCAGGAGCAGGTCTTTTTCTGTATGTTTTTGCATCCCCAGCGACTGAACACAGAGCCTGACAGACAACAGACGCTTAATTAATGCTTGTTCATTGATTTCAGTAGTGGGTTTCCTTCAAGAATCATCAGGACATTCATGGCTTTCTACCTGAAATCTTTTCTGATTTCCAGCCCCTCCTGCACCATCCCTCAGCTCCCTAGAGCCCTTCTTCTCCAGATCACTGTAAATCTGCAGTTCATAAGCCCTGGGCTCACTATTCCAACACAGACCAGGAAACAAAAAGATAATTCCTCCATTTGAATGTTCTGTGTGTATACTCAGTTCTGCCCCAGCCAGTTAAGAGGCTTGTCATCACCACCCAGTAAGGGCTCTTGGGGCATTTCAGGAAACTGGTTCCTGAACCTGGGAGAATATGCTGCATGTGCTCTAAGGACTGGACCCTTATTGACCAGTCTCCACATTAACAGTCATTTCACGTGTGTCTTCTCCCTCAATAGAAGGTAAGTGCTTTGAGGACAGGGACTGCCTTTGCATCTCTAGCCCTGAACAGTGTCTTTGAGGCAAATGCTTCAACCGTTCTGAGCCTAAGTTTCCTACCACCACTGACAAAGGGCCAATGGGCCTGTAGGGTCTGATGGGAACAGGAATTCTGGGTTCCTTCATGGAAGAGTGGAGGCCCATCAATGTCTAATCAGGAAATGGAAAAAAGGGAAAGGACATTGGCAGGAAGGCTGGGGGAAAGGGCACCTGGTGGGTTATGGGCCTTCCAGTGCCCACCACTTGATTATCTGGAGGCTCCTGATGTAATCTGCTGCCTACATAATCTCTGTTTCTCCTCCTCCTCTTCCTCCATCCCCCCATAACTGCCCATCAGCCGTATCACTGTTCTGGATCAAGGCAGAGAAACAGAGGAGGCTATGAATGCATTTCCAAGTCTCTGATCCTATGATCTCATCTCCCATATGCCATCTTGTTCATTACTGGCGATGTTTCGCCCACCACCCTGTGATGTGGGTGCCAATGACTCGTAGTGTTTCACTAAGATGGAAACTGCAGATTCTCATCAATATATAGCTAGGTAATAAATACAACAGGGAGATGGCACTGCCTGCCAAACCACATACTAAGTCATTAGTAACTGAACTAGAAGAGGATCCCAGGAGACGGAGTGTTCTGTTCTCCGTCTCTGCCATAAGAGGTTAGTGATCAAGAGGGGCCAGGCAAGAAAACGTCCTGGCCCCAACCACCATCTCAGAAATAGGACGGCAATGAGAAGCCAACATGGTGCATGCATGCCTCTTGGCCGGCCCCACTCACAGAGGCAGCTGGGCACTGCCCCCCGGAGCAGAGACAAGAGAGCAGACCCAGATCCTTCTGCGTCGCTCACAACCCCCATAATCCCGGGCAAGTTCCTGAGCCTCTCTGGGCCTCAGTCTCCTCATCTGTAAAAGCAGGGTGTCAAGCCAGATGACTTCTACTGTCTTTTCCAGCTCAAAGTCTATCTATGAGAGATTGTAGCCTCTAGGCTTCCACCCAATTAATGGGTAGAAAGTAGAGAGAGGAAGGTTTAGGTTTGATGTGTGGAAAATCTTGCTAATGACTGGAGTGATCCAAAGATGGGATGGACAGCCTCAAGAGGTTGTGGGCTTCCCCTCACTGGAGGTGAGCCTCTTCAAGAAGAGGTTAAACGATCATTGTAGGGTATTGTATAAAGGGCATTTTGTATACCTCATACCCCAGGAAGCCTCCTCTCACAAGGGGCTCCATTCTGGTCCTAAATGCACCCTAGATTTAGACATTCTGTCTGTCTATCTGTCTCTCTCCCCTCCCCTTCTCTCCTCTCCCCCCAAAATATGGGTAATCAAATCCCTTCTAGAAAAAGAACTAAATAAGTATTTATTCCCTCTATCATATAAACTTCCCAAAACATCTCAGAGGCACACATGGACAGAAAGAGAGATATAAAACATCTCATTAGCCTATTAAACTCATTCTATGTCCAAGGAAGGCAAAGACAACTTGGTAGATGAAGTGGAGAGATGTTTTCTGCCTACACTTAACTCAGCTCTGCACTGTTCAAACAACCCATCATGGCCATTTCTCCTGGCCATTTGGGCCTCAGTTTCTTTTTTCCTGACAATGGTAGGAGTCATCCCCAAGAACCTTCCCCACTCTGGTCAGCAGATGCCTACGTCTAGACATATGGAACTCTTGACCTATAGGGTTACTGTTAAAGCTGGAAATGCCCATTTCTCAGGAATGCTGGTTCCATAGCACAGAAACAGGCAGAAGAATCTTCATTGCCAAATACTTCTTAAACAAGTTGAATCAGGGGAAATAAATCTTCTCTTCCTCTTTGCTGGAAGTCCAAGCAAGAAAGCCCAAACAAGAGATAGGGTCATATCTCCTTGACTATTTCCACCTGCCAACTGTGGCTAGTTCCCCACCCAACCACCCAAGGCTCTGTCCTGGGTCCTCTTCTTCCTCTATACTTGCTTGGTAACCTCATCAACTCCTGTGGATTCAATTACCATCTATAGGCAGAGGATTCTCAGATCTATTTTTCCAGCCCTAATCTCTCTCTTGACTCTGGTCTAGCTCCTAATGCCTCTCATACATCTCAAACTGGATGTCCTATAGAGATCTTAAACACAAGATGTCCCAGATTAAGCTCATTATCTTCATGAACTCCCCAAACCCTCTCTTCTTCCTGAAGTCTCTGTTATGGTCAGCATTGGCACCACCATTCTCCAGTCACCCAGACTCACAATCTGGGGGTCCTCATTATCTCCTGGCTCTTACCCCACCCTCTAGCATGGCCAGCCTAGATTGATCTTTGTAACAATCTCTCATATTCTCCCCCCTTCTTTCCTCATCACCTTACACCTGGTCTATTGGAGAAGCCTCAAGGTTCTCCCTTCTCCAGTCCATCCCCACCCCCCCCCCCACTATGGAAGCAATATTCCTAAACTGTAGTTGTAAACTCCTGTGGCTTTCGATCGCCACCAGGATCAAATGTAAAATCCTCTGTTTGGCTTTCAGAGCCCCCCATAGCCTGGCCCTTTCCCATCATTACACATTATCCCCAGAATACATGCCACCATCCAGCAACTCTGGCTTTCTTGCTCTTCCTCAAAGAAGGCACTCTCTCTTCAGATTCTATGCATCCCCGATGCTCAGATCCACCCCCTCCTCATCTCTGCTGCCTGGTTTCCCTGGCTTTCTTCAAGGCTCACTTCTGCAAGGCTCTCCCCAAACCCCTTAATCCCTCTGAGATTATCTCCAATTATCCACTAGCGGCTTGCAAGTTTTCTCCCCTTCTAATACTCCCCTCCCCTTCACCATTAGATTGTAAACTACTTGAAGGCAGGAATCATTTTTTGCCTGTCTTTGTATCCTTGGCTCTTAGCACAGTGCCTGGCATGTCCACTTAACAAATGCTTGTTGATTTGAATTCTCTGCTTCTCCTTCTTCCCTCTCCCTCTAGCCCTCTTCTCTCCCTACCTCTCTTCTCCTTTCTTCTCTCCCATCCTCTTCCTTCTCCTCCCTCTTTCCCCTCCTCTCTCTAATCCCCTATGGTCCTCTCCTTTCCCCTCCCTCTCTCTCCTCTGTTTCCTGCTCTCTTCCCTCTCTCTTCAATATGTCCTTGAATATTAAGGTACTACCTGAATGTCACAGTAAGCCACTCCAAGTGCTGATTCAAATCTTTTTGTTCATCTTTGTTCAAAGGGAAACTAATTAAATTACTGGAGGTTTAGACATTCATTGTTCCCTGGCTCAGAATTCCTTCAGAGAGCCAAAGGCTTTCTCCTAAACAAGCTTTTCTCCTTTCATGATTTCTTATAATGACGGTAAGTTCTCAAGCTCCTGGAGATGGGAGAGGGGCTTCAAGGGGGAAGAACAGAGGGACTGGAAAGAGAAAGAAAAGGCAAATCCAAGGAATGGAGGAAAGCTGCCTAGTGATCCTAGAAAGACCAGCTAAATTTGTCACCCAGAAATGCACACCAAATATTAATTGGCCAATCAGGAGATTGCGCCAATGTTGATGTGTCTGCAGTCAGCATGATAATTTTTTTCAACTATTTTCATTAAGTTTAACTATCTTTATTAAGAATTCTTGGTCTAGCTATCAAAAAAGTGTTGTTTGTTTGGTTTTTAATCAGTAAAAGAAAGGCAAACACAGGCATTGTCAGGCTAATCAAACCCAAATTCACTTTGCCTTCCTCAGCAGCCGTTAACTACAAGGCCTTGAGAAATCTACCATTAGAACTGATGGACCCAAGGGGACTCAGCATTGCACTTTTTCACTATCAGGAGGTCTCCAGGAACTGGACCCAGGTTGGATTGGGGTTGAGCCCTGGGATCAGTGCTGAAAGAGCAGGACCACCCACAGGAAGGGTCTTCTGTCTCATTGGCTGGTTATGCCCTTGGGAATGTCCTGCCCATTATAGCCCATAAACCCATTCCCATTAGTACTTCCTGAGGTACAGTCTCCCATCAAAGCCCCATATGTAGGTGTTTAACAATAATCGACAAGGGTGGCTAGGTGGCATAGTAAATAGAGCACTGGCTCTGGAGTCAGGAGGACCTGAGTTCAAATTTGACTTCAGACACTTAACTACTTAACTTACTAGCCATGTGACCTTGGGCAAGTCACTTAACCCCAATTGCCCTGCCTTTTCCTTCCAAAAAAAAAAATGATCAACCACATCCCCCAAATACTCCCTGGGCTCCCTTTCCAAGTTCCTTTCTTTACCCTGTTCCCTGAGGCTAAAAGTCCTCCCTCCTCATCTTCTCCTATTGGATTCCTACCCATCCTTTAAAACATAATTCAGACGCTACCTCCTCCAGGAAGGTCTCTCTGACTCCCCTGTCAGTCATTGGTGAGGGAGGAGAGGTGTCACTGTTTACAGCATTCACAGCCTGGAAACTTTGAAGCAATTTCCCTGCTCTCTTGCTTCAGGCTCAGAGTTCCATAAGGAATCAGACTGTAAGGTTCCTGACACAAGCCTTCAACTCCAGTGAAGCTCTCACTAGAAGCGTAAGGCAAACCCCAGGGAAGTCCAAGAAGAAGGGAGGTTTGCCATTATAGGAAGCCACTGACCCTACTCAGAAGAGGAGAAAGGGCAGAAATGGCTTGTTAGTCTCTTCTCTGTTTCTCTTTTTTCCAAGGCTCTCTTGGTGATTCAACTCATGTGCTGCTACTACACAATACAAGGGCTTCCCTGATCAATCAGTCAAACCACAAACATGTATTATTCAATGCCTACTGTATGCTAAGTGGCACATGGTGAATTGAGTGCTAGAGCTGGGACACTCAGCTTCCTGAGTTCAAATCTGGCCTCTGACACTTCCAAGCTGTATAACCCTGGGCAAGTCACTTAATCTTGTTTGCCTCAGTTTCCTCATCTGTAAAATGAGCCGGAGAAGGAAAGAGCAAACCATTCCGGAATCTCTGCCAAGAAAACTCCAAATGGGGTCATGAACAGATGAACTCTTCTGACATAACTGAACAGCAATAACCAGGTGCTCAGTACTAGAGATTCAAAGACAAAACGAGACGGTCCCACCCTCAAGGAGTTGACAGTCTAACAAATGCCCAGTTGCTAGTGCCCTACACACATACACACACACACACACACACACACCAACAACAGCAGCAGCAACAACTTTTGTAAATATTGCATAATGACTTTCCTGAATACATCTCTAGCACATAGTAGGTACTTAGGAAGTGATAGTTGATGGGTGATTAATTGATTGACAAAAATTTAAGTTAAAAGCTAAAAATATGAAATAAGAGAACGTTCCTGCTGGAGAAGCAAAGAAGTTTTGTTGGACTGTGGCTGGTAATCCTGGGACAAGACTCCTTAGGATAGACGGTCTTCTGTTCCATGGTCTCTTCCTGTTGTACTTTGACATTACCCCTTCCTATGCCTTCACATGTTTCCTAGACCACTCTCCCGTTGTGTCCATTTCTTTGAATCCCTAATTCCATTCAAAGCTCTGTTCAAATGTCTCCTACTAAGGCCTTTCTCCAACCTCCCAATTCTTATCTCTCCCCACTCTACCACCCCCCACAAAAAATGAGTTATTTTGTGTTTATATAGTATATTTATATTTACTTGGCTGTGCTTTTTTTTCCCCTCTAAGTAGAATGTAAGCTCCTTAAGGGCAGGAACTGCTTTGTTTTCATCTTTCCATCTCCAGTACTTGCCATGGAGCCTGGTACCATGGGTGTTTAACTTGCTTGGTGAATGAACCAATAGAACGTAAGCTCTTTCCAGGCAGGAACTATTGTGATCTTGCCTTTGCTTCTCCAGTGCCGAGGATGTTCCCGGGCACATAGTTGACATTTAATTGATGCTTTGACACTTTAATGTTCCATAGACTATGGTGACCATCTTCTAGAAGTGGTGGGACTGGAGGGAGCCATGGAGATGGGGAAAATCTACACTGGACTGAAGAATTCTGGGAAGAGGCTGGCTCAGTGCACCTCCATCACCATCAGGTATTTGGTCCTATTGTTCGGTAGACTCTGGGAGCTTCGCCTCCTACAAAAGACTTGCTGATGACAACAGAAATCTTGGGAAGGTGGAGGAGAAGAGGGTGTTGTTTCCATCTATTCTAGTTAAAATCAATAAAGAAAACACAGGAAACTCCATGAGGGCAGGTATTGTGTTAGAAATTGTCCAATTAAAAAAAAAGAAATGTCCAATAAATTTTTGAGGAATAAGTGAAAAACAAGGAAAAGAAAGAAGGAAACCAGGGAGGCTTAGCCCCATGCCCAGTCACCATTAATTCCTTCTGGCAGGGGATCTAGACCTCCAAAAATGACTGATTCTCTATCTCTGTCTCTCTTTGTCTCTGTCTCCCTGTATCTCTCTGTCTCCCTCTCTCTCCCTCTCCCTCCCTCCCTCCCTTCCTCCCTTCCTCCCTCTCTCTCTCT
>CM053593.1:378666131-378707244 GCA_028646575.1 Pseudocheirus occidentalis
TCTGTCCCTCCCCTCCTCTCTACAAATATATCTTCCTTTTTCTCTATCCCCATCTCTCCCTTTCCTTCTCAGTCTCTGATTCAGTCTTTCTCTGTTTTTCTGTCTCTCAAACTCATTGAAGGCAAGTCCCTAGGACTGTCACATACCACTGCCCTCTTTCTTCTGTAAACTCATATCCAAGAGAAGGTTTTGATTCTGTAGCAGCAGCCCAAAGCTTCTTTTATTCTTCCAGTAATTTCAGTTTGCTCCCAGATCGCCCTCTTTTCTCCAGATCCAGTTCTTGCCTTCTAAAGCAGTAGCTCTCAAATTTGGGGGCCTCAGGACCCTTTTACATTCTGAAAAATTGAGAACCCCCCCAAAAGAGTTTTTGTTTATGTGGATTACAACTATTAACATCTACCATTGTAGAAATTTAAAATCTTAATATGATTTTTAAAAATAGCTTTGAACTCAAGGGCCCTTGAAAGGATCTCAGGGACTCCTTGGGGGCCGTGGACCTCGTGCTGAGAACCATTGTTCTTGAGTAAATAGTTCTGTAAACTATGGCATCCTTTCCTGGAACTAGGAAATCATTCAGGAAACTCCTGGATTGACCAATTTCAGAAGAGTCAGCATCAGGTGAAGTCAGACTCAATATGTGTTTTATACAAACCAGAGATATTACCTCACTGACATGATCTAAACTATCACTCATCACAGAACCGAGGCCCCCTCACCTTGCATAACTGAAGGAGTCGTAATATTTGGCAGGAATCCTGGGCTGAACCAAAAGCCCATTCCCCATCCCACCTCCTTCAAAGTAAGGTCTTTGAAGGTACCCTTAGGAACCTTAATCCTTCCTCCTTCCAGGTGGCCTTTGAGGACCTGTCACAGACTCAGAGAATCACAGGTTAAGAACTGTGAGGCATTTTAAAGGTCATCTAGATCAATTATATTGTTCCGCAGATGAGACAACCAAAGACCGGGGATGCTAAGGGATGTCACCATAAAATTCCAGATATAGAACTAGAAAGGATTTCAAAGACAAACTCCCTCACTTTACAGAGGATGAAACTGAGGCTCAGGGCAGTTAGATAATATATCCAAGGCCACACAGGTGGGATTTGAACCTGGGCCCCTTGATTCCAAATCCTGAACTCTCTGCCCTTGTCTTATGCTGACAACTTCCCCGGCTTCTGTGAATGGTCCAACTATCTCTAGACAGTCAAGAATAAACGTTCATATTTCATTCCATCTCCTACACCTAACCCCATTATTACCCTTACTACAAAAATTTACTGTTCTTTTATTGTTGCTGTTGTTCTGGGTTCTAGGACAACCAAGATGTTGCCCATGCAAGTGGATGGGGAGCCCTGGCTGCAGGCACCCTGCACGGTGAGTGGGGTCCATCTTTGACATCGGTCAGGAGAGCTGTCCACCTGTCTACCTGGCCTATGGTGACCACTGGCTTGCTAAGCAGAAAAACAAGCTTAGAATAGGACTTAGCAAGATTAACAGGACAGGCTTAAAATGAAATTATCAAATAAACAAAACTTAGAGTCAGAGGAGACCCCAGAGGTTCCATGAAACTTTCACATGAAACTTTCCTGGGATGTTCTTGGGAGTCAAGCTTCCAGACTGAGTGAAAAACTGCCTCCACACTCTAACCTCAGCCCACTGACCCTAATTTTGTCATCTGCGTCTACTAGAATCAATGTGCTCTGTCCAGGGGATAGAGAAATCTTCACCCCTGAGTTTCACCAAGTCTTCGTTTTCTCAATCAATCAGTGATTTAATCAATCAACAAACAGTTGTTAAAAGCCTACCATTTCCATATGCCCCTTCATGACCTACCACCAGTGGAGGACCAAATGAATCCTAAAGGCATCTTACCCCTGGGGCCATGTAGAACCCATGGAAGCCCTCTTCCATGCAGAGCACTTCAAAACCTTGAAGACTGTGCCCTCCTGAGGGGGCTGAAACCCCTCCATCAGAGCATGTATGACGCCTTCTCCCACCCCTTCACCATCCAGATTGCACTCCTCCCCATAGACACCAGCTCTCCAAGGTCTCAGACCACTGCCTGGAAGGGAAAGAACATTCCAGGGCTGATCCGACTGGGGAAGATGCAACTGTCACCTCCTCGGGTTTCTTTTCACATGAAAAAGGAAACTTTTGTTTTTCATTCACTTTTATTATAAGTTCTTAATTTTCTCCTTCCCACCTTCCACTCTCCTACCCATTGAGAAAGCAGGAAAAACAAAACCTATTATAAACACATATAGCCAAGAAAAACAAATCCCCACATTTACCACATATATTTTGTGTGTTTAAATACATATATGTATGTGTGTGTGTGTGTGTGTGTGTATATATATTATATACATACACATGCATACATACACATGGGGCAGCTAGGTGGTCCAGTCGATAGAGAACTGTCCAGGAGTCCCCAAGATCTGAGTTCAAATTTGGCCTCGGGCTCTTAGTAGCTGTGTGACCTTGGGCAAGTGTTTGCCTCAGTTTCTCTTCTGTAAAAAGGAGACACACTGAAGGAGGAAGTGGCAAAGTGCTCCAGTATCTTTGCCAAGAAAACCCCATGAGCAAGTTCATGGGGTCACAGTCAAATGTGACTGAACGACCCACATACATATACATCTATACATACATATATATGTATGAGTGTGTGTACATATCTCTGTATATGTGTATGTGTATATATGTGTGCACTTGTCTGTGTATGTGTGGGCATGTCTGTATGTGTATACACATGTCTGCATGTATATGTATGTGTATATGTGTGTGCACATGTCTGTGTATATATGTATATGTGTAAATGTGTGTGCACATCTGTGTGTATATGCATGTGTGTACACATCTGTATATGTGTATATACACATAGCTGTGTGTATATGTGTGTGCATATGCCTCTGTGTATATATGTATATATGTATGTGTGCACATATCTGTGTGTATATATGTATATGTGTGTGCACATCTGTGTGTATATGTATATGTCTGTATATGTGTGTATGCATGTGTGTATACACATATCTGTGTGTATATGTGCATGTATGTGGCTGTATATGTGTGCATACACATGCCTGTACATATATGTATGTATATATGTGTGTACACATATCTGTGTGTATATGTATATGTGTGTGTAAATGTGTGTGCTCACATCTGTGTGTATATGCATGTGTGTATGCATCTGTAGATGTGTATATACACATAGCTGTGTGTATATGCCTCTGTGTATATGTGTATGTATGTGTGTACACATATCTGTGTGTATATATATGTGTATATGTGTGTGCACATCTGTGTATATGTATATGTCTGTATGTGTATGCATGTGTGTATATATGTGTGTGCACATCTGTGTGTACACGTATATGTCTGCATGTGTGTATGCATGTGTGTATGTATATGTGTATATGTGTGTATACATGTATCTGTGTGTGTATATGTATATGCATGTACGTGTCTGTATATGTGTGTGTATGTGTGTGTGTATATGCATATATCCTCCACCAATATTCTGAATTCATCCGTGTCCTTCTTCATGAGTCCCCTGGAATTGTCCTTGGTCATTGTGCCCATCAGAGTCCCTAGCCCAACCTCAAACAACCTCCCATGCTGCCCGCTCATCTCCCTCCTCCCTGTCTCCAGGGCCCTGCCCCACCCAAGCTTGGGGCTTTCCCTTTGCCCTTCCAGTTATTCCCTTTTCCTTCCTCTAGAAGCCATCTCCAGACTCACCCTCCCACCCCCACCCAGCAGTGCCAGTTCATCCCTTCACCCTTTGGTGTGACTTAATCTGTGAGCAGGTCGTGAGAAGAGCCCTGGGCCCTGGAATCAGAAAGTGTGGCTTTCAATCTTTGGCATTTGCTACTTATATTCCTTCAGACGAGCCACATCGCCCCCATCCGCCTTAGTTTCTTTATTTGTAAAAATAAGGATGGAGTGAGGGCCCCTGTCCTAGGTTCTCTGCTCCTATGTGAGACCTTGGGGTAGTCACTACAATCCCCAAAGCCCCAGTTTCCTCACAATGAGGGGGGTGGACTTTGAGGATCTGAGATCCCAGGATTACAGGGACTAAGGCCAAACTGAGGCTCCCACCTGACCTTGAGATGCCTGGTACCTCTGCCCGGCCAGGCCTGTTTATCAAGCGACTGGTGATGTCACAGAAAACATGCTGGACCTGTCCATATGTCCCAGGCTCTTGTCCTTGTGTTTCCACTTGTTCCCTGTGCGACCTTAGCCAAGTCATTCACTTAATGGCCTCTGAGCCCACCCCCAAAACTCCCGCCCTTCCCCTGGCCACTTGTCCCACTGGACTCATATAGATGTGATGTTCATTTGTTTGCTCTCTTTCTTTCCTTTTAGGCTAAAATCACCCACAAAAATCAAATGCCCATGTTGATGGGGCCACCTCCAAAGCCGGCCTTCTTCTTCCTCAACTGAAGGGAGTGCCAGAGGCTCGAGAGCAACCCAGGAGGTGGAAGAGGAGTATTTGAAGTGTACACACACACACACACACACACACACACACACACACACACACACACACACACACACCACCCTCAAGCAAAGGAGACAAACAGAAACCTCCATCTCATCAGAATCAGCTTCCAAACTGGGGGTGGCAATGCCCAAGCCTGCCGAGTGAAAATAGCGTGTGGCGTAGGGATGGTGCAGGGCTCGGAGGGCACCCTTGTCCACCAGCTCCCCTCCTCCCACTAGGCCCCAGGTGGCTCCCTTTAGAGGCAGAGTCCAAATCTGCCTGCCTGCCCACTGGTCCACCCAGCGCCCCCCCCCCACAAAGCCAGCAAAGACTCTTCATAGGGGCAGGTTCCAGACCCAGCTGAAAGACAAGACCACCATCCCCCTTTCCACCCACCCCCAGGCCAGAGACACTGGACAAAGCTCCATCTGTGCAGATTCAAAATGGCCTGCGAGGGCTGAGAACATGACTCCTGGCCAAGGCCTGCAAGTGTATGTTCGTCTCTTGGTTGTCATTTGAGCTCCAGCATGGCTCCCAGAAGCTTTCTAAGAAGGCAGCAGTGGGGGTCAGAGGCCAGGAGCCTTCTTGGTTCAGAGAGCTCTGTCAGCCTGGGCACTTGGTGAGCTTTTTCCACCAGGCAGGGTCTGTTGGGAGCAGGCCAGCTGCCTGGGCAGCCCAGCACACTGCAGAGCAGGCCTTTATTTTCTTAGTCATTGGGCACCTGGGTTAGAAGGCAGAAAAACCCGGGGCCTTTATTTTGCCAATCTGTGTCATAACAGCATGTGAAAAACTTCCTGAGACCGCCTTCTCACTTCTTCAAGTCAAACCAGGTTTCCTGCTGGAGTTCCAAGGCCTGGTGCTGAGAGAGAGACAGGGGGAGATGGAGGGACAGATGAAGAAAGAGAGAGGGACAGAGAGAGAAAGGCAAAGGGGAAGAGAGGCAAGGAAACACAGGGAGAAAGCAGGACTCAGCAGACACCAGCAAAGACAATTCTTGCTTACACACACACACACACACACACACACACACACCCTCTCCCTTTGGGGTTTTTTAATTTATATATTTATTTATTTATAGATAGACTTAAATTGATTAAGGCCAATATAATGAAAGAAGGGACTCTGTGTGTGTGTGTGTGTGTGTGTGTGTGTGTGTGTGTGTGTGTGTGTGTGAGTGAGAGAGAGAGAGAGAAACAGAGACAGAGAAAAAAAGAGAGACAGAGGAAGGGAGAGATGGAGGGAGGGAGAGGGAGAGAGAGAGAGAAGGAGGGAAAGAGACACAGACAGAGACAGACAGAAAGAGAATCAATCACTATTGTATGAGCATGGGAAGAGCTACGCTGGAGTCAGAGGAACTGCTCCAGATCCTGCCTCTCTTGAGTCAAAGTCCCCTCCCTAAATCTCAGTTCCTCAGTGGCAACATGAGAGAGTTGGACAGAATGGTCTCTGAAGTCTCTGCCAGCTCTAGACCTATGAGCCTGGAACTAGGGCAGAGCATCAGAGCTTTGGCCCAGGCCGCCAACTTTAGAGGCTCCTTTGACACTAGGATGAGCCCCAGAACCTGTTTCTCCCCTCAGCATGGCACACATCCTCCCTCCCTCCTCCCAAATAAGGACCTCTTTCATACGAATTTCTCAGGGCCTAGTTTGTGGTACTCAGTTTAAGATTAAAAATTCCAAATTGGGTTCTTTTGCTAGGTTTGCATTCAATGGGCAGCAGATTTCTTCTACTGACTCTCCTCTTTCTCCTCCCTCCCAATCCTCCTTTTTCCCCTCCCCCCAAACCAAAATTCTGCCACCACATCCTCCTCTCTAGTGATCACAAGGATTGGGGGTCATAAAAAGTAATCCCTCCTGAGCTGGAGACCCGCGATCTATGGTTTATATCCTTTTCAGAGGGACATGCTGAGGGTGAGAAGGGAGGGCCAGGATCCTTAATAAAGAAAAGAGCCCTGCCCTTTCAATAGACCCATTTGAATCACTATCATGAATCTAAGCCAACTTTGCCTGGGCCAGTATTTACCAGCCAAACCTGTTGGTCAATCACTGAGGCTAATCTTAAGAATTAAGGGTCTGGATCCTAGCTCTAGATAAAGATACAAATGCTTCTCAGTTCAGATCTGAAGGAAATCTCTGTTTTGTAGAAGAAATGTAGCGTAAGAAAGTCAATGAACCCCCCTATTTACTCTCTTCGGGAGAAACCATGGTTGGCAGTAATTTTGAGGCATTGTGTCCTCTTAGAACAGGGATTCTTGACCTGGGATCTATGGACTTTAAAAAAAAATTATGACTATTTCAATATAATTTGTTTCCTTTGCAATCCTGTGTATTTTGCACATTTAAAAACATTTGGAGAAGGGGATCCATAGGCTTCAGACACTGTCAAAGGAGTCTAAGACATTTAAAAAAAAAAAAGGTAACGAACCCTTGTCTTAGAGAGACAAGGAGAAGATGAGGAGCCTCACCCTGGGGCATCTTCAGACTGCCAGAGTCCAAACACTAGAGGGCAAGACTAGAGGGGTGTCAGCAGAACTCAGTGACCCAAAGTGGATTCTTTCCTTGAGTTCAAAATTGGAACAAAGCTTCAGTCAAGGATAAGTTTGCCCTGCTCAGAGATTTCTCTCAAGGTAGAAATAATATGTGATTAAATGAATGAATGGAAAGCATTAAGTGTTTCCTATGTGCCAAGCGTTGTGTTATGGGCTGGTGATATAAGCTGAAAACCTGAATGGTTTCTGCCCTCAAGAAACTTACATTCTAATAAGGTAAGACAGCACATGGGAATGATACTGTCTGCCATCTCCTCCGATATCCTTAAGAGGATGAAACTGGGAAAAGGAAGGCAGGACATAAGTTGGGCCTGAAATTGAGAGAACAAGTACCAGAGATTGTGAATGTGATGACTACGAAATGTACCTGTAATCAGCCTTGAGCTAAAACACATCCTCTCTCCATCTAGGCCTTTTACACCCAACCCAGTAGTGTGGCTGAGTATGCAGATTTGGAGATGAATCATAGCATCCCAGAGCAGGAGGGAGACCTCAGGGGCTGTCTAGTCTAACCCATGTAGAAAGAAGAATCCTCTAGCTTTCCCAATGAGTGGTCAGCCAAATTTCCAGCAAGAAAGACTCTATCACCTACAAAAATTGTAATATGCTTGGTACCTGGACAGAGATCCAGGTTAAAATGCTAGGCCTGGAGTTAATTAAACACTGGCTCCATGAGCATTGTATTCTGAAGTCCAGAGAGATTGAGATCCCAGGGGATCTTGGTTCTAAGAATTTCAGAAAAGCTCTTGCCCAGGTATATGCATGTTCCAGCCTTGCTCCCAAATCTCTGGCCCACAGGTGGTTTTTTGTCAAGAAGCAAACTTAATTTTCAGAGTCCCACAAATGAGAAGCGGATCTTGAGACTGAGTATTTCAGACTGAGTATTGATATTGAAACTGTTGGAGGCATCTGCCAATAAGGAATTAGAGTGTTACTTATCCGAGATTTTTAAAAAATGGATAGATAGATGAATAAATGATAGATAGATAGATAGATAGATAGATAGATAGATAGATAGATGGATGGATGATGGATGGGTGGATGGATGGATGGGTGGGTGAGTGGATGGATGGATGGATGGATGGATGGATGGATGGGTGGGTAGGTGGGTGAGCGGATGGATGGATGGATGGATGGATAGATGGATGGATGGATGGATGGGTGGATGGATGGATGGATGGATGGATGGATGGATGGATGGATGGGTGGATGGATGGATGGATGGATGGATGACTAGAAACCTGGATAGATAAATAGATTAAAGGATACCAATGATGGATAGATGGATAGTTGGATGATCAATAGATAGAGGAAAGATGGGTGGATAGATAGCTGAAAGCAATAATAATATCTGAGGATCATCAGTCTGGAACTGAAAGGAACTGTGGAGTTGAACAGCCTAATTTTATAGATGAGGACACCGAGGCTTTGAAAAGTCACAGAATAATCAACATAGAGTGAGGGAAGACCTCAGAGGCTGCCTAATCCAACCCTCTCATTTTACAAAAGAGGGAAGCTAAGGAGGCTGTGCACCTTGCTCTACTGGGTAGTGATGTTTCTTACTCATTCACTCACTCAACAAGCATTTATTAAATCCTGGCCCAGTAGCAGCCATGTGATAAACAGAGTTGCTACACAAGCAAAACAAACAAACCCAAACAGTCCCTGCCCTCAAGAAGCTTTCCTTCTATTAATAAGGGATCAACTGGTTCTAGGCCAGTCTCACTCATTTCATAGATGAGGAAGCTGAGAGCCAGAAAGGTGAAGGGTCCCACCACATATCAACAAGTCAGGGACTCAGATTACAAAGCACAGCCTTCGTGTCCAGGGTACTTTCAATCACACCACACTGCTTGAGATTCATTCCACAAATCTTCCCCAGGTAGACAAAATACCATCTTCCCTAACACCTGTCTTCCTATGCTATTGACTTTACAGAAATTCTGTGGTCATTACTGAATCCAACCTTGAAAATTAAAAACCAAAATTGTCCACACACCCACAGGTACACATTCCAAGCTTGCCCTCCTTTCTTCACCCTTCTAAGAATGAAACTGATGTGCTTTGAGATGTTGTGGTTGTGAACAGGTGGGCAGGAAAGGACTGCCTCCCAAGATGGTTTTATCTTCCTTTTGGAGCCCTCAGAGACCTGAGAATGGAAGTGATGGAGGGTGAACAGTCACTAGTTTCTCTCAAGAGAGTTCTTTCCACAGATGGAAAAGATACATTAAAATTGCCGAATAAGTTGGAAAGCACTTGGCAGAAAGCAGGAGCCTCTCGCCAGACCAACCTTATATAATATGTGTGTGTTATGTAACATGCAGAATACTTAATATGGTGTATATATTATGTAAATGGCGTGTCATTTGAAGTAATAATGACAAATTTAGATCCACTGAGCACATATATTCAATGACAGATTAGAACACGGAAGTCCTTTTGCCAGAGAGTCTTAAAATGTAGCCCCTCCTGGTGGACCTAAGCATGGCTAGAATGTATCTTCCTCCCCCATCTCCTGGCTCTCTAGTCCCCTCCCCTCCTAGCTGCCTTTCCCGGCAAAAAAGTGAGAGAGGGCAATTCCCACCGAAAAAGGAAATTCTTCTAAACCTCCCAACTCTTCCCTCTTGGTCAGATGAGCATAGCTGTGAATTCTACTCTAATTGCACAGGGGTCATTCCTTTCCTGACTGCATTGACCATACTGACCCAGAAGGCTGGAAGTGACAGGGAGTCCACTGTCTGAGAGTGAGGTGGCCATGAGCCATAGCAAGGAACAGGTTCCCCTCTGCCTCCCTCCCCCAAATGCTCTGGCAAGGGCAACAGGAGCCAGCAGAAAACTGATACTGGCCACTGGTGGCAATGGCTTGGTCCAGTGAAAAGTTGGCTACCTTTGAAGATCTGGGTTCAAACCCCAGTAGTACCACTAATTATTTGTGGGAACCTTCCCTCCCTTCCACTGCTTTGCTCTAGGCACAGTCAAGTCAACCACCATTCCAGGAAAGGAAAAGTCAATCCATTACCCTTCCACACCAGTCAGTCAACAATCAAGCAGCATTTGTTAAAGCACCATGTGCCAGAGATTGTTCTCAGCGTTGGGGATTTGAAGAAAGGAAGAAGTATAGTCTCGGCTCTCAAGCAGATTACACCTTTATGGGGAGACAACACACAATTAATTCTGGACGCACAAAGGTACGTACAACATCCATGGGAAACGATTTCAGGAGGAAAGAAAGTGGGAACTGGGAGCCTCCCGAAGAAGGATGGCTTTAAATCTGCATCCTGACTGGCCCCACATGTGCTGTCCTCCCCATGAAAGCAGCAGCTCTGCAAGGGCAGAGGCTGGCTCGCTTTCTGTATCTGTGCCCCCATGGCTGCCACAGCGCGCACATACTCGATCCTTGTGGATTGACTCACTTCTCCAGGTTTCAGCTTCTTTACCTGCGAAATCAGGGGAAAGGTCAGTCTAGAGGACCTTTAAGGCTCCTTCAACTTCCTAAGTCTATAAACCTAGTGCAGGTACACAGAGCTTCTCAGAGGATGAAAAAGTGATGTGGTATAGTAGCTCACTGGACTTGAAGTCATCTTACCTATCCCCTAGTCTACCTATCCCACCTATGCCCAAATCCAGAGCCCATCCCACCTGTCCCCTAGTCCAGAACCTTAGTCCAGAACCCATCCCACCTATGCCCAAGTCCAGTACTCATCCCACCTATGCCCAAGTCCAGTACCCATTTCACATAAGCCCAAGTCCAGTACTCATCCCACCAGTCCAGAGCCCATCTCACTTATGCCCAAGTCCAGAACCCATTCCACCTATGTACCCAAGTCCAATACCCATCCATATGCTTTAAAAAAAAAAAAGAAAAGAAAGTTCTTTGAAAGCACCTAATTTCTGGGCACTTCTGTTACTGTTATTCAGTGACTTCCCAAAGACATAAAGCTTTGTTGTGGTTGAGTCATTTCGTTGTGCCTGACCTTTCATGGTCCCATTTGGTGTTCCCTTAGCAAAGATACTGGAGAGGTCTGGCCATTTCCTTCTCAAGGTCATTTTACAGATGAGGAAACTGAGGCAAACAGGGTTAAGTGAATTGCCCAGGATCACACAGCTCATAAGTGTCTGAGGTTGGCTTTGCACTCATGCAGCTTAGTCTTCCTGATTCCAGCTCTAGGGCTCTGCCCACTGTGCCATCTAGCTGGCCCTCTGAGAAATTCAATGAAGAAACTAGAAAGAAGGGAGGGAAAGATGGAGGGAAAGACAGAGGGAATCTATCTCAGGCCTACACTGAATTTTGACAAATAACATGAATTTATAAGAAATGCATATCCTAAAAGCAACCAAAGGTGCTATACACACACACACTCACACACACATACCACACAAATCACACCACACACACACACAACACACACACGTACTCTCAAACACACACACACACACACACACACACACACACACACCCTCCATGTCCCTCCTATAGATGAAGTACAAAAAAATCAATGTTATCCCTTGACTCTGGCAATGATTCTTTCAACCTTTCACACTGTCTCTCTTTGCTGCATAAAGAGCAGCTTCCCAACCAGTACTAAGAAGGTGACATTTCTTCTACCGTTCTCCCTGCTCAGACCACACCTGGAGTGTTCACCTCCAGCCACCCAAGTCTGGAAGGGATAGGGTTAAGCTGGAGAATGTCCAGAGGAGAACAACGAAGCTCATGGAAGGCGCTGAGATCGTGCAATATGAGGATTAGCTGAAGAAGCTAGAAATATTTAGCTTGAAGATGAGAAGTCTTGCTTGGGGGTTGGGAGTGGGAAAGAGCACAGTCTTCAAATATGTGAAGGATTGTTATATGGAGAGAAGATTAGCCTTTTCTGCACAGCCCTAGAGAGCAGAACCAGGAGTTATAGATGGAAATCATTATGAGGCCCATTGGGCTTGATGCCAGGAAAAACTTCCTAACCCTTAGAGCTGCCCTAAAGGGGAAGAGCCATGTGATGAAGTTATAGGCTTATTCTTAATTGAAGGCTTCAAGCAAAGACTGGATGGCCACTGGTCAGGTATGTTGACGTACTAGTCTGGATGGCCGCTGGCGTCCTTCTTGCTCAGAGATTCTATGCCTGCAATATTTATTTTCAGCTATCAGCTAATGATGAACCAATTCTACTTTCAAAAGACATTTGAGAAGGTAAGGTTCCAGTCAACACTCCCAAGAACTAATTCCCTGTGAGAACATATTGGGGAAGGCCAATGGACAGCCTAGGCCGCCTACTACCATCCGTACAATCCTGACCTTCTCAAAGAGGAAATGAGACACACTCCCTGAGAGAATGCATAAGCTATGACCTGTCCCAATAGCGCTGTACATGACAGTCTCTACTTTTCAGCTTACCACTACAGGGAAAATTTCAAAAAAAGTTCTGCTTTTACCTCCACCCCTCCTAAAATCCTAGGTCAATTTTCTTCCAGCATTAAAATACTATCCCCTAGTCTCATTAGCCTCAATATTCTTGTTCCATCAAAACATCTCATTGTTTTTTCACCAGAGCCCCACAGTTCTAGGTCTCCTTTAAAGCCACCGTTCTTCATAGAAAGTAGAAGCAATGGGTTCCTTTGGGCTCTGCTCTATTCAGTTCGAAAAGAATCATATGGCCAATGCATTTAACCAATCAACCAACAAGCATTGATTAAGTGTCTACTGTATGTCAAGCACTGTGTCAACCACTGAGAATATGACAAAAAGGAAACAGTCCATCCAGTTTGAACCATTCTTTCCAAAGTTCACAAAAACATAAGAGAGCTGGAAGGGACCTCAGAGACTATTTAGCCAAAGGACCATAGGCTTGATAACAGACCTAGATTTGGAAGGGACCTGAGAAGTCAGCTAATGGACTTCCATTCTACAGAGGAAACCAAGCCCTAGAGGGGTGAGATAACTTGTTCAAGGACCACAGGTTTAGAGCATCTTGTTTTTCGGTCATGTCTGACTTTTTGTGACCCCATTTTGGGTTTTCTTGGCAAAGATACTGGAGGGGTTTGCATTTCCTTTTCCAGATCATTTTACAGATGAGGAAACTGAGACAAACAGGGTAAAGTGACTTGCCCAAGGTCACACAGCTACTAAGTGTCTGAAGCCAGATTTGAACTCATGAAGATGAGTCTTACTGAGTCCAAGCCCAGAGCTCTATCCACTCTACCTACTCTATCCACCCACCTAGTTGCCCAAAAGGGACTTCAGGGACCCCCTAATCCACAGAAGAGAAAACTTGGGCCCAAAGAGGTCAAATAATTCTCACAAGGTCACATAGGCCTTAGCAGAAGACCTAGTATTTGGACTTGTCCCCTGACTCAAATTCCACAGTCCTTGCATTACATCACCAAAGCCCCCAATTTCTGGCTGAATGGGTCCCTGCACCTGCCCCAGGGTCTCCCCAACTGCCATCATGTCTCGGTACCATAAATGTCAGTGCTCAACAATCCTCTCCAGCCCATCATTGGAAGCACAGCCCCTGAAAGGGAACCTCCAGCAAGAAAGGGGCCACATGTGATCTTAATTAGTGATGAGCGTGGGTTGGACCATCTGTGTCCCAGAGAACCGAAAGGCAAGCTGCCTTTCGTGTGCCAGGAAAGCTATGTAATGGGGAGAGCAGGAGAGAAGCCAGAGCTGAGAGGAGTCTAGGGGTAAAACCAGCAGCATGGAGAGCCTGGTGAGGCTCTGGTGGGGAAGACTAGACAGCCTCTTCTAGGGCCTTGGAAGAGCATCTGGGCTTTTTAGTCACATCACCCAATGATGAACATCCACCAGAAGCTCCCTGATACGTCAGAGGACTAAGTTACACTTAATCCATGCCCCCCTCATTTATAGATGAAACGGAGACACAAAACAGGAAATAATTCACCCAAGGTCATATCTCCAGCATCTATGGAAAAGGGCATGTCACAAGTGAGGTCAGGACATTGGGCTATGCTTCTGGCACCTCCAATATGTCAACTCCCTTCCCTGGGGTCCAAGACACGCCAATCTCTATGTTGTGGTGGGCTAGATTATGGTGAGACACCAAGCCAGGCAGACACTTGGGGATCTAAAGGACACAGATGTAACAAGGACAGTGGGACCACACAAACTGAGGGATTTGCAGAAATACCAGGGAGGAAGAATTGGAAAGAAAACATGGAAGGCTGCTATAAATACAGCCAAATAATTTATAGAATCAGGGAAATGCAACATGAGAAGAAAGATGGCATCTAAGGCTAGGTGGGGATCTGTCGCAGATCATCTCTCTCCCTCGCTGAAAGAGGGGAGGGCAAATGAAAGATTTCTAACCAACTACCCAGGAACCTGAAACCACAGGATGTGGCGGCCTTTAGCTTCCCAGACATCTGTTGGGTGATAGATACAGCTAAATATGAATCATCAAAGGCCCTTCTAGGTCACATAAAGGACGGCTCTGGGAGGGAGAAAAGTATGGGATTCAGCGAAGGCAGCAATACTTGGGATCTACACCTTAATGATCTCCTGGGAGGTGCCAAGGAAGAAAAGGGAGCTCCAGGAGGCAGGACAAGGCATGATGGGAAAGCAGGGGAAGAAGGTCAAGGTCTAGCAGATGAAAAGATGGAGCAATCTTTCTGTCTTCTTTTAATATTCAACCAAGCAGGGAAGGGGAGGCAAGTGTGCCAGTCACTGCCCATAAATGAAAAAGGGGTTGCCAGAGGCTCAGAAAAGCTTCAGTTGAAACCATCTGCTGTGAAGAAGAAGAAAAGGTCCAGGCTCTAGTGACATGGTTACTGAAGTTTCGGAAATTACAGGATCATAGGGCAAAGGTTAAAAGTGATCCCAGAGACCATCTATTCTACTACCCCCCCCCGCCCCATTTTACAGATGAGGAAACTGAGGTCCAGAAAAGTTAATGACTTAGGTTCATATTTTTAGAACCTCAGAGATCATGTAGCCCACCACCTCATGTTATAAACAAGGAAACAAGGATCTCCCAAGTAATAAGTGTTAAAGGTAGGATTTGAAGCCAGATCCTCTGACACCAGAGGTGGTATTCTTGCTCCTGTACTATGGTCCCTCTCTGATCCAGCCCCTCACTCCCTGCTCTGTCTATACCCCCTCCTTTAACATGGATTCGCTGCCACCCTATGCCCTGGAGATGGAGCAGGGAAGGAGAGAGTGAAACAGAGCATACTTTGTATGGGGAGTGAAGGAATTTGAAGGACAAAGAACAGAGCTGACCATCCAAGCACCACAGACCCTCTTCACCCCAGCGGGCCTTTCTACAGCACCAACTGGGCTGTGTCCTGGGTGGCAGCACTGGCCCAGGAAGAGGTAGGTGCAGGAGTGAGGGGTGTTCAATAGCCAGTGCTAAAATAACAGGCAGTCAAAGATTGGGACGGGAATTGAATTCCAACAAGATTGTCTTCTTTGTTTAATATTAAAGATCATATTAAAAAACACCTATAGAACAGTCAAGATGCATAGGGGCAGGTAGACAAATGGCTGGACCAAGTTACGGTCATCTAGGGAAAGAAAGGAGAACAGAGGCACTCTTTCATAACTGTTTGGGTCAAAATGCAGAGGATAAGAGGGAGCAGTCATGAGAAGCTTAATTATAATGAAGTGGAAAGAAAGCTCCCTCTAGAACCCAACAGCTAAACTTGGACTGCTTTCCAGAAATGGGATTTTTAACCAGAAGTTAAGGACAGCAGAACAATTAAAATAGCTACCTCTTCCCTCTTTAGAAAGGAGAAAAGAAAGCTTTAGTTGTCAATGCAGTGTGTCTGTGTGATATGGATTGATGAATTCATCCACCCATTTCTGGGATGTCAGGTCAAAGGTTACGCCTTATGCAGAGAGAGCCAACAAAGAGAAATCTTGAGGGGATGCAGGTCTTTGGGGAAAGGAAGAGAAAATGAATGGTAATCTGTTGGCAAAATTAAGAGGTGGTCTTTGGGTCCTGGATAGGGCCTCAAGTCTCTGCTATAGCAATGAGTTTAAATAGTGAAAGACTAAATGTGTAAGTCCATAGAAACTCACAAATCCCGAAGCCTTGGGACATGTGGATGAATCCAATGGATGGTTGAAGGCTCTCCTTGATTCTTCAAACAGCAGTACAGCACGGTGAGTACAGGGCCAAGGGTCCCAGCTCTTCCAGTTTCCTGACTGTATGACCTCGGGCATGTCATGTAACCTTCTGGACCTCAGTTTCTTCATTATATAAAGTCAAAGGGTTGGACTAATGGTGTCTTGGGTCCCTTCAAGTTATAGAGCTATGAACTATATAAGATTCGTGTGTGTGTGTGTGTGTGTATGAATGTTATAAAACTATAGAAGAAGGTGCTATTTACTGCCATAGCTAAACCAGCACCCAACGAGTTTAGCTTCCTTTATTCTTTTAGCCTCATTGGAAATAACCCAGCTTCCATGTAATACGTGGAATTGGAGCACCCTGAGGTGCTGGGGTAGTTTTTTTGGTTTGGGTGGTGGAAGGGTGTATTTTTCGTAACAGTTGGATTACAAGAGTAAGTTATACTTTATAAATGTGACTGGAGAATAGTTTAAAAGGCATGTTGGACACAAGCTCTGATATCTAGATGGATAAGAGGCAGGCTGCCTGGACCATACCACCTTGTAGATGCAAAGACCAGGCAGAATCTGAGATCTGGAGCTAATGCCCCCACTCTCTAGAGGAGTAAACTGAGACTTAGTGGGCCACTTAGCTGCTGAGCATCAAAAGTGGAATTTGTGAAGCCAGCTCTCTCCTCTGTGCCACAGACTTGGAGCTGGAAGGAACCCCAAAGGTGACGGAGGCTGCCCCATTTGTTTTACAGATGAGGAAAAAGCCAAAGCCAAGTTTCTGACTTCCAGATAGATGCAGGAGCCCCATTAGCAGGCAAGAGGCAGAATAGTGAAATGGGGTCCCTTCTGGAGGAGGTCTCATGGGATGTTCCAGGCTTCTGAATGAGCCCAAGCTGCCTTTAACATTGTTCTTTAGTGGCCTACAAGAGGATGTAAACAACACATTAATTATGCTCTCAGGAGCAACTAAATTGGGAAGTGTCGTAAATACTAATGGGAAAAGAGATGAAAGAAAGGACTCTGAGGAATTAGAAATTCAACCTGGGTCTTCTGGGAGAAAGTTTTCTGAAGCCTCAGGAAGCCACAGATAGGTGGCATGATGAATTACACCTAAATTCAAAACCAGATCAAAGCAGGTGTAATCTCATACACTCTCGCTAGCCGAGTCCCACACTCTCTACCCAAGGTCTGGTGAGAAGGTATCCGTCCCCCTGTTCATTCACCCAGCGTTTAGGAAGGGTCTGTGGTGCACAAAGCGCTGCAGAAGAATTCACCAGAGACCATGGAATCCATTTCTCTACTTTTACAGATTTGGAAACTGAAGTCCAGAGGTATCATAGGATCCTAGAAAAGGAAATCCAGCTCCCTTGTGTTATAGAGAAGCCAACTGAAACCTGAGGTCCCCAAGTAAGTTCTTAGAACCAGGATTCAAACTGCCAAGGGCTCTGCCACAAAATCTGGTATTCTTCCCACTGTACTAAAGTTGGCCAGTCAGAGGTCACCCTTGCTACACTTAATATTTGCAAGACATTGACCCCTTTTCGGATGTTTCATCACCCAGAGTGAACGGATCTTTTTGAGGAAGAGTAAAGGCTGATGGTATGAGGAGACTGTGAAGTACACACTACAGAGCAATCCTAGATTGGAAAAAAAAATAACAAAATGAGTTCCATTTTCAGGAGAAGCTGGCATTGACTGAAGTCAGAACAGTGGGCCTGTTATACATGTCATGAATTAGAATCCCGAGGCTTCAGAATTCAAAGAAACCTCAGAGCATTTAATCTAACTTAGAACTGAACTGGAATGAATTCTTCAATAAATGGCCATTCAAACCCAACTTGAACATCTCAGCCATGGGAAGCTCATTACCTACTCCTGAGACACTCAACTTCTCTTTTGGGTAGCCGTAATTATTAAGAAGGTTTTCCTTACTTCAAGCCAAAATCTGCCCCTTTTCTACTTCTATCCATTGCTCCAGCTTCTGACTTCTCCTGCCAAGGAAAACAAGTCTAAGCATAATGACTCTTAAAATGCTTGCAGTCAACTATTACATTCCCACCAAGACCACTCCCAAATCTTCTCCTGTCAAAATTAAAAATCCCCAGTTCTTCGAAAGGTTCTTTCTTGGGCATGGCCATCAGGTCCTCCTCTCGGTGCATGCTCTGCCTTGTCAATGTCCTTCCTCCACTTTGGCTCCCAGAATCAACCCCAGTGCTCCAGACATAGACTGACCAGTATAGAATACTGGTGTCTCCGCTTGCTAGTCTTACACATCGTGCCCTCTCTTCATGAAGCTTAGTGCGGCATTTCCGTTCTCAGCTGCCATATTGTAATGTTGACTTAGTGCTGACCTTGCAGTTCACGAAAACTTACAGACTAAGTACACGTTGGTCATTCAATTATTGAGCCCAGGTGAGCTTATATTAAATAAAAAATGTGTGCCCATTAAATTTCCAATGATTAGATTCTGTGTGTTATTCCAGGATAGCAGTATCTTTTTGGATACTTCCTCTCACACCCAATGGTTTGCCAAACCTTTATTTATTAGTTAAAAAGTGTTCAATCCAAAACATTGATAAAAAATGTTTAACCCCATGGATCCCCTAAAAGAGACCTTTGGCACTCCACTAAAGACCTTCTCAACTGACATCAATTAATGAATCTCTTCTTTTGGGTCAGCTACTTCATCCAGTTGTGAATTCATACCATCCATATCTATTTTCCAGTCTCTCTCTGCATCTTGTTCATAAGAATATAATGAAGGGCTGACCCAGTAGAAAGAGTGCCAGGCCTGGAATCAGGAAGACTCATCTTCCTGAATTCAAATCTGGCCTCAAACACTTCCTAACTGTGTGACCCTGGGAAGGTCACTTCACCCTGATTGCCTCAGTTTCTTCATCTGTAAAATGAGTTGGAGAGGAAAATGGCAAACCACTCTAGTAACTTTGCCAAGGAAACCCTAAATGGGGTCACCAAGAGTCAGATACTACTGAAATAACCAAACAATTGTCAGATACGTTACTAATACCCAGTATAGCATTTCAGTGGTATCCCCTTAACCTACCATCCGATCCACATTGTCAAGAGAGATACGGAGGCCAGATTTGCATGATAACCCTAAGGAACCATGCTGGCTCACAATGATCACTACTTCCTTTTTCTAAGTACTCATAGACAACTGTCTATAAAAATATGTTTTCAAGTTCTTTCCAGGAATTAGAGTCAGGCTTTCCAGCTTACGGTTTCAAGAATTTATCTGCTTCCCCTTTTCAAAAACTGGAGTCTCTCAGTGGCACTTTTCCTGCTTTTCACAGTTTTTCAAAAGTCATTCCTATGACTCAGAAATCATACCCAAAAGTCCTTTCGGTGCCCTGGGATAGAGTCTGTCAAAGTTAGCAGCTTGAAATCAGTGAGGGTGGCTCACTACTTCCTCTAACTTTTGAAGGATGAAATTGTCATCAATAGAAGTCCACACAGCCTGCCCGCCATCTTTCCTATGACCTGACTCCAGGCTGGATTTGGATCTCCTCCTGGAAGGTTTTATCCATTTCTTTTTTTCTGGCTGGGTAGCATATATCATACTCACAGAATCACAAAATTTCAGAAGAGGGAGGAACGTTGGAAAATATATAGTCTAATTTATCTGTTCCTATCCCAACATTGTTTCTGTTTTTCCTCTCCATTGAGTCTCAATGAAGCGTTCTCCCTTTCTAGTTTACAAATTTCTTCATTCTATTTCCTGTCCATATTCTCACCCGCCACCTTACCATTGAGACCAGAGGCCACGTCCTGGAGGACTTAACTTTTTCAGCTGCAGATCTCCTGGGTCCCCCATTCAAGGGTGTGCTGGAGTCAGCCCAAACCAGCTCCCCAGAAATGATTGCTAAATTTTCCACGTGAATGCTACAAACCGAGGCTTGATTGTTTGTTTTGTTCATTGTCGTTCTAGACTTAAGAAAGTAGTGGATCAAATGTTAATCATTCAGATGAAACTTTGAAAGTGTTTCATGAGTACATTTTTTTCCCTAATAAGTCAGTTATGAAGCATTTCCCAGCATGCACCTGCTCCAGATCCCAGTTGGTGAGTGTGCCCTGTGGCCCACCAAGTCTAGGTTCCCATCTTCTTACCAGCTTCCCTGCTTCTACCCACACACCCTTTACTACTCCCTCTAACTTCCAGCTCTAGAACCAGAATCAAATACTGCCATTGTTACTGGAAAGGGTGGCCAACCCTTTCCACTAAGGCTCCATTCATGATTCCTATGACTTTCTAAAGCAAAATAATCCTCCGTGGGCACCATTGTGCTATAGGTACTGTCTTCCAGGGCAAAGACCGTATTTGATTTTATATTTCTAACTCCAGTACTTCTCAAGGTACTGGACCCAGAAGTAAGCACTTAATAAATACTTTTTCATTGATTGATTCATTCTTTTTTTTAATATTTTCATTTGTTCATCATTTAACGTTTATACAGCACCTAGTAGTCACCAAGCATTATGTTAAGTGCTTTACACTTTACACTTCATTTGACCCTCTTGACAAACCTAGGAGGTAGGCGCTATCATCACCCCCTTTTTCTGGGTGAGGAAGACAAAGGTTAAGTGACTCACCCAGGGTCACACAATCAGTAAGCATCTGAGACTCCACTGCCTGATTCCAACCACCCTTCCCACACTTACTACCATGGCCAAATAAATCCCTTTACCTTCCCAGGGCTCAATTCCTTTACCTGTAGGACTGGATGACCTCCAAGGACCCTCCTCACTCACCTCTGATCCTGTAGTCCAGCCAGCTATTCATCCCTTCTGAAGACAGCATGTCCTTCCATCACCATATTCCAGCGATGAATCACATCCCACCATGTCCCAGTGTTCCCCAGGAGGTCAAATGTATCTTCTTGCATTAAGAGCTCTATTAATAAAGATTACGTCCACTCTGAGCATGTGTGTATAGACACAAGCCGTAAGTCCCTCCTTCTCCTCCTCTTCTCAGATACTGTTTTCTAAGGTTGGAAGGCTGATGGTCATCTTCCTATGACTTACCAGATAGTTGGGGGAGCGGGGGCATCTGGAAAGGAGGTGCATGACCTTCTCTTAGATGCCCTTTAATGTCCTTCTGGTTCTAAATCTAGAATCCTCTGCTCCCTCCCCCTCCACTTGGGAAGTCAGAGTTGGGGGAAGGACAACAAACTGTCTGCCTGTTCGCTGTGCTGGGAGCTCATGAGGTTAGCCGTGTTATAAGCCAGTGCTTTTTCTGCCTTGTGCTCATCGTTGCAGAAGGGGACATTGCCCTGTTTTCAGTTTAATGATCTCTTGGTTGTGTACAGACCAGGGAGGGAGCGCTGCTTCTGGGGGGAGAGTATCCACTTTTACCCTTGATTGGAAGATCTGGTCTCTTAAAAAGCTCCACTGGGTAAATGGGGGTGCTTCTGTGCGTTCTGTGGACCTCATTCTCCCACTGTGTGCCTGCCCTGATGCTTTTTCCTTCTGAAGTATTTGTTCAATCATTCAACAGTGTCCAGTATATCATGATCCCATGGACCATACTATCCATGTGGTTTTTCTTAGCAAAGACGGTGGAGCAGTTTGCTGTTTCCTTCTCTAGTGGGTTAAGGCTTACAGAGTTAAGTGACTTGCCTAGGGTCACCCAACTACTACATGTGTGAGGCTGAATCTGAACTTAAGTCTTCCTGACTCCAAGCCCTGGACTCTATCCACTGTACCACCTAGCTGCCTCTTGAATTTCCTTTCCCTTTTTTCAAGGAAACTCTTCATCCTCCCTTAGGAACCAGTAAATAAGAAAGCAGAAGGGAAGCAGATAACTAGTTAAATGTTTATTCATTCATTTTTTCATATTTTGATTTATTCATCAGAATATAGCTCCACTGATAATAACCAATAATAGCTAACATTTACATGGTGCCTACTATGTGCCAAGTGCTATGCCAAGTGTTTTACAAGATCTCATTTGATTCTCATGACAAACCTAGGAAGCACGTGCTATTATTTTAACTAGTAATATTATTATAAATTTATTATTTTAAGTAGTAATAAACAGATAACTAAGAGAAATCTCTGCAAGTTTCTTTAATTTCCAAGATATATAAAGAACTGATTTAAATGTATAAGAATAAGAGCCACGCCTCAGTTGGTAGAGAGGCTAAGAATATCAAGAGGCAGTTTTCTGAATAGGAAATATAAGCTAACCATGGCCATATCATTAATAATTAGAGAAATGTAGAATAAAGCAACTCTGAGATTCTACCTCATACCCAGCAGACTAGGAAAGCTGACCAAAGGGAAAAAAAAGAAGAAGAAAAATGAGAAATACTATAGAAACTTTGAAGAAAATGAATGTTGGCACACCCATACCTTGTTGGTGGAGCTGTGAATTGGTCTGGCCATTCTAGAAAGTAATTTGGAACTATGCCCAGATCGTCACTAAACTGGGCATACCCTCTGAACAACTGATGCCACAACTAGGTATACACCCTCAAAGAGATCAAAGAAAAAGAAAAGCAGGGGCGGCTAGGTGGTGCAGTGCATAGAGCACTGGCCCTGGAGTCAGGAGGACCTGAGTTCAAATACGGCCTCAGACACTTAACACAAAAAACTAGCCATGTGACCTTGGGCAAGTCACTTAACCCCAACTGCCCTCCAAAAAACAAAAAAACAAAAAAAAGAAAAAGGAAAGCAAAAGTGTCTTTTGTGGTCGTAAAGAAAATTAAGGGAGGTAGTGGTACCCGTCAACTGGGGAATGGGATTATTTTAAGTAAATGTAATAATGGATTACTATTGTGCCATAGGAAATAATGAAAAGAAGAAACCTGGGAAGATTTGTATGAACTAATGCAGAGTAAAGCAAGTAGACCCAGAATGACAATTTCTCCAGTAACAACATGGCAAAAAAAGACCAATTCTGTAAGACATAAGAATTCTGATTAGTGCAGTGACCAACCATGATTCCAGAGGATCAATGACGAAGCATGTTAACCAGCCTCCTAAGAAGGAAGTGACCAACTCCAAATGTCCAATGGGACAAGCATTTTTAGACATGGCCGATATGGGAACTTGTTTTGCTTGACTAGGCATATTTGTAATAAGGGTTTTATTTCCCTTTTATTTCTTTTTCTGAGGGTAGGAAGATGGGAAAGAAAGAAAAGAAAAGCTGGTTAGTTGAAAAAATATTTTAATTAAAAAAAAAAACAACTGTTCCTATTCCTTGACCGTTATCGAGGAGTCGACGGCTCATGTATTTTGAAGGAATTGTCTTAGTAGTCAGAGTCCTCTTACAAAATGTGTTATTTTAATCATAATGGCTTCATGAGGGGAGAGAAAAATGAAAGAAAAGAAATCTCCCCTCCAGTCCTGTGACCTCTTCCTGTAGCAAGGAGAGCAACCTTCCTTCTGTGCCTCATTTGTCGATGGGTGCCAAAGAGTCATGTGAATGAGGCTGGAGAGGCCGAAAAAGCTGTTCCTTGGCACCAGAAAAAGCCCAAGCATAGCAAGATCCCTGCAGGTCACTGGCACATTCCCCTCACCCACCATCCTTACTGAAACTGAGCTCCTCTGTTCTCTGTGGTCCTTGCTGCCAACTGCAAGGACTACTTGTTTGCCTGTTCACTCTCTAGAGGGGATCCTAAAAGAAGATCTTTTTTATTTTTCTAAATGAGGAGCTCTTTTTTTTCTGGGATTTTGCCACCTTTTCTCCCATTCCTATAACACTTTCCACAAAAGAATCCCATGACATAGGGGGGCATATGTAATAATGATTCTTATGTATGTTATGAAGAATTTACAATTTGCAAAGCCCTTTACAGATTAGGGCATCCCAAGAGTCTTAGTGTGGTTTTAAGCTTTAGAGGTAGTTATGTTATCATTCCCATTTCATAGAGGAGGTTCAGAGAGCTGAAATATTGAGGTCACAGCTAGTTAAGTATCAGGACCTGAGCTCAGACACAGCACAGAACTCCGTCTACTACTCCAAGCTGTCTCTCATTAGCTGAGGCATTATTTGCTCAAATGCCTTTGACTTGCAGTGAGCAAATTCTCACCCACAGCCTCAAAGGAAGGAGGGGGGGGGGTCTAAGAAGCCAGTCTCCAGCACTGGGGAATGGCCTTCTTCCACCCTGAGCCTCTCCCCTTCCCAGACTCTAGACACCCAGACGCCATCCAGGGCAGCAGAGTAGGAAGAAAGCATTGGTGGATGAGCTAGGGAGTCATCAAATACACTCAGTGAGCCGGAAGACCACCAGGCCTTCCCATGAGTCCTGTGGACACACAGCCCAGGCCTCCCGGCCTTGCCATCTCTCTCTGCTGCACCCTCCACGTTCTCGGGAGGCCTTTCTCCAGGAAGCTTGAACACTTCTAGGTGTTGGCCCCTCCTATTACAGGTGAGACCCCCGGAGAACAGGAACTGATTCACTTTTTCTGTTTGTGTCCTCAGCGCTAGCAGAGGCTTGGCACATGGTTAGGATTTAATCAATGCGTTTTGTTTTTCATTCAGACTGGAAAGATAATCACTAACATGTACTTAGGGCTTACTCTGTAACTAGGCACTGAGCTAAGTGCTTTGCAAATATGATCTTGTTTGAACTTCACAAGAACCCTGGGAGGCAGGTGCTGTTAGTGATCCCCATTTTACAGATGAGGAGACTGAGGCAGACAAAGGCTGCGTGACTTGCCCAGGATCACAAAGCCGTTATGCGTCTATCCTCTGCACCACCTGAAATCAAATGTCTGTCGTTCAGTCCTTTTCAGGTCTGTCTGATTCTTTGTGACCCCCTCTGAGGTTTTCTTGGCAAAGACACTAGAGTAGTTTGCCTTTTTCTTTCTCCAGCTCATCTTACAGATGAGGAAACTGAGGCAGGTAGGGTTAAGTGACTTGCTCAAGGTCACACAGCTAGTAAATGTCTGAGTTCAGATTTGAATTCAGGTCTTCCTGACGTGGGGAAGTCTGGGCACTCTGTGTAATATGGTACCACCTGAAGGCAGATGAACAAGAGTCAAATCCTGCCTCTGGTCTTTACTCTCTGTGTGACTTTGAGGAAGTCGTGTGACCTCTTTGTGCCTAGTTTCCACATTTGTAAAATGAAGGGGTTGAACTGGAGGGCCTCCGCTCCTGACCCTCGAGAAGGTCTTAAAGAAGTCCAACTTCCAGTCATCTCTCTTTTCTTCTCATCTCCACTGCTCACCATTGATCTGACAATTGCTAAAGTCTCCTGGCTTCTTGCCCCTTTGCCTGTCTCCTGTCCTCCCTAATGGAGCGCCCAGTGATGCCTGAGCATGGATGACTCACTCCACATTTGTCAGGAGGCAAACCTTTCTGGTACCCATGAGCATCCCCTGTCCCTGCACTCCTCCACACAGCTTCCCCTGCCCCCAGCTCCTTTTGCTGTGCTGGCTGTACAGAATGTTTCCTTCTTCCTCCCTGGTACTCACAACCTGAAGGAAACAACGCCAGGGAAATGGAACTTTTGTTGGCTGGCCCGGGGATAGCAATGGCTTTCATCAGCCTAAGGTAGGAATATGTTTTGCCGGCCCAGTCATTTCCAGGCTCACTCCTGCAAAGCTAACTCTTGGCCAAGACTTTCAGAATCTTTTTGTCTGCACAGAATCCCATGGGCTTATATAAGCAGATCTGGCAGCTTCTCCGTGGAGAGATGAATGGCTAGCTGTGTCATGTGGGAGAGCTCTCACATGCCCTGCCTAGGAAACATTGATCTCTCTTTAAAAGAAAATCAGAGCTGTGTATCTTTAGTGCTTGTGATGCCCTTTGGTCCTCTCCCTTGACCCGTCTCACAGGACTAGGACACAGGGAGGAAAGGGAGTATTTCCTAATGTTTTTCAGGGACCCAAACATCATGGAATCAGCCTTAAAGCTGTAAGGAGTTTTAGACAACATCTAATCCATCATCTTACAGGTGAGAAAGAAGAAGCCCAGACGTGCCCAGGAGTCTGGTCAGCAGTGATCTCAGTCAACTCTGACTCTTCCTGCTCTCTGGACCTCAGTCTCTTCATCTGTAACAGCAGGAGGTGGGAGTAGGCTTCTGAGACCACTTCAAGACCTACTTCTAGAATCCTCAGATTTCTGGGATGGGGCACCTTTTTGGAGCTCCCCAGTGGGATCCCCCATTCAGACCTTTGTGAAACCAGTGGATAGTATTCAGTGGAGAGCCAGGTGAGGAGAGAGGGAGTCTGGGGATGAAGAGGGAGAGTCAGGGGAGTCAGGGATTCCCATCTTCCCCTGAAACAGCTTATTGAGGGTAGCTGGAACCACTTCAGCCCAAGCTCAGAGGAAGCCAGCCAGCACCACCCTCTGAGTGAGCTGTCCCCCCTCTTAGTAAATAACATTTACAGATATTTGGCAGATGGCTAAAAAGGTAGGTGCCCTTAGGGAAATGATTCTGCCTCCTAATGTGTTCTGAGAGAGCTTCAGACTTTTTCCCAGACTCCAGTTTTCTTAGGGAAGGAGGCGGACTTTGGGACACAGGTTTTCAGGAAACCTGAAGAGGAGAAATTGAAGCAGTTAAAATGAAGGAGGTCAGTGAAACATGTCACCTCGAGCTGGAAGGGACCTGAGGCCACCTAGCCGACCCTCAGCATTTTACAAAGAAGGAAGCTGAGAACCAGAGAGAGGGAGTGACTCAGGATCATAGATTCAAAGCTGAAAGGGACCTCTTAGGCCATCTAGTCCAACCCCCACATTTTACAGCTGGGGAAACTGAGGCAGAAATCCCAAGCCACACAGGAAGTATCAGAGATGAGATATGAACCTAACTCCCTCTGACTCCACCATTCCACAAAGTCAGCATGCCCTAGAACTCAGCTTGAGGTCTACCAAGCTACATGTCCCACTGATGACGGCTCTGAAAGAGAAGAGAGAAATATTGCATGGAGGAAATTGTTTGCAAGACTGTCCTCCAGCTATGAGAAAAGACCAAGTGTGGTCCAGCTAGGAAGAAAATCCCTTTCAAGTGAAGACGCTTCCTGACATTCTCTGCTTAGCACTCTGGGATGCCGCCTGGAACAGACATCCAGCTCTCTTCTCTGATGCTTTGATCTTAAGAGGAGACAGCAAACCTTCCCCTACATCCTTCATAGTGCTGCCTCTCTCTCCTAAATTTCATGGTGCACAGCTAAGGGACGCTTCTTGGGATCAGGAGAATCACAGGAATTAAGGCTGGCGGGAATTTCACAAAGGAGGTGACTGAGACCTGATGAGCTCTAGTAATTTGCCCAAGGTCGCGCACGTAGTAAGTGGTAAGTGACCAAGGCGGGATCTGAACTCATGTCCTCTAACTCAAAATCAAGTGGTCTCTCATCAACACCACATCTCTGCAAATTGTAAGGAAAGGGTACTGCATCCGGTATCAAGGGAGCTGAGTTCAAGTCCCATCCAAGGACAGGCATAAAGCAGAAGCACCCCAAAATCTCTAGACTTACTGGCCATATGACACTGAGTATGTGGCTTCCCCTCTAATGCCCTCAGCTCCTCATCTGTAAAATGGCAGGGTTAGACTAGAGAATGTCTAGGGTTCCTCCAGCGCTAGATCTGAGATCCTTTGGATGGACAATGGACACAAATATGAAAGTGTGCCAGGCTTGGCCTCAAGGGTCTTATTTTCTCCTCTGGAGCATAAAAAGCTGGTACAATAAAAAGAGAGCAATCCCAGATCATTTTATTCATACACTTCAGAGTTCAAGATCCCCACAAAATCCCCATTCAATTCCTTTCAATATCTGACACAGTCTTCCCATATACCCAAGTGTCAAGGCAGGAAACAATGATCTAATGTGAATCACTGGGCTTCAGGGAAATTGCCTTTGCCTCTGGCCCCCAGCTGGTCTCCTTCTCCCTGCTTTTCATTCAGAGTTTCTAATACTGTGGGGTCCCAGAGTGAATGAGGAAAAAAATGCGTGCTCCCCCTCCCAAGGCTTCCTTCCTTCTCCTTCTCTCTCTCACCAGCCCTGGAGAAATGCAAAGTCTCCCCTCTCCCCACTGGGAGTCAGAACACCCAGTTTCTGGTTTTGGTTCTGCTATTAACTATATGATTGTGCATAAAAAGCCTTTCCAGGCCTCAGTTCCTTAATATGTAAAATAAGACTCTTATTTTACTCTCCACAGTTCTGTGATCCCATAGCCCATTTCTCTCTCCTCACTCCAAGCTTCTTCAAGCATCCTTCCATTCAGTCCCTCCCCTCTCAGACTTTCTTTTCCTTTATTCTCATTCTAATTTACTTACCCTTTCTCCTTCTATTCCAATTTCCACAAGCTCCAATGTATGGGCAGAGGGTCAAGGAATATCCCCGAGGTCACCCAGCCCTTATCTATGCCTCCAGGCTTTAAAATCCATGACAAAGAAGACCTCCAAAAACTCTGAAAAAGATCCAGGCTGGAAGAAATGTCCAAAGCCATCTATCTGGTCCAGTCCCCTCTTTGTGGATGAAGAAACTGGGGCCCATGGAGGTTATGATTCACTCACCCAATGCCGCTTAATAAGTATCAGTGGACTGGAACCCAGGAAATCCCCCGATTTCCCTTTACAATCCCAGATTAAAATCTTAGAACCTTAGATTTGGAGCTGGAAGGAAACTAAGAGGCCAATATCACGAGCACTGGAATTGGAGTCCAGATGACATGAGTTCAAATCCTTCCTCAGGCATTATCTGTGTTATCCTGGACAAGCCATTTTACCTCCCTGAGCATTAGTTTTCTGGTCTCTGAAATGATGAGACTCGGCGGTCTCTGAAGTCTCTTTCAGCCCTAGTTCAATGATCTGAAGGACAGGAGTGCTTGGTTGGGGTAACAAGACACCTGCACCTTTGGGTTCTGTTTTCTGAAGATTGCACCAAGGACCTGACCTTCAGCCCAGAGGATGAAAGTCTTTTCTGTAGAATGGGAATAACCCGTGTGCCTGGTCCTTCCCCAGCCCCCACCGCACAGTCTCCACCCATCCCAAAGAGACATGCTCTCATCTGCACTGAATGCAATGTAGGCATCTTGGAGAAAGTGCCAAGTCAATACAAATAGAATTTCCAAGAAGCCGTCTTAGTAAGATGGAGAATTGATTAAACAGCATTCTCTGCTCTCCTGAAAATGAGTGATGCCTTCCTCCCCTTCTCCCGGCAGCCCTGCCCAGTCCATTAGGCTGCCCTGGAAGGGAGCCAATGGCGGTGGGGTGGAGGCAAACAATGTTGGCATGGGGGGGGGGCGCCCTGCAACAGGGCTCTCGTCCTGGCAACCTTGGCCAAATCATGTCCCATCTCTCAGCTCTCCCTCCTCTGGAACTCATTGGAAAAGACTCGGATATGGGAAATAATGAAGGCAAAAGGAAAAGGGGACGGCAGAGCATGAGATGGCTAGATAGTGTCACAGAAGCCTTGAGCATGAGCTTGGACAGACTCCAGGAGACAGTGGAGGACAGAAGGGCCTGGCATGCTGTGGTCCATGAAGAGGCAACACAAGCTAGAGAAGCGAAGGCTTAAGGGTGATGTGACGTTTTCAGTACTTGGAAGGGCTGGGATATGAAAGACACATTAAACCTGGCCTGCTTGGCCTGAGAGGGCAGCGCTAAGAGTAGCATCTAGAAGTTGCAGGAGGACTGGTTTAAACTTTGTGGGGGAAGAAGGCAAGAACTGGAGTTAAGTGACTTACCCAGGGTCACACAGCCAGTAAGTGTCTGAGGCTGGATTTAAACTCAAGTTCTCCTGACTCCAGAGCTGGTGCTCTATGAGCTGCATCGGCACCTAGCTTCCCCCTAGACTTTAGTTGGATTTCATTCAATGAGTTATTACAGGAAGGCAAAAGTAAACTCATCCCTGCTCTCTCCTGGGTTTGATGCAAGGACAACCTTCCTCATTATGAGAGCTGCCCCAAAAGGGAATGATGGGCTGCCTGGGGAGGTGGCCTGTCTCCCTCCCTGGGGGCCCCTTGTGCAGCTCACTGAAGAGGAGTTTTGAGGAGTGGGACTCATTCAGAAGACACCTCTGAGGTGGCTTCAAGCTCTGAGCTTCTGGGACTCTGTTACCCTCCAGTAACTGGCTTGGGGTCAGGGCCCAGACTCTGTCCTCCCCTTCACCTCTCTCCCCAGCTTCTCTGGCCTTGGTTGGAAAGATGGGCTGTCTGCTATACAACCCTAGGATATATGCCCTGATCCCAGTGCACTGTTTCTGTGTAAACTCTGGACATTATCAGGGAATAAAAAACAGCAAGCCAGCTGCTGAACTGTGGGACCTTTACCTCCTGCCCCTGCTGACTTGCTGATCCTTTGAAGGCATGGAGAGACACTAGTCACCTTTTCTAGCAGTATGGAGCAGTGGCTAGAGCTCAGGATTTGGAGTTGAGAAGACTTGAATTCAAACCCAACCTTAGTAGGTATGTGATCCTGGGCAAATCACTTCCTCTCTGGCCCTCAGCCTCCACCTCTGTAAAATATGACCGTGGACTTGATAGCCATGGAGGGCCTTTTCACTTCTAAATCTATGGCCCTCGGACCTTTGTGCTCTTTCTGGGGGTGCCCAACTCCATGAGACAGAGGTAAAGGCAGCTGTGGCCACTTGATGGAATTTGGAGAGTAGATATTAAGACCTTCTCAAGTCCATGATGCACTATGGTCCCAGAGAGAGGGCACAGCATGCCAGGATGTACCTCCCAGAAAGTGGCCAGGGAGCAAAAAGAAAAACTGAGATGCTTCAACCATCATCACTGTTAGTAAGATAAACCACTCCAGAGCCCCAGGCTGAGGGAGCAGCCTGGAACCCTGGAAAGAGATGGAGGGAAACACTTCCAATGCTTCAAGACTTATGTGACCCTGGACAAGTAACTAAGCTTCCCTGGAAATTCTCTCATTTTCATTCTCTGTGACATAAAAGGGTCAGACTTGGTGGCCTCTGAGGCCCCTTCCTTCTCTAACTAGCTCTGAGATCCATACGGTGCCTGATGTATGCAGCAAGTACTTAATAAATGCTTATTCTATCGATGAGCCTAGAACCCCAGAAGACAGGAATCTGAGCCGCCCCTCCAAGGCTTCCTTACTCTCAGTGCAGCCTGGGTCATGAGGAATTAAGCATCAAGAGAATATGCTGGAGCTAGGCCCAAAGGGCACCCAAGAGGTCAGAGGTGGCAGTGGAAGGGGGCAGTAGGGGGACGGCTGCTCAGTGAGGCCTGTTCCCCACTTGTCCTCCCTGAGTTTGTCCTAAAGGAGCTTGACCGTTCCATGGACAGAAGAGCAAAGAGCCTGGCTAGGAATCTGTTGCAGCCGGATTCCCAAAGTCCAGGAAACTTGGCCCTTGGGAGTTTGCTGGGCCCCAGACTCTTGAAAGCCTCAGAAGTAAGTGTGAAGAAGGCAAGTCCGGCCTACTCCAGGGCCAAGGCCCTTGAACAGCTGCATTAGCATTTCAAAAAGGGAGTTGCTAATTACAAATCATTCTTATCTCTTTGTTCTAGGTACAATCGCCCCCTGCTTCCTTCCCAGCTAGGAAGTTACTGCCGGTTTTTGGAAAGTAATAAAATTGTTTTTTCAGAAAAAAAAAATGTTCCAATTACTCCCAACTCTACATTATCCCACTATCTCCCCAATGGGGGACAGTTATTAGGACTGTGTTGTCTTCGGAAACCACAAAAGTAGCAACAAATGGCCAATACCAGTCAGAACCCAGAGCCAAGGGGGAGGTGAGGGAAATGCTGGGGCAGAGAGATCGAGGGAAAGGGAAAGAGCAAAAGAAACTTGGGGGATTAGAACAGTGTAAGTGAGAAAGACGGAAGACAGAGAGGAGGAGGAGGGGGAGAGGGAGAGAGACAGAGAGAGAGACAGAGAGAGAGAAGAGGAGAAGAGAGAGGGGAGAGTCCTACAACTTCCCCGTACTCCCCAGGCAATTCCCGAATAGTGAAAGTCTTTCTCGTGAAGAGCTTACTAGGTGCCAGGCCCCGTGCTAGGCACCAGAGATACAAAGACCCCAGATAATGAAACAGCTGAACTGGCAGGGCAGTTAGTTGTTCTGCACTGATGAAGGGAATTTCCACACCTGGGGATATCAAACATGGATGGACTCAATCAACAAGCTTGTATTGTGTGCTAGAGACACGTCCTCGATTAAAAACTATTTTCACTACCTACCTCACAGGTCCATTGGGGGGATCAAAAGAGAGACTGTGAGTGAAGGGCCTTCTATCAATCTGACTCCTGTCACTGCTGCTGCTGTTGTCCAAGAGGAGTGGAGAGGAGCAGGGGGAGGGCGAGTGCACTGAGGGAATATTGGAGCAAAGGAATATTGGAAAGGGAAGAGCCCCTGGAGGATGTGGGAGAGGAGGCAGTTGATCAGTCTAGGGCTTGAAGGTCTCTCAGAGGCCACGCAGTAGAACCCCACATTTTATAGATGAAGAAGCTGAGGCATCAGAAGGTCACACAAGATGTGTCCGGTTGTGGGATCACTGATTTAGAGCTGGAAAACAGCCCTACCAGCCCAACCCCCTTTATTTTACAAATGAAGGAAACGATCCTAAAGGAAATGAAGAGATTTGCCCAAGGTCATGCATCAGCATCAGAAATGGTAGTGGACATTGCATTCTCTGGTTCTATAATACCCCTGGGTTCCAGTCAGGGGCCCCAACCACCACCTTCCAAGTCACCTCCCACCTCAGTTTCCCCACGTGTAAAAAAAATGAGGGAGTTGAATAGCTGATCATTAGGGTCCCCTCCAGCCCTTCGATTCTACAAGGTGCATGAGGACCCTTGGATTAGGGAATGAAAACCACTCATTTCTACTTATTCAAGTTCAGATCTTGAAATGAAAAAATACTCCTAAAAAAGAAAAATCTGATTTTCTTCTTTAAAATAAACAAGAGGAAGAAAAGGGGGCAGAGCAGGAGAGGCCAAAGCCAAGTTTGCTTGGCCATTTCAGCCAAGGCTGGCCCTGACAAGTCTTGGAATTCCACTGGTGACTCCCCTTAACCATACCCCACCCCTCACCCCAAGCCTCTGCTTGGGGTTGGATTGGAGACTGAAAGACCAAAGAAACAGACTAAGAAGTCTCAATTGCAAAGATGGAACGTATCTGCCCAGTCAACCACGGATGTTTGCTGAGTATTATCAGAAACTTCCAAGACCCAGCAGAACAGTTCTCTGCAGGGAAAAGGCCCTCTTTAAATAAGGCAGTGGGGAAGGGGCTAACCTACTTCCCATTCCGAGCTGGCTCAGATTTAGTAGCTCTAGAGCCCTAATCAGCACAGGGAGATTGGGTGGGAATTGTCTGAGAGAGCCAAGGGAGGGCCAAGACAAGGGAGCTGAAGCCTGCAGCTGTGGTTGCCTTTGTCTTCTTTCATGGGTGCAAACACAGCCAGCCCATAGCTCAGGTAGTCCACCCCATTCAAAGGAGACAAGAGCTCTGTTTATACAGGGCCTAACAAAGGATAAGGAAAGCCTTTTGGATATTTTGGCTCAGGGGCCTCAGTGTAAATTTACACTAGGAGATTGCTACCAAAAAAGCTAACAGAGCCACCCTTCAGGTGCAGGCAGCTCAAGACCAGCCACTTGAGAATCACTGCTGGGTTACCAGGCCCCAACCCCATGGACTTCAAGCTACTGCCTCCACCTTGGAGGTCAGGACTCTCAACTAGGGGCTTCTAGGAGTCTGGTCCTCAGTAGCAACCCACAAACCACTGATCATCCCAGGAGCACATGAAGAGGGTGTACAGGGACAGGGGCAGAAGGTATTGGGTTCCAAGTCGGAAGGGACCTTAGACATCACCCAGTCTGGCCTCTTTCCCAAATACAAGAATTTCTCCATGGCATTTTCCTTTCGGTGACAGGAAGCTCAGTCTACCTGTCTACCTGCTGGCTGAGTAACACTGTCACTTAAAACTTTCTAAGCCTCATTTCTAAAATGAGGGTATAAGACATCCCTTGAATCACTGAACAACCTCACAAAGCAGTCAGTTCAGTTTTTAACACAAGTATAATAGGGTCATGGATTTAATGCTAGAAGCCAGCTTAGAGACCATCCTAGAAACCCATTTTACTGAGGGTGGGACAGGGAGTGACAAAGTCAGTGAGCCTGGAAAGAAAGACAGGGGTGGGCTGAAAAGGGCTTTGAGAGGAGTTTTGTGTTTTATCTTAGAGACAACGAAAAGCCACTAGAGTTGGCTGAGGAGAGAATTACTCCATCAGATTTTACTCAAGGAAAACCCTTTTTGCTTGCATGGAGATTGGAGTAGGGAAAACGTTGTTGCAATCAGCTAAGTGAGAAGAGATCAGAGCCTGAATTGGGGTAGTAGGGGCTGCATGAGAGGAGAGAAGGTGATGGGTACTAGAGATGCTGTGACTGCAGAAATGACATGATTTGGCCACTGTCCCCTATATGGGGTAAGGGAGGGTGAGGAGTCAGGTTATAAACCAGCAAGATGGGGAAGAGGGTGGTATTTCCCACAGAAATAGGGAAGCCTGGAAGAGGGAAAGATTCTGCTGTTGTCATTCAGTTGTTCAGTTGTATGCGATTCTTGGGACACCATGGACCACAGTGTGCCAGGCCCTTCTGTCCTCTACTATCTCTCAAACTCTGTCCAAGCTCATATTCTATATTCCATGACACTATCTATCCATCTCATCCTCTGCCGTCTCCTCCTTTTTCCTTCAATCTTTCCCAACATCAGGATATTTTCCAAAGAGTCCCATCTTCTCATTATGTGACCAAAGTATTTCTGCTTCAGTTTCACTACTTGACCTTCCAGTGAATTGTCAGAATTAAGTTTTGGTTGACTTGATCTCCTTGATGTGCAAGGGACTCTCAAAAGTCTTCTCCAGCACAACTGGAAAGTGTTGATTCTGTGACCTTTCCTCAAGGTCCGGCTCTCACAGACATACATTGCTACTAGAAAACCACAGCTTTGATTGCACAGAATTTTATGAGCAAGGTGACATCTCTGCTTTGTAGTCCCTGGTCCAGATTTGCCATAGCTTTCTTCCAAAGAGCAAGGGGGGCGGTTAGAGGAAAATATAATTAATTGTGTCTTAGATTGTTGACTTTAAGGTGTCTTCGGGACATCTAGTTTGAAATGTCCAATAAGCAATGGGAGGTTGGAAATGAAACTCCATGGAGAGATTGGAGTTATTGATGCAGTTTGGGGAGCCATCTGCATTGAGATAATCACTGAACCCGTGGAAGGGAATACAACTGCTCAAAGAGATCATTTAAAGCAGGGATTCTTAACCTGACCTCCATCTATCCAGTGTTTGGTTTGGGGTTGGTTTTTTTTTTTTTAGTATTTGATAATTATATTTCAGTATAACTCATTTCCTTTGTAATCCTACATATTTTATCTTATGCACTTAATTTTTTACTGAATTATCTCTTTTATTACAACCGGTACATAATATAAAGTATTGCATATAAGCATTTGATATTTGTTTGTTTAAATTTTATTTTCAGTTCAGGGAATAAAGCAAGCATTTCTATAGCCTAGTACAATTAAAAAGATGATTGCACATGAAAGTGCAAATCTACTATGTCCAACTTGCTATTCCCTCCAAATATACAACAGGTATCATGTAAATTTCTTTTTCTTCCCTTTTATCTTCTCTCCTCCTCCCCTGCCCTAGAGATGACTACCATTAGACGTTAGACATACAAGTGTGTGTGCATATATATATATATATATATACATACACACATATTACGTGTGTGTATGTATATGTGTATAGGCATGTACATGTATGTATGTAAAATTATTCTATACATCTATTTTCAGTTCTTTCTCTGGATGCAAATAGTGTCTTCATATATCCTTTATTTTTAATTTGCATATTTATAATAGTCAAAATGACTCCCATCAGTTGGGGGGTGACTGAACAAGTTGTGGCGTATGGTTGCGATAGAGACTACTGTGTTATAAGAAACAATGAGCTGAATGATCTTAGAAAAGCATAGAAAGACTTCCAAAACAACGAAGAGCAAAGTGAGCAGATCCAAGGGAATGCTGTACGCAGTAACAGCAACATTGTTTTATTTTATGTACTTAAAAGCCTTCTTTTGAGAAGGTTTCGTCAGACTATACCATAGAAGTCTGTGAGGTACAAAAAGGTTAAGATCCCTTGGTACAGAGGAAGAAGAGAAGGCCAAAAACAGAGCCCTGGATAATACTATAACCAGTTGCCTTCCACCCGTGATCTTTGAGAAATTTTTTTTTTTTTAATATTGAGCAAAAATCCACATCCCTGAAATTTATACCTTTTAATCCTAGATCTTTTCTTAGGACATAGAACAACATCTCAAATTTGAAAAATCATCAGAACTAATCCCCACCCCTACTCTGCCCTGAATCTTCTCAGTTCCTGTCCTATCCTAGCATCACAGGGTAACAGAGAGCCAGAAAGCCATCCCACCCAGTGGCCATCTAGTTTAACCAGCATGTTGAACAGATGAGGAAACTGAGGCCTAGTGATCTTAAATGAGTTAAGATCAGAGCTCTAGAGCAGGAAAGAAGGAAGGGAGAAAAAAGAAAGAAAAAGAAAAGAAGAGGGGGCAACTAGATGGCACAGTGAATAGAGCACAGGCCCTGGAGTCAAGAGTACCTGAGTTCAAATCCAGCCTCAGACACTTAACACTTACTAGCTGTGTGACCTTGGGCAAGTCACTTAACCCCAACTGCCCTCCAAAAAGCAAAAAAAAGAAGAAGGAAGGAAGGAAGGAAGGGAGGAAGGGAAGGGATGGAGGGAGGGAGAGAGGGAAGGAAGGAAGGAAGGGTAGGAGGGAGGAAGGAGAGAGGTTTTTAAGTACTTACTGTGTGCCAAACATTGAGATTACAAATACGAGTAAGACCATCCCTGACTTCAAGGAGCTTGCTTATATTCTAATAAGAAACTGACATATAACTAAAATGTTTGGGGGGAAGGAGGCACCACAGCAGGCCGATGACCATAAAGTGGTGTGCTAGGCCTGAGTCCAGGACTGGATAAGACAGAAACTAGTGGTTCAGAGCCCAGAATCACAACAGTGGGAGCCAAAGAGAAGGAGGCTGAACTTCAGTGTCTCCCTTCCAGGGTTCCAGCTGGAGATGGCCATAACAGTAGGAAGTTTGCAAAGTCCTTGAAATACGTTCCATTAGAGCCTCACCACAGCCTGGGAGGTGAGGACTGTAGGTCTTATCACCCACCTTTCACTATGCTAGACCTAAAGCTATAAGAAGAGGCCTCAGAGGCCATCTGGGTAGACATTTAGATGACCAAATAAGGCCATCCAGCCTTATAGATGGGAATACTGAGGTCCAGAGAATGGAAGTGAATGGTCAAAGATCATAGATATCAACCCTCCTGGACTGGAATGTCCCTCAGAAGTCATCTGGCCCACTTTCCCTCCTCCACCTCCCCATTTTACAGATGAGGAAGTGGGATTTAGGGAGAGTAGACAGCTTGTTTAAAGACCACAGATACTATACGTAAATTTGGAACTGGAAGAGACCCTAGAAGCCAAAGACATTTTACCTTCATTTTACAGATGGAAAAACGGAGACAGAGAAAGGTGGTTTCTCTAGGTGGAAGGGATCTTAGTTCCATCTGGTTCAATCTCCTTTTACAGATGAGGAAATGGAGGGCCCCCAGTGTTTTATCAAAGGTCATACGGATTCTTTCAGCCCCTTCCTCATAAGGCATCATTCCAAGTTCCCTCCCGTACCCATCAGAGCCATATCTAAAGCCCTGACTCATGTTCTTCCCAGAACAAGGTCTCCCAGGCTCCACACCACACTACAGGTGTGGATATTCAGTCCTGAAGTTTGCTAATCAGCCCCCAAACTCCCCAGGGATTAATTGTCCCAGGAAGGGGACTGCTTTCAAGTAGCCGCTGGTCTGGCCAGACCAAGCGGAGAAGTTTGGCCTGGTGACCTCAGATGCTGATGCCACCAGCTCTTGCAGCTTGCATTTGGTTCCTGGAGAAATATTTGTTCTTTGAGCAAACAGAATATTAATATGTTCTAATCTGGAGCAAAGATACATTCTGCCTTCTTTTCTTCAGCCAGCCGGGTCCTCATTCCTCTGAAGGCAGTTCAAAGTAGAAAACAAACAGAGTGTTTGCCAGAGGGCCAGGAGAACATAACCCTTTCCTTTCTGGAGCACGGCCTTCATTTGGACTGCCAGGAAGGTCTCTTCTCTGCGTGTGGTACCCAGGGAAGAGAGCCCTGGAGTCAGAGGAGGACGGTTCAAATCTTCCCTTTGTCGTCGCTGAGTGAGTGGCCTTGGGCAAATTCACCGGCTGGCCTGTGCTCCATTTCCTCATTCCAAACCCCAGGCCTTGCTCATTGAGCACACCCCACCCCTCCTCTTAGTGCCTTCTCCTCAACTTATCCCCGAATCCATCTTGTATGTAAAATAACTGTCTGAATGCTTTTAATGCTTCCCCTTTTAAAATGTAAGCACCTGGAGGAGGGCTCCGGTTTTTGCTTTTCTTTGTGTAATTATCTCCTGGCACACAGTAGGCACTTAATAAATGTTTGCTGATTGTTGCCTGACTTATCTGTAAAACAAGGGTCTCCAAGGACACTTCCACATCCACCTTGATGCTTCTGCTGGGAGTCTCAATGTCCTATAAAATGATAGAGGGCATCTTAGGGGCCCTTCCAGCTCTATCTTCCTTTGAAACCTCTCTGTGCCTCAGTTTCCTCGTTTGTCCCGAAGGAGTTGAACCCGATGACCTCTGAGGATGTCTCCAGTTCTAAATCTGTGAAGCCGTCTGTCCTGGACTCGGAGTGGTCTGGGGTTCCAATTGGCTTCTTTCATTTAATAAATGTCAGAGGCTAGATATGAACTTGTCTCCCTGTTCCTAAAGACAGCGCTGCCTGCCTCTATCGCAAACGTGATCTTCCCGGCAGCCTATTGCTACCTGTAGAAATGAAAGGGCGTCCTGAGCTTTTCCTGCACTTAAACATCAAGTAAACAACAAACATGTATTAAAGGCTCCCAGTGTGCCCAGCACAGTGCCACGTGCTAGGAATACAATTGCAAGCCGAGAAAGTTTCGGCCCTCCGGGAGCTTACATTTACTGGGGAAAAGACAACCAGGAAAATTAGCATCCAGTACACTACACTTTAACACCCAAATTGGGTGTGAAAGCCTGCTCGGCAGTGTCCTGGGGAAGAGAGAGTGACCTGGGGCCAGCTTTTTCAGGCTCTCCTCTAAAACATAGTAAGGTCCAATATCTCTACGTGTTCCAACTTGTACATCTAAAAACCGCAGCTGGCCAGAGTTTATATTTATATTTTCTATCACGCCAGAGTTACCTACATTTTTTCACTGGATCCTCATAACAACCCTGACTAGGTATACTAGAGGTCTCATCCCCATTTTGCAGATGAGAGAAGTGAGTCTCGGGGAAGTTCAATCATTTGCCCAAGGTCACAATAGCCAAGAAGTGCCGGAGGTGTCATTCAAGCTACTTATTGATTCATTCCCTGGTTTGTTCTTTATCTGAGTGGATCTTTGTATCTGCTGGACCATTCAGACCCTCCTGAATTCATTCAACAAGTCTTTTTTAATGTTATTGTTACATTCTGTTTGGACACCCCCACATTTCGAAACATTTACTTCCTCCCTCCCTTCCTGGGCACTCGCACATAGACCGGGGCTGAGCTGTCCGATTAAGTGGAGAATGAAACGAAATCTCATCAAGCCCGCCCCCACCCTGCTTCCCAAGCCATCCAGGGTCTCCTCAGGACCCAGCGTGGATCAACTGGCACCTACCCTACAGGAAAGGCCAAACCAATCAATTGGTCTTTGGCCAGCGCGCATCTATATGGGTGGGCTCCTTCTTTAGAACGTCAGTTCCTTGAGGTCAGGAACCGTGTCGCCTTGTCCTCGTATGCGCAAGGTCCTTGGCTCAGACTTGGGTGCTTACTGAATTCACTTATTTCTTCAGCTATCTCCTTGAGACAAAGGTTAAAGAAAAAGAGGCAAGTCAAAGAGCATTTATTAAGCACTTCTGTGCAGGCACTAAGCAAAGGGCTGGGGAAAGGAAGAAAACCGAAGACAAGCCAGTCTCTGCTTTCAAGCTTACAATCCATTAAGAGAGAAAGTGCAAATGCCTGTGTCCGAACGAGACAGAAACAGGATACATCGAAAATAACCAAGAGAGGAACAGCCATAGTGTTAAGGGAGGCCGGGGTTAGAGTTGTGACCTTAAGGAAGCCAGAGAAGTCAGAAGGGGAAGAAGAGGAAGATGAATTCCAGGTGTGAGGGGCAGTCAGTGAAGGGGCAGGGGGGAAGTCCCACCTCCCCCCCAAAAAGAAGGAGGAGCTCTTCTCAGCTCTTCTCCCAGACGAAGCATTTACTTAGCGCCTACTATGTGCCGGGGGAGCTAGGTGCAGGTAGATAGAGCACAGGGTCTGGAATCAGGAAGACCTGAGTTGGAATGTGGCCTCAGACACTTCCTAGCTGTGTGACCCTGGGCAAGTCACCTCACCCTGTTTGCCTCAGTTTCCTCATCTGTCAAATGAGTTGGAAAAGGAATGGCAAACCGCTCCAGTATCTCTGCCAAGAAAACCCCAAATGGGGTCACAGACAAGTTGGACATGATTGAAATGAATGAATAAGGAACAGATATCGTACCAAGCCCAGATGATAAACCAAAGCACCACTTGCTATCTCCCAGAAATTTATTTTTTTCTTTTCTGTAACTACCTGAAAAATACATATTTTTAAAAAATATCTTAAATATCTATTTTTTCAAATTCTACTTCCTATTCATCCTCCGACAGTCCCAGCCTTGTACTTTCGAGCAGCCGATCCAGCCTCCCTGGCCCTCTCTGAGCTCCGGCCGGTCTCCAGCTCAGCCGCACAGCCTGCTTGGGTCCTGCCTGGGGGGAAGCTGGCCCGGCTGGCCTCACCAGGCAGGCAGGGAGGGAAAGAGGGAGGCAGGGCGAGCATGCGGGCGGGCGGAGGGCGTCCGACCCGCCTTCGCCCTGCATGCGGGCGGGCGGAGGGCGTCCGACCCGCCTTCGCCCTGCCTGCAAACCCGCTTGTTT
>CM053593.1:378707744-378724984 GCA_028646575.1 Pseudocheirus occidentalis
GGGGGGGCCTCGCTTTACGTAAACTCCCGCCGGGTTCCGGAGGGTTGCGTCTCGCCCTGGCTCTTAGTAAGTACTGTAAGTCCAGTGAGTTTAAGTCCATTCACTATTCACAGAAGGAAGTCCCAGCCCCCTTTTGCACTTGGTTAAGTATTTTGTTTTTCCGCTAGGATGGATTTTCTTAAAGGGAGGCTGTATTGGAATCGGATTTTTTTTAATCAAGCAAGTCGACGTGCATTTATTAAATGCCTATTGTTTGCCAAAAAAATCTACAAAAACCCTTTCCTGCCCTCAAGGACCTTACATTCTAATTTTTGTTGTTCAGTCCTGTCCGACCTTTCCTGATTCCATTTGGGCTTTTCTTGGAAAAGATACTGGAGTAGTTTGCCATTTCCTTCTTCAGCTCGTTTGACAGATGAGGAAACTGAGGCAAACAGGGTTAAGTGACTTGCCCAGGGTCACACAGCCAGGAAGTATCTTGCCGACTCCAGGCCTGGCACTCTGTCTACTTTGCCACCTGGCTGCCCAGCCCTTTAAAGTAGACGCTATCATTATTCTCATTGACAGAGGAGGAGGGAAAGAGCTTTGCCCAGTCATATGGCAAGTAAATGTCAGAGCTGGAATTCAGCCCTAGGTCTCTGCTGCTTTAATGGGCATCGGGCTTCTGTCTTCCCACACTGTCTCTCATAGCAGATCTTCCACTATTTTGAGGCAATGTAGCACAGTGGGCAGCATGGTGGATCTGGAGTCAGGGGCCACCATTTCCATGCCTCTTTCTGTCACTAACAACTTTGTGACCTCAGGTCAATCACTACCTCCCTGGGCTCCGCTCCCTCATCTGCGAACTGAGGAGGTTGAACAAGATGTCTCCTCAGGTTCCTTCCATGCCCCAGCGTTAGGTCCCTTGGGATGCCATGGTCAGGACTGGCTCTATGGTGGCTCAGACTTTATCAAGTAGAGTGCGTAGGTTTCGTGATGCTTCCTCCCTCCTGGCCACACCACCTTTCTCCTTATAGGAACCATCCTCTACTATAGGACCTGGAGTCCTTAAACTAGTTCCCATCGGACACTGTGGGAGTCCAGCCCTGAACTATAAGGAAGTGATGCCCAAAGGCCCTAAGCCAGCTGGCATCTCCTGCAGCCTCACTGGGCACGGATTGCAATATACTTGCAAGTTTGTTTTTAAAGGTCTTTCAGAACCCAAGCCAGCCTCATGAAGAGGAGAAAACCCATCCCCAAATCCTGGGAGTTGAAATTTTGAATGCATCTTCTTTCTCCTCGCAGTAAAATTGAGTCTAGTACAGGCAAAGATGGACTCACTCATCCAGGAAAATCTAAGCCTCTGCTGGTACCTGAATAAACCAGGGAAGGAAAGGGGGAGGGGAGAGGAAGGCCCTGTTCTCCCTCACATCAGTACTTGGTGGGTCTAAGGGGGGGGGGGTGGGCCGCGATTCTCTTTGGGGGAGCCCTGAACTTTGCTCAGTTATCATATACAGTGAAAGCCTCGTTAAAGCAGTAACACTTTATTCCAAATAGCAACTGCTGGTCCCTGGCCGACCAAGCTGTCCTGTTGTTAACAAATAAAAATTTAACCAAAATGTTGCACACACCCAGCCCAGTTAATGCAAAATTCATTTCCTGGGTCCCTTGTGTTTCTGGGCAGTGCGATTTGCTGACCCTCCTGGCTGTTCTCTTGTGTGTTTCTGCTTTTTGAATGGCGTGTCTATTGATTTTGGAAGCAAGCCTGGCCACAGGTAGAAGGAAATATCCCCTACCTTTCTCCCCAGAGGCTGGCTGTGTGGTGCCTTGTCACTAACAAGCTCCTGCCGCCTCTGCCTTGACAACAACAGGGCCATCTTACCCTGGGTCGAGCTGAAACTCTTTTTAATGAAGCAGTGGGCATGCAGCCTCCATGCCTGCTGGCTATTTTCAGGTCATCCAGTGTTTTCAGGCCCAGAAAAAAAAGTGCCAAGAAGAAGGAAAAAACTATGCCTTGGGGCCTGGGGAGTGGAAGGGATTAGAGAAGGAGAGAGGTCAGAACTTTTCAGAAAACTTTTCTTGTGGGACCCAAGAGAAGAAGAAAAAATCTCAAAATGCCATTGTACATCGTGACTCATGTGAGATAAAGGAGTGACCCCAGCCCTCCCTCTACTCCTTTTCCCCTTGAAATAATGATCATGACATCGTACCTTGAAGCAGAAAGCCTGGGATGGTGGTCCTTGAAAAGGGAGGAATTGGCTCCGAAGGGGCCTGACTGGATGGACACTCTGACCCTTCCTGGCTGTGTGATCCTGGGCAAGTCACATCATCTACCTAAGCCCCGGTTCCCTCGATAAGACAAACAAGCAAAACCCAAAGGAGTTGGGCTCCATGCGCTTAGAGGTCCCTTCTGCTGGCATCCATGAAGCCATCTGGTTTTTTTTTTTTTTTTTGCTTTTTTTGCTTTTTGGAGGGCAGTTGGGGTTAAGTGACTTGCCCAAGGTCACACGGCTAGTTTTTGTGTTAAAGTGTCTGAGGCCGGATTTGAACTCAGGTCCTCCTGACTCCAGGGCTGGTGCTCTATCACTGCGCCACCTAGCCGCCCCCCATCTGGTTTTTTTAAACCATTTCAACAACCCTGTGGGCTAAAGAACACAATAAATCATGTTTATTGAACGTTCCCTACTGTGTGCAGAACACTATGCCAGGAGTTAGGAAGGATGTAAAATATGGGCAGCAAACATTTTTAAAAAGAAACTTTTAGATATCTTTTGTTTTTATCTCACCTGGGGATCCTTTTCTTCCTCTGAGAGAGAGTCAACCTTTATAATAAAGAATTAAAAAGAGGGGAGGAGTGGGGGTGGAGGGGAAGGTTCAGGAAAATTAACCAACGTATACAATTAGCTCCTTGAGGGCAGGGAATACCTTTTGCCTCCTTTTTTATCCCTAGTACATAGCATAGAGCCTGGCACATAGTAGGCTCTTCATAAATGTTTATTGATTAATTATTCCACACCCATGGTTCAGGGGAAGATTTGCTTTCTCTGGGGTGGAGTTTGGTCATTATAATTAGTAGTACTGCATTTTGATTGTTTTACAAAAGCTGGGTTCAAATCCAGCCTTTGTTTCACATGGACTACATGACCCTAGGCAAACCATATAACCTTTTAGTGCCCCCAGAAACTCCAGCAGATGCCAAGGTTCCTATCAAGTGCCAAAAATGCACTGGTAAATGGGAGTCTTCTGGTTAAAAATTCCCTATACCAATGGACTCACTTGGGCCTGCTCCCACCCCCAAAAGAGTGCCAGGCATTGTGGTCAATGCTGAGACTACAGACACAAAAAAGGGACAGGCACTGAGCGTATCGTCAGCCCTTTTTCATTTGTTGGTTAATTTGCCTGAACATTTTTTCTCATGCTCTTTTAAATTCTTTTTTTTTTTAATAAGAGATGGCTCTTTCAGAAGAAGAAGTGGAAAGGATATCTGAGAAATCCCAATCATGTAAAAGCAAAAGAGATCAAACAATTTGTTTTTTAAAAATGTGTTGATTTCCTAAATTCTGCATCTTTCCTAGCTCCTAGAACAGTGCTCTGCCCATAGCAGGAACTTATATGGCACTTCTAACAGGGGTGGGGAAATAGAATGTGCTTACAAATAAGTAAATATAGATAATGGGGGGGCAGAACTAATCAGTGAGGGGAAAAGGCTCAGTCCCTGCCCTCGGGGAGCTTACCATGTATTAGAAGGGGGAGACCCCCCACTCTAATAATTGCGTTGCAGTCACCGAGAAAGGACTGTGTGAAGTCTGAGACGGACAATCTTTACCAACTAGTGGTGATGATGGCTGAGAACCAGGGAGGGCTTCCAAGGAGAAGGGAGCTTTTACCTTGAGCTTTAAAGGATGGGAAGGTGGAGAAAAAAGGCACCTCAGGGCACAGCCTAGAAGAAAGAAGGTAGAGATGCAGCCTGTGACCCAGGGGCAGAATGCTGTCCGGTTACCTAGAATACAAAGCTCATGGAAGGGAATAATGTGATAGCACTGCAAAGGCTAGGTGCTTAGTACAGTGCTTGGCATTCAGTGGGTGCTTAATAAACGCTTGTGGACTGGACTTATTGACTTAGTACAAGGGAAGGCCTTGAATATTGGACAAAAATGTACAACCTCCACTCGGGAGGTAACACTGGAGAGGAGGGAGCTTAAATCTCACCTAGTGGGGCTGGAAGGATTATGGGCTGTTGTGGATTCATTGGTAAAGAACGGGTGGATTTGGATTTCTGTGGGGCCAGGCCACTTGATTTGTGCTAGGCCTAGAGAAGAGGGCAGCAGTCTGAGAGCTGAGCCTTTTCCCTCATTGAAGAAATCCGGAGAGAGTTGAGCCCCGGTATGAGACCAGAGTGTGCTACCTGGCCTCCAACAGCATGACACAATGCATCACACCAAGGCCACAAATCTAACCAACAATTGTTCTAACTCAGAGACCTTGATCCATGCTTCACTGCTCTTCAGTTTCAAGAGTCTCAATGTTTGGATTAGATTTTTCCATTTGTAATCATCTTTAATAAGGGCGCTATGAAGGCACAGAGACTCATCCAGCCTCCCCCTCCTCCTGGATGTTGGACTGAGACTCAGCTATTCACTGGAGAGAATTCAGAGGACAAACAGTCCCTGCCTCATTTGTCCAATCAAGCATCAGTCCAAGGCCAGGATCATGGCAATCTTCAAATCGTCCCATTCATTCCTTCTGTAGCTATTCTGAATAGGGTTTTTCTCTCTATTATTTCCTCCTGGTTTTTGTTTTTGCTAAGTAGAAATGCTAATATTTTTTCATGAATTAATAGTTCATCTCATCCTCTTTCTGAAGCTTTTAATTGTCCCACCTTTGCCACCAAATGGTACATGGGAGTACAAGCAGTTAAGTAGGATACATTTTTTTATCATCATCCTCATTTTCCCCCAACAAGCTTTCAGGGCACCTAGATTCCTGAGCTTGCCCTTCAAGATTCCCAGGGTTCAGAACCAAAGTGGGAATGAGCTCCAGAACACACAAGGAAGATTGGAGGCCATTGGGAGGGCTCCAGAGATGCTCGTGACAGCTGATGATCTCAAGATGGGGAAAGAACATCAGCTACAAGGAAGGCATGGGCGTCTGATGCCCATATAAACATAGGCATGACTTCATTACCATTTAAACTCCAGAGGTGTGTGAGGTTACTGGGCATGAGTGTTCTCCATTCCAATAGCAAAGGAGTGGGCTGGAGAAGGTGAAGCTGGTACAAGGGCGGTAAGTCGTGGACGGCAGTGCAATCCATCACTATGAGCTCTGCTGATAGATCCCATAATGAGGGGTTATTTTGCTTTGGCACTGAATTTCATGTATGGGCAGGAAGAATAGAAAGACCATATTTGGCCCTTGAAATCTTCAGTAAGCAGGCCGATGATGTCAGAGTAGGCAGTGAGGGACTTCTCCCAGACTTGTGATAAAAATGCAAGAGGGTTAAAATCAAAATAAAAAATAGGCCAATCTAGGTATGGAACAAGAAGAAACAGGATCAGAGGAAGATGGTAGAGACGATTAAAGAAGACCAAGTTAGGGGATGGGGTTCAGACTGAAATTCAGCCAGGAGAAGATTCCACAAGCATCACTCAGAAAACAAACCCTTCTCATTTCATCTTCCCAGATCAGGAGCAGAATTCCTGACTGCAGTAGCTGGTGTACAGTTCCTCACCCACCCACACCTCCAGGTACAAGACATTGCCATCCATCAGACATGAAAGTCCATGGCTCTTGAGAAGTGTGACTAACAACATCAGCACAATGAAAGGCTGCTTGTTGTTGTTTCAGTCATGTCTGACTCTTCATGACCCATTTGAGGTTTGCTTGGCAGAGATCCTGGAGTGGTTGGCCATTTCCTTCTCCAGCTCATTTGACAGATGAGGAAACTGAGTCAGACAAGGTTAACTGACTTACCCAGGGTCATACAGCTAATAAGTGTCTGAGGTCAGGAAAATGAGTTGCCCAACACTCTATATGCTCTGCCACCTAGAATTACAGGATCCAAATTCACATTCTGCACCTGATACTGACTACCTGGGTAAGTCATTTCCCATCTCTATGGCCCAGTTTCCTCATCTGTAAAGTAAATGGATTGGACTAGATAACCTTTGAGTCTACAATCCCATGATGCCACCAAACAACCAGAGAGGTGAGCAGTAATTCCACTGTATTGCCAGGCTTGGAGAAGAGGGAGGAGAATGAGGGAAGAGAGGGACCAGAAGATGATGCTTAGGGGAAACCTTGTCTTGATTGTGCATTCCTGTGTCCTCACTATGGTGCTGCAAATAAGGCAAGAGCTAGGGTACTAGATACCTGGTTTCTAGTTCCATCTTGGTAGGATATGGGGCAGGGATACAGGACAGGGCAACCCCCTGCACTATTGTCTTCATCTATAAAATTAGACTATTGGATTAGATGGGCCCCAAGGTACCTTCCAAATCTAAGGTTTTATGGTTCTGTGGATAAAATAAAGAGTGTTTGTGTGATCCGGGTTCTGACTTATCAACCCACTGGGGTTACAAGGATAAAAGTGGGACAGCCCCTTTCTTCTGGAGGCTTACGTATTTTTAAAGGGTGAAGCTTCCTTGCCCCCCAGGGAACACTGCAGATCACAGTGGGCTGAGGTGTAGAGAGTGTAAGGACAGCAGAAAAGAGGATCTGTTTTCAAGATATTCTGGGCTAACAAAATGTAAAAGAAGGGATAGAATTGTAGCTTGGGTGGATGGGGCAGGGACAACACTTGAATCATCTCATCTTGGCTCCTTTTCCACACCAAGAAGAGTAGTCTTCAGACCAGGAAGGAGAGCACAAAAAGCGCTCCCTAGGAGTAGAAGGCCAAGGTAAATGAGGAGGTAAGCTACCAGTGCCTGGTTGCCCATGATGAGTTCAATTCGACAGATCTGGATCAAACATCTCCCAGGGTGCAGAAAGAACCAGCTGATGGCTGAGCCTTTGTGAGGGATCTCTTCAAAGGTCATGGGCAATGCAAGAGGTGCAAACAACAACATTTGTTATTGTTCAGTCATTTCAGGTGTGTCCAAGAAGAGATACTGGAGTGATTTGCCATTTCCTTCTCCAGCTCATTTTATACACAAGGAACTGAGGCAAACAGGGTTAAGTGACTTGGCTAGGGTCACACAGCTAGTAAATGCCTAATGCCACATTTGAAAGGCAGATCTTCCTGATCCCAGGTCTCCAGCTAGATGGTACAGTGGACAGAGAGAGTACTTGAGTTAGAGTCAAGAAGACCGAGTTCAAATCCTGCCTCAGATACTTAGTATATGTGTGAACATAAGCAAGTCACTTAATTTTTCTGTATCTCTGTAAAATGAAGGGGTTGGACATGGCAACCTTTCTAGCTGTTAATTTATGGGCTAACCACAATCTGTGCTACTGTCATCTTACATGTTGTCTAGATTTTCAAAAAAAGTGAAGAAGGTTAACTGAAAACTATAGGCTATTTATTGACTTCAGGTCAGAGAAAAATTCTAGAATGTTCTAATAAGAAATAGTTTCAGAGCATTTGTTGAGAAAAAAGGGTCATCATAATATCATCAAGAATAGTTCATACTAGACTGAATCAATTTCCACTTTTAAACAGTGTAACCAACCTGCTGGGTCAGAAGGATGGACATAATAGCATCAGATTTCTACCCAACATTTGACAAAAATCTCATGCGTTCCTTGTGTGCAAGAGAGATGCTGGTAGTAAAGGCTAGACCTAAAGAGCAACCATTAATGGTTTAACACAAGCCAGGGAAGGGGGTTCCCTAGTCAAGTATCCCCAGGGATTTGTTCTTGGGTTCCATCCCCATGATTCTCTTGGAGGGTAGACACCCTCCTCTCTCTCTCTCTCTCTCTCTCTCTCTGTTTCTCTCTGTCTCTCTCTCTCTCTGTCTCTCTTTCCCCCTCTTTCTCTCTTTCTCTTTCTTCTCTCCCTCTCCCTCTCTCTCTTTGTCTCTCTGTCTCTCTGTAGCTCTCTTTCTCTCTCTCCATGAGAGAAGTCAAACTCTTCCAAACCACTTGATTAGCAAGAAAGGGGGATGCACTAAAACCTACAGAATGCCCAGAGTTGGTTCATCAAAGAGCAGGAAAATCTAAGATGGAGGCCTTAATCTGGGGACCCTGAACATTTTTTTTTAATATTTTGATAACCGTGTTTCAATATAATTGGTTATCTTTATAATCCTATGTATTTTATTTTATGTATCTAAAAACACTGTCTAGAGAAGGACACTATATGTTCCCCAAATTGCAGAGGAGTCCACAACACGAGAAAAATGGTATCCCCCTGGATGGGTGGTATTACTTCCTGTAGCCAGTTAGTGCCATGCTTGTCTAACTATTGCTCTGCCTTGGACCAGCCCCTGACCATGGTATTATGGGATCCTAGATCCTGAGCCTGCAGGGACCTCAGAGGCTGTCTAGTCCCACCTTCTCTTTTTACATATGGACCAACTGAGGCCCAGAGTGGGAAGTGACCAGCCCAAGGTCACCTTGGTTATTAATAAGGTCAGAGGTTGAGTGTAGATACAGGTCTTCTCACTGCAGAGGATGTACCATGCACCATATTATCCCCAACTTCCTCTGGAGAAGGCCTGGCTGACAACCATGGCGTCAAACATGTCTTTGAGGCCCACCGATGCCTCTTCTTTCTGTGTGTGATGGCAAACCCTTCACTTAGCCACTCTGAGCCTCAGTGTCTTCATCTGTGACCAGCAGGCAAACTCGGCTCCTTCCTTTGGCCACTTCAAAGCTGCTGCCCTCTCTGGCCTGGGGGTCATTTTGCTGTGTAGTCTTTATACTAGAACCAAGTGTTCTGAGAACAAGTGGGCGGAGGCCTGGCTTGTTTTGAATGCTAACTGTGGTTGTTTAGCTTTGAGCAGTGGTGGGTGAGGGGATAAAGAGTGTTGAAAGGATAGTCTGACTTGGAGGGGTGAAGCAAAAGGTTTACACCTCGTTTGAAGCCAAGTAAATGAAGCCACTTGTGATGTGAATATTGCAGGGGCTGGCTAGCCACGACTCAACTCTCCTTTGTCCATAAACACTGCCCACTGCAAGGCTCAATTGGCTTGAAAAGAAGACCATTCCTTCACAGGCCCAGCTAAAAGCTCACGGAACCAGCCTCCACAGCATCAGCTTAGGATGGTCCGTGATAGAGAACCAAGATTTTAACCTCTCAGTTCATTTCTCCCAGGATCCAGGTTCCTTGTAGGCTGAGACTGTCAGGGTTAGCATCCTTGCCTGTACCATATTCCAACAAGAGGGAGAATCATAAGGTCATGATTGCCCAAGGTCATCCATGGAATGATAATCAGGGTTGACATTTAGACTAAAGCTCCCCAATTCCAGAGTCCCAATGGACTACCCAGTTTCTCATGGATTCATTTAACGGTCCTTGAAGATCACCTGGCTCAGCCTAGTTCTTTTTGTTCAGTCATATCTGAGTCTTTGTGATCCCACTTGGCATTTTCTTGACAAAGATACTGGAGTGATTCGCCATTTCATTCTCCAGCTCATTTTACAAGTGAGGAAACTGAGGTAAACAGGATTAAGTGAATTACTCAAGTTCACATAGCTGGTAAATGTCTGAGGCTGGATTTGAACTCAGATCTTCCTGACTCCAGGCATGGTACTTAATCCACTGTACTACACAGCTGCCTATCCACAGATACGGAAATCGAGATTCGTTGAAGGCGGCTTACCCAAGGCACCACAGAATCATAGAATGGTAAGACTGAAGGGGCTCCTGGTGATCTAGTCAAATCCCTTCATTAAACAGAAAAGGAAACTGAGTCTCAGAGAAGGTGGGTTACTTGCTTGGGCTCACACAACCAAGGAAGACGCTGGGCTGGCTCTTAAAGCTTGACTGTCTGACTCCAAATCTGCTCCTCTGCTGTATTTAATACAATGATACTCCATCAATATGGAATTTGCCATTGTATCCACTTCTTTTCTGAATGTGGCCCAGAACCAGACGATAAACCAAAAAAACCTCAGAGAGATCAAAACAGGTGTTATAAAGTCCATGGGCTTTACTCATAGGAAAGTCCCCCAAACCCTCACTCAGAGCTCATTTACTCTAACAAGCTTGCTAACAAGCTTGGCAAACTGGTTCCCAAGCCCCCAACAGTCCTGGGAGTGTGTGCTTGTGCGTGTGCATGTGCATATATTATGTATATGTGTGTACATCTATACATATATATATATATATTCATTGACAACTATTTACAGTCAAATCTGTTCTTCTCCACCTCTTCCCCTGCCCACCCCCCCCAATACAGAGCACAGGGAAGAGTAGAGAGTTTGAACATGGAGCTAGTGATGCTTCAAGATTTTTAATTTTGTCTTGGTTGTGTCTAACAGATTTAAAGTTCAAAAGGATGTTAGAAATAAATTAGTCCCTACAGTTTTATAGGTAAGAAAATTGAGCTGTAAAGACAGAGAGAACTTTGCCCACAGCCACAAAGACAGTAAGTAAAATAATCAGGATTCAAACCCAGGTCCCTTGACTTCAAGTCCAACACAGAGACAGAAAGACAGAGACAAACAAAGAGTGGGAGATAGAGAGACCCACACTGAGATACTCAATAAACATGAGATTCTCAATTTCAAAGATTTGTTCTTTGCCAAGTTTCATTTCTGTCATGACTCACACTCTTCTGTGCACAATGAGTATTTAAGGTTTCCCATTACTAACTGATGGTCAACCCCTGATATAGCTGAAGTGGTCCTGGGATCATAGGATCATAGGTTTGGAACTGAAAATGACTTCAGAGGTCATCATGTTCAGTCCCCCTGGCTTTACAGATAAGTAAACGGAGGCCCAGTGAAGTTTCACTGACACAGCAAGTGGTGGGAGCCGTCAGAGAACTGTCAATTCATCCCCTTTTCCACTCTGCTTCCCTCTAACCACTGCCCCATACTGCCTCTCTACCAGCTGCTTGTACTTTGAGATTCCTCTGAGAGTTTCCAGAAGAAAATCACTTCCCGCTCCCTCCCCCCCAAACACACACACTTTCCATATTGTCATTGCTAGGCGAGTCCAGAAGTCACACAGGTCTGCATGAGTATGCACAGATGATACATGATATCAAGTGAATTTAATTCAACAGCCACAACAAAGCTTACTCTGTGCCCCAGCCACTTTGTCACAGATTTCAGGGTACAAAACCAAACTAGCCCTGCCCTGAGGAAGCTTACATTTTACTTGGGGAAAACAGCCTGTATATAAAAATTCAATACAAAATATAAACAAAGAAATTCTTGGGGGGGGGGAACACAACCAGGGGAGTGGAAATCAGCATCCGGGCTTGGCAGCCGTGCCTGGAAGAAAGATGTGCTTCAGCATATCCCAGACCCCCCATACTTTGATGCAAGCTCTGAGGGTTACTCAGACAAGCACAATCTTGTTTAATACTTTATTTGGCCAAGTTCAACAATAATCACACACACACACACACACACACACAGAGTTCAGGCATTCATCGATGCTCCCATGCTTATTCCCAGGCTTCTCTGTTATTTAAATCTTTCTCATTGGATGGATACACAGGGTTTATATCTTCAAACATTAACCTCCCACGATACTGATCTTATACATAAGAGAAATTACATTTATAGCTTTGCTAGAACATGGCGTCCCACATAGAGGTTACTGTTTCCTCTTCCCAGACTCTTAGTAGGTGATACACTTTTTTTTTTTTTAGCAAAAGAAATCTCTTGTTTATATAATATCCTTCAGAGTACAGGCTCAGTGTGTGCCCTACAAGAAAATTCTAAAAAAGGAAATATTCATCTTCTGGAAGTAAAGGCATTTGTTGGGGTGGGGGAGAGTCAGTGGGAGGCATTTGGGGAGAAAGGGCAGGAATGACTATGGAAGTGTTGAACAGTGAGGATCTGCCCATTTGGAAGAGGTGGCATGGCACAGGTACCTCAGTGGGTCTCAGTTTCTTCATCTGTACAATGAGAGTGTTGGAGCAGATAAACAGCCTCTGAGCTTCCTTATAGATCTAGGGCTTTGATCCCAAGACACTACAGTCCCATCAACATCAGATTTAATGTCAGAGAACCTGACTGACCTACAACCTTTGGTAAGTTACTTAACCTCTGGGTCTGAATTTCCTCATTCATAAAATAAGCAGGTTGGGCTAAATCAGTGGTTCTCAAAGTGTTATCTAGATATCCTGGGGGAGCCCAGAGACCCATTCAAGGGATTTGGGAGATTTAAAAAAAAGTTTCATAATGATACTATTATATATTTTTTTCAAATGCAGTAGCTAGATAAAAATATAAACAAAATTCTTTGGATTTTTATAAACAAATCCTCTTTGGAGGGTCCTTAATAACTTTTAAGAGCATAAAGAGGTACTGTGATCTAAAAATCTGAGAACTACTGGGCTAAAAAATCTGGAGGTCCCTTCCAGCTCTCTATGCTCACAAGAAGGGCCGTAAAACTGTCATAAACACACTGGGTACAGAACATTGGCTGGGAGGGGCCTCAGAGAAGCATGCCACAGCTTGCAGGGTCCCTAAATTACAGCCTCTAAAAGGGACCCTAGAACACAGAACGTCAATATCAGGTCTGTATGCCCTTTCCTCCAAGTCAAGAAAACCTGAGGTCAAGTCCTGATATGTATATACACACACTTGTATGTACACATATATGTCCACATGTGTATACACACACACGAGTGCACACACCCGTGTATATGGTCATATATGATCCAGCAAGCCATTTAAATTTCTGGATGCCCCAGAAAACAAATTCTCTAAAGATAACAAAGGCAGAAGGGTTACTGGTGGATGGAGTTTCCTCACTGGGAGTTGCCTGATGAAATCACTGGTTTGGATAGATACCTTCCTCCCACCCCACCCCCTACCAATGATCAGAAAATGAGGTTGATAAGTCATGTGTTAAGAGCAAGGGGTATCTAATGAATACATTTTATCCTGTGCTACTATCTGTGACAGATGGAAAACCAAACCAAACCAAGAAATGTTTCCAGGCTGTGAGGGACTTGGTTACGGGATAGAATGGGAGTTAGAAACAAGCCTTAGAACGAAGGGTAGAAGAATTTATAGAGCCCTTAGAGTTTAGACTGTTAGCTGGAAAGAGACAGAACACAGACTGTCAGAGCTGGGAGGTATCAGGAGTGTTGAATCGCAAAATGAGAAGAGACCTGAAAACAGAAATGCAGGGATTAGGCAGGACCTTGGAGGTCCTGCTTCATTTGACACTGCGGGAAACAGGCTTTAGAGAAGTCAGAGTGACTTTCCCTATCAGGACATTGGGAGATTTTGTCACCATGTAGCAGGACTGGACAATGATTAGGCCTCCAGACACTCACCTAGAGATTTGGTGGGATAGGGTGGGGGGGCATGACCAAAGCTGTCACATCTACATATTTGAGCTGGGAGACTGAAAAGTGCAGGGAAAAGAAGGGAAAAGAAAACAGGAGCAGCTTTTACTTTGTTTCTGTTGGACCTAGAGTGCTGAGTTAGAATTCCTCCTCTCACACCCTGGACAAATCATTCAATTCCTGTGTGCCTCTTAGGCAACTCTCTAGAATGTCCCAAATTCCAACAGGGCAGCATGGTGCCAACCATGGCCTCCCTTCATTAACAAGATCGGTTGATCCTGCCTGTATTTGTGTAGACAGGTTGATGTTTCTGGCTCCTACACAACCCATGTAATGTGAGAGGCCTGTTATATTGGGTGCAGCTTTGGGTGGAAATTTTGTTCCTGGAGTTTCTTAAATTGGGTGGGAGGTAAGATGCTTGAGAAATAAAGCAATGGGTACCAGAGTGAATAGAACTGAATTTTTTAAAAGAATAAAATATTTATTATAAACAATAATTATTATTATATTAATAATTGTATATAAAATTAGTATTAACAATAATAGTTAGCATTTACATATGATTTCAGGTTTATAAAATGTTTTACAGAAACATTAGCCCTCTACACACACATATACCCCCTGGGACGTGGATGATGTCATTATCTACAAAGGTTAAATGACTTGCCCAGCCAGGGTCGTTCAGCTAGCAAGTCTCTGAGGCAGGATTGAAATTCAACTCTCTAACCTTTAGCCATTTAGTGGTAGGTACTAAGAATGTACCAGCACCATATCAGGCAGTGCACTGGGAATTTCTGTGGTGGTTGCTCAGTTCTAGTCACATCCAATTCTTTGTAACCCTGTGGACCTCTGTTCATGCGGTTTTCTTGGAGTGATTTGCCACTTCCTTCTCCAGTGGCAAACAGAGGCTAAGTAACTTGCCCGATGTGGGTAAAGAAGTTTCTTAGGCTGGATTTGAACTCAGGTCTTCCACTGCCACAACCTAGCTGCCTCCAAGAATCCAACTCAGAAAGAGCTAATAAAAACACAGAAAACACAAGCTGTCTTCAAGATGCTTACAGTTTCTCAGAGTACACAAAGGTAAATGCATCACCTCTGGAGTCACTGACATGGGTTCATATCCCACCTCTGACATTTTTCTACCTGTGTGACCTTGGACAAGTCACTTTAACCCTCTTGGGCCTCAGTTTCCTTATTTGTATTATGGGGGATTATATTGCCTCTGAGTCTTCTTCTAATTTTAGGGCTCCAGTCCACGACCCTAAGTAACCACATCATAACTACAAAGTAGAAAGGAATTTGGGGGCTTATGTGGAAGGTAGCATTAAGCTGAACTAGGGATTCTAAGAGGCAGGAAGGAGAGGACAGTGCATTCCAGGCATGGGGACAGCCTGTGTCCAAGAGCAAAAAAGACCCAGCTGGGGCTCCCAGTGGCCGGCCTTGCTCCGGGCCCCTCTTGCTGTTTGCTTGCACATCTCCTCTTTTCCCTCTCCCAAGGGTGCTGGCTAGCTTTCTCTCTTGGGTTGCTAGGCAGGGAGGTGTGCCAAAACACACCGGGAGAAGAGCTCAGACAGCACGCTCCCCAGCATACAGCCCTGGCAGTTGGCTCGTCCTGCCGGAAGAGTACTGCACGGTCTTACTCTGCACCATTGTGTGGGCTCTCAACATTGGGGAGGGACCCGGGGGAGGGGAAAAGGCTGATCTGTTTACTTGTTTGAAGGAACATGGCGTTAAGAATCCCAGCAACTGCACTTAATGCCTTTTTGGCTGGCAGACCGCAGGACCCTCCATCCTTCCCCAGCTGTACAGGACTGAATTCCAAAATGCAGCATCTCACACTCCTTCCATTGAAAACAAACAGGCCGGCGAGGCTAGAATGCTAACTACCGAGACTGGTGTCCAAGGGATTCATGGTTGGTTGACTTTATGGTGTGACTTCAGCAAAGATTTCAGGATCAGAGTAAACCCTCTGAGCTGCAAAGGGACCTCGGGATCACGTAGAGTTCCCCTCCCACCCTGCTCTCTGGGTAGTTTTTTTTTTTAGAAGAGGAAACTCGGGCGATTGGAAGGAAGTGACTGAGCCAAGGTCACACTGGAGGTAAGCAGTGGGTCCATGGGTTCGCTTCCCTTCTCTGGAGACTGAAAGACGACGTCATTAAGATTCGAGGTCCCCTCTAGCCCCTTGGCCTCCGATTTCAGGGCCCTCCCTTTGCTTGTGTCAGATAAAAGTTTAGAAAAACAAGGGAAAAAAGGGTTTGAGGAACCCTAGTCACCCACTCCACCCTGCCTTTCAGCTCTAAATTTATGGGGGCGGGGGGGCGGTATTAGGACTTAAAATGTAGCTGTGAACTCGAGTTTTCATTAAAGAGAGACCCACAAGGAAGATTCTTGAGAATCTCCTCTTTCCCTGCTCCGTGCCCAGCCCAAGCGAGGTTAATCGATTAAGGGGCTGCTTAAAAGCCATGAACAACAAGCGACTAGGTTCCACTGTGTATTTTTCTCAGTGGGCCACATGCCCAGGTCGGTCAGCAGGATTCTTTTTTGGCCAGAATGACGAATTCTTCCATTCTTCCTTCCATTCCGAGGAGATAACTTTGCACCGTTTGCTGCAGCTGTGAATGAAAGCCAGGCTGCAAAGGAAGCAGGGAGCAGCCCCAGCCTGTCCCCACCCTCTGCCCACCCCTCCCCCACCCTAGGGTGGGGGGAGGGGAGGGGATGGGAAAAGGGGAGGGCACAGAGACAAGGAGGGTCCCTGGAGAAGAACAGTGGGGTCTCGAGAGAACAGGAGTGGGGAGAAAAACACTTGGAAAAGAAATCCTCGTTGACTGATTGATTGATTATAGACTTGGGTTCAGGTGTCCATTTTTCCAGCCACCTGTCTGTGTGACCTAGGACAAGTAATTTAACCGTCCAGAGCCTCAGTTTCCCTATCTGTAAAAACAACGGGGGCTCATTTCTGAGATCCCCTCTAGGTCTGCATCTTCCAGCCTAGTCCCTGCGATGAAATGGTCTCCCAGATTTCACCCAGGTCTCTTATCCTACTCTGTGCTAAGCTGCATTATAGATTCACCCCCAGTCTTCTTTTCCTTCTGTCGGCCCCTTTAAAGGCTTCACTGACTCAGCGAAGCTTCTCCCTCAGGTCGCGTTTTTTTATGAATGAAAAACGTCCGAACCACATTATGTAAACCAGAGCGCGCTGATTGGTCCGGGCCTTCGGTGCATAAATTATGTAAAACGACCCCTCTCCCCCGCCGAGGAGGCGGGTCGGAACCTGAGGTCGGCCCAATCCCCAGCGGGGCTGGCGAGCCGACTCCGCGCCATTGGTCCGCAGAAGGGGTAAACAAGCGTTGATGGACGGGCGCGGGCGGGGCTGCGGACCAATGGGAGAGGCGGAGAGGCGGGAGGAGGGGGGGGCCGGACTGGGCTCGGCGGGGGGCTGCGGAGGCCCAGCCAGTTCGGGGGCGGCTGCTGCGCTCGTTGGGCTGGCGGCTGCGGCGCCCGAGAGAGCTAGGCGGCGAGGCGGCCCGAGAGCGGCTGCAGGGAGGCGCGGGAGGGCAGGCGGGCTTCGGGACAGCGCCGGGCCGGGCTGGGGCCAGGGGCTGGGGCGAGCGAAGCGGGCAACCGGCCGGTCGGAGCCCCTGCCCGGAGCGCTCCTGTCAGGCTGGAGCGCGCACAGGCGGAGCGGGGGCGCGCGCAGGTGAGGCCCGGGCACGCGCCCAGGTGCGGGCGGGGGCGGGGCCGCGCCTCCGGAGAGGGCGGGGCCTAACGGGGCCGGGGGCCGTAACGGGTCTGCGTCTGCCGGTCACGGACATGCACACGGACCCAGGGCGCAGCGCAGCGGGGGGG
>CM053593.1:378725084-378820084 GCA_028646575.1 Pseudocheirus occidentalis
GGGAAATTTAGGGGTACCAGACGTGGATCTGAAAGGAGGGTGAGGGCTCCCTGAGACACCTGATAGGAATTGGGGGACATTAGGGCAGTTGGGTCTTCGTGGAGTGATCGGGAAGGGTTGGAGGGCATCTCTGGCAGCTTGAAGGGAGTTGGGGGCTCCCTGGAGGGCCAGGGGTTGAGCCTGGCTGCTCCTGGGTTGCCTAAGGTGAGGTTGGGGGGTACCCGAAATGAGATGGGGTGTCTGAGCACCAGGGAAGGTTGTGGTCCTTCAGACGTGGCTCGGGGGAGGCCCCGGGAGCCTGAGATTGAAGTACGATTTAGGGGTGCACAGGTTTGAGGGAGTGGGGGAGACTGCGGTGACGGCCGAGCTGGAGGGTACCCAGTAAAGCGAAGAGAGTTTGAAAGGGTTCTGGGGTCGGGAGAAGAGCTGCCCAGGTTCAAAGCCATGGCTCGGGAGCCGAGTTTGGGGGCCTGGTTGTCAGGCTCCATTTTCTGGGGGACTTTAGGGACGAAATTGGATTTGGAAGGAGGTGCCCCGAGGAGAGAGGCCACTCTTGTAGGGATGTAGCAGGGCCAGCCCCCGGCACCGCTAAGGTGAACGTGGGAGAAGATTGGCCGCGGTTGCGGCTGCAAGTTTTTATGAATGTGGGTGACTTTATGAATGAAGCGGGTTTCTTTTTCCTGCTCGCCATACACCGCCCTCCCCCCTTCTACCCTCTCTGGGAGTGTGAGTGTGTGTGTGCGTGTGTGTATAGCTTTGAGCTTTCTGCCTAAAACTGGGAGGGGGAGGAGGAGGGGGAGGGGCCGTGCCTTAAGGCAGTTAGTGAATTGGAGGTGGGGGCGGGGGCACATCGGAAGGAGTTTTCTTGAATGGGGAAAGCTGGGAATTTGGTGGAAGTGTGTCTTGTTTTGTGAATGGGGCCCTACGCTAGGGATCCAGTTACAGCCTCTACCTGCTGCTGCTGCTGGCTCTGCCATTCATAAAAGCAAAGCCAGATTTGTGTCGTGGGGGAGGGGGCCTTAATTGGACTGTTTGACTGTTAGTTTTCTTAGGTGCAAAAAGAAGGAAGTAATTTGAGCTCCAGAATGAACACTTGCTTACATTTGAAGTAATTAATTTAAACAAAAAAATGGAGTTTATTTTCTGGATGCTTAACTGTTAAGATCTGCTTAAGAAAGATTATCTCTGAATCTGGAAAATATCTTTGAATTTCATGGTGAAGGTTTCTGTAACGTATTTCATAATAAGACTAAAAATATCTCACCACTCTTGTCCCCGAACACACACACACTCACACACTCTTAAACCATAGACAGATTGTGGAAAGTGGGAAAGAAATCTTCGAATTCTTTTATGTTCTAGAGCATTTGAGATTTTTGCATAAACTTTGGAGACTTTGGAGAAGGAGGGAGGGTAGACTGAAAGTTTTCGTTCTGTGTGGATAGAGAAGCTTTATTTTTTTTTTCCTTTGCAAAGTTATGAAATGTGCCTTGTGCTTTGTCCCTCCCCTCCAGCCTTCCCATCCTTGGAATGTATTAATAGCTGATTCTCATTGCCAATAATCAGAGAGGGGAATGTGGAAGCCTTGGGATTCTCCATAGTTAGGAATATTTCGTCTGCTTTTATAACTAGTATTCCAAACAATCTCATGGTTATCCCCTATTGGAAAATGTATTATTTTAACTCGATAGGAAAATTGTTCTTTAATCTAGGGAAAGCTAAAATTATAATTATAATTCCTTTTCTTGGTTGCTTTTTACTTCCTTTAGAAGGTATTGGAAAGTGTCTTCTTAAAATTATGATTTTATTTTTTTCCAAATTAGTGTAGCTATCTGACGACTATTGTCTTCCCTTCTTTTAAATTACCCAAAAGAGTTTTAATTTAGTTTCCTTAATTCCTTTTCTGGGGGAAATAAGCTTAACCAGAAATAAAATTCTGCTTAATAAACAACTACTTTTGTGAATCTGTCATCTCACAAGGCTTTTGAAGTGCAAAAAAGCCCTTGGAAGTTTCTCCAGTGGTATCCATTCCATAGTTTTCTTTGAACTGGTCTCTGTATTTTATCTCACAAAGGTATGGCCCCTGCACAGAAACTAATGGCTTGGAGTAGATTTGGAAGAGAAAGTCATGAATGAGGTGAATTGAAGTGAGATAGTTGTGTTGTTGAAAAATTGGGCGCAAAAAATGTTCCTGTTAAATGTTCCTCTGAGATGCTGCTTCTTGGTATTTGACTTTCAATTTGGCAGTCACTGAATGCTTGAGCTCGGCGTTTCTTTGCTTCCTCCACTAGTTAGCCTCTGTCAAGATGCTACTTGTCTATAAATAACCACAATAAACACCCTCACTACCATTTCACGATGACCTTCGATGAATGCTTTTGAAATGTGGATTATTCCTCCCCCACCTCCAGGCTCCATTCCTGTTTTATCTGAGGGTAGCGAGCCTCTGATTAAAATCAGTCTAGGAAAAGACGGATAGGCAAATAGATTTGTCTTTTAAATGTCGGATTTCGGATGCTTTTAATCAAGCACAGCAGTTAGTGGCTGTAAGTGACCTTTGAGAGTCACCAAGAAAGGGGATGTTCTCTTTGAGAGCTTAAAAAACCCCTTGGTTTAGAATTCTTTCTGTCTTTCTGCTTTCCCCCTGTTTCTCCTAGTTTGAAATCTTTCGAGATTCACAAAACCACCGAACCCCTTTAACCCAGGAATTACTCAATGCTGAAACCTTTCAGAGGGATATTGAAGACTTTAGAAGCACAATGGATGGCTTTTATGATCAGCAAGTCCCTTTTATGGCCCCAGGGGTAAGTTTATGTGGCCTTTTGTTTGCCTTTGGAGTCCTTCTAATGGGAGCCTTCTCTTCGTAGTTAATGGTGCCACCTCTCCCCAAAGCCAAAGCCTGGTGCTTAAGGGGAGGCTTTAGCCTGCAACTCTCCACTTCTTTCAGAAATCTCACCCAGAGGACTATCGAGCAAGGCCTGTGATTGACAGAAAGAGAAAGTTCTTGGACACGGATCTGGCTCACGATTCTGAAGGTAGTGTGCTGACCTGTATTCTAACATCTCTTAAACTGAGCAGCAAAGAGACTTCTTTTCCCAAGTAGCCTGTAACTTCTTTTGTTTTGTTATTTTCGATTCCAGAGTTGTTTCAGGATCTCAGCCAACTCCAGGAGGCCTGGTTAGCTGAAGGCAAGTTTCTCAGCCGTCCACTTTTTGCATGCAAAATATTTGACTGCACATTTTCATATAAATGAAAAGGTCTAAATTGTGTTTTTTTTCCCCCCAGCACAAGTTCCTGACGATGAACAGTTTGTCCCAGATTTTCAGTCTGATAACCGTAAGCACCTTCCTACTTATTGTTCATTGATCTCATTTGAACTTTCAGTGATAAAAATAATCATCATCATCCTTGTTGACTGTTGACAAAGCACCATTTGTTTCCTAGGCGTCCTAAGCTATCACCCAACCAATGCCGGAATTGCTAGTAACATACCACTTAACTGCAATGTTTGGGGAACGGGTTAGTTGAATTTCTATTGCTTAACACAGACAACATGGTGTCGTTGCTTACTGAATCGTGCTCCAATGTCTTATTGTAATGTGGCAGCAAAATTGTATTCTCAAAGGCTGCTCGGGCCAATTCAAGCTCTCATGGGTTCTCCCAGCTTGGGGAGGAAGGATGGGCTTTGAGGACTGGCCCAGGGATCAGTGCCAAGTGTGTTATCTGAGGACCAGCTCACCTAGCTAAATTTGATGAGGCTCACCACCAGGGAACGGAAGGTTTGGGGCCCTGGCAATCCTTAAAGATGAAACAGAATTTCAAAGGACTTCCGTTGAAGCTATTTCTAAAATGTATACCCTGGAGTCAGGTACCTCAGTCATCTGTGTCTGTTGTAGTGTGTGGGTTTCAGGCCTTGCTGAACCTGCATTGATTGCTGTAGGCAGGCAGTGAAGATTGGAACATACAGGTACCCATTCAAGGCTATCAGCTGCCGGGTTTGGGGGTTTATTGAATCTCTGCCCCAAGTTCATTTTCTAGGCATGTCTTTCTCTGACAAATGCCCACATCCTCCCCACCCCCAAATTCTGGGTAATCGTTGTTTCATTCTGTGATGGTAAAAGCCATCAGGTCTTGTTTCTGCCTTGACATTAAAGGAGGTTGAGCGCTGTGGTGCATGACCAAACATTGCTAGGGCATTTGCTCCTTACCCTGCTGCCCTTGCTCTTTCAAATGCAGGGCTTTTCCAGATTTTTCATTTGCAGAGTTTTTTCCCTTAAAATGAAAACTAATTGCTCATTACATCAGGAGTAATAAAACATAATGGTGAAAACACAAGGCCGCTCTTGGTGTCCACAATGCGATGGTTCCTTTGGCCCTCATTTTTTCACGGCTGCCCTCAACAGGTTTGGTAGCTTTTATGGTCCAAGAGGCCATCAAGGACAGAGCTTGCTGATGAAATTTGAGCAGTGCAGAGCTGCTCGAGAGAGCATTAGTCACCAGTAAGTGAGCACAGCTAAGAGAAAGTAGAAGAAAATGGTGCCCCTCTGGAGAGTTGCATCATGGAGAAAATCATAGCTCTTAGTCATGGTTGGTGAGAGCAAACACCTGAGCCAGGCACAGATGCCATTGCTCCCTCTCCACCTCAGAAATGTTCCCAGTTTGGGATCATTTCTGATTGAAGGGGGAGAGAGAGAGAGAGAGAGAGAGAGAGAGAGAAAGAGAGAGAGAGAGAGAGTGTGTGTGTGTGTGTGTGTGTGTGTGTGTGTGTGTGTGTGTACACACTTCTCACACAGAGGCAGGCCCTCAGGAGGGATATTCTGAATCCCTAATTGTTAGAACAGAGGTACCAGTGAAATATTCCTTAATAACAGGCCTCATCTTGAAGGCACGTTGCCATGAAACTTGAAAAGGAAACAAAGCGAACCCATAGGTGAATGGCGTCCTTAGCTTGGTCACAGCTTGCTCTATTACAGTAAATGTGTTAATTATTGCTCTTTGATTGCTTTAAAGTGATTGGGAAGTTTGCCACTAAATGGCTAAAGACAACTCAAATTTTCTGTTTTATTCCAAGATGAAAGGCAAGGGATTTGTAGTCCAGCTTTGTTCTGTGTTGGCGATGTGGCCCAGCCCTTCCAAACTGCCGACTGTGTGGGAGGTGGCTTTTTTTTATTCTTTTGGCAAAGGCTCTTTGAAATGCCTTCATGACACTATGTTTAAACTAAACTATAGCTAAACTAAAGCGTTATAAGGAGAAGTGAGAGGACTGGCTTTGAATTAACTTCACATTTGAGAGCGGAGGGAAATAGACTTTCAGGTGGTTGCTAGCATATTCTCAGTTTATATTTAGAGGTATATTTATGAGTTTATATTACAAGGAAGGGCAGCTAGGTGGCACTGCAGCAGATAGAGTTCCTGCTCTAGAGTGATGAAGACTCATCTCAAGTTCAAATCTGGCCTCAGACATTCACTAGCAGTGTGACCCTGGGCAAGTCATTTCACCCTGCTTGCCTTGGTTTCTTCATCTGTAAAAGGAGCTGGAGAAGGAAATGGCAAATCATTCTAGGATCTTTGACAAGAAAACCCCAAATGGGGTCACAGAGAGTCTAACCCAACTGAACAATAACATTACAGTGAAGAAATCAATTAGTTTAGACTCTTTGGAAATGCAGATTTGGTTAATAAGTTTTAATCCCTTAGACACCTTAACCAAATTGCAAGAGCACAGCTTTCATTTTATATAGCTTTTGATTTGTTTGGTTTTCTCTGGTTTTTCAGTAGGACAGTCTCTGAGCTTAGCATGATGCTTGTGGCCAAGTGTTAGATGATCCTTTCTGTAGGATTGTAGAGTTGAAGGGAGCCTTTCAGGTTGACCGTTCGCTATCAAACATGAATCCCCTGTAGCACTCTTACAAAGTGGTCACTTGGCCTCTCCTTGGAGACCTTGGGTAGGAGCCTTGGGCTCTCTCCCTTTGTAGATAGCTCTAGTTACTAGGAATTTCTCCTGATACAGAACTCTTTGTAGTGTCCTACTAGACACACCTCCTTGCATTGGATGTTCAATTTCAGTTCAGTTTAATTGGACATTTATTATGTGTCTACTGTCTTATCAGGTACTGTGCTAACACTAAGCATATGAAGAAAAAAATGAAACAGGTCCTTCCCTCCAGGAATTTATATTTGGGATCAGGAATAGAGGGGGACAGTGTTTACACAGAGAAATAAATATATGATAAATGAAAATTTAAAAGTCTTTAGTCAATGAATATTGTGTATTGCTTTCACCATTAGATTGGAAGCTCCCTGAGGGCAGGGACTGTCTTTTTCTTAGCATTTAGTTCAGTGCCTGGCACCAAGTGGGTACTTAGTAAATATTTATTGACTATTGAAAATAAAAAAGGAAGTAATTTCCCAGAATGAAGGCACTAAAAACTGGAGTAATAATGAAAGGGGTGTGTGTGTGTGCACGCGTGTGTGTGTGTGTGTGTGTGTGTGTGCGCGAGAGAGAGAGAGAGAGAGAGAGAGAGAGAGAGAGAGAGAGAGAGAAAGAGAGAGAGAGAGAGAGAGATACATGAAGAAAGGTAAGAAGCCTAAGAGGTGGAGGGAGGAGAAAAAAGATTTGGGGCCTGGGAGATGGCATATACAAAGGAACAGAAGTGGGAGTGAACTGCTATGATGGAGAATAGCAAGGTGGCTACTTTAACTGGGAAGCTAAATGCCTGGGGATAAATTTGTGAAATTAGTCTGGAAAGATAGGTTAGCTCTACATGGCCAGGCTCTTGAAAATGGACCCTTAATGAACACTTTTGGAGTTGAGTCTTTGAACAATCCCAAGTCTACCTGACGGTTCGCTGTTTTGGCCACCATCCTATCATGAGGTCATCTGGTAGATGGCTTTCTTCAAATCTGAGTAGCCTATGCTCAAGACTGACTTAACTTGTTATTAATGAACCCATGTTGGTTCGTAGAGATCACTGTTTTCCTTTCTACATGCAGATAAATGGTCTCTTTAATAATCCATTCTAGAATTTTGCCACAAATGAACACGAAGGCTCTCTCCTTTAATGTGCGCTTTTCTAGCTCATTTCTAGGAACTGGGCTTTGGAGTAGGACAGCTGAGGGATATATATTTGCCAAGGAGTTGCAAAAGTATACATTAGCCCTCTGGATCCTTTATTATTTTTCAGTATTCCCTTTGATTACAATTCACATTAGCAATATAAAAACACAAAAGCCTGGCCCACGGGTTAGCTTTTCTCTGAAAGCCTGCATGATGGTCCTGTTGTTCCTCTGGAGTCGGCTTCTGTAAGACCACGTGATTTTGCCAGAGGTGAGGGAGGGGCTCATTCAAGTTTAATGAAACCTGACTGTGGTTGGTTGGAAGCCCTAGATTTTACAGTGTCAATTAAACCTCTCTACATAATCATCAATGCTGCAATTACAGAAAGAAGGGAATTTGTAACTTTTTAACCTCTGACCTTCATTGCTAATAACTCAAATGTCCTGTGTACTATAGGATATTGATTAATTTGCCCAAAAAAAGTTGGAAAATTAACCAATGAGGGAACATTTTATTATAGAAACATGATAAATTATCAGTCTCCAAATAATACACCTTTTTCCTGTTTCTTGATAGGATACGTCATAGTCCTCTTAATTGTGGCTTAAATAAATCAAACTTTAATTCTTATAACACCTCTAAAGGCCCCCTTCTGTCTTTCCTCTGTTATTTTCCCACCTAGACCCAAGAAATCAAATTCTCCTGGTAAATATCTCCCGCATCTAGAAACTTTGTGGTCAGACTCAGTGTTATTTCCTTTAATGACCCATCAGTGATTTCTGTTGACTATCACTACTTCTTGTCACCTAGATCCTGGCCTCTAAATTATAGGCTGTTATGGAAAAAAGACCTTTTAAATGAATCTCATAATTGTACAGATCCAGAAAGGTTTGGTGATATACCACTGTCGTACTTTTCATCAGGTTTGTGACTGTGAGAAATTCTTTTTCAGAAAAGAATTGAGTTGACCTAAGTGACCTTTGGTGTCCTTCCCAACTCAGAAGTTCTATTCCTCCAAGAAATGATCATCTTAAGAGGGGAAGAGAAGGAAATACTTAGATTGCAGACTGCCAGAGAATTGGATCTATACAGCCCCTGCAGATAATCTGTGATTCTGCTAAGTGTTTCGTATGTCTGGGTACAGCCGCAGGTGGGAGGCCCCTGGACTGCAGTGTATCTTAAGACTTTAAAAACAGAGAGGTCTGAATCACCGCAGTAGTTCTGAGCTTGGCTTATTCGTTAATCTCATAGAAGTTACCGAACTTCTCTTTACGGCTCCATTTCTACACCTGTGGGGTAAGGAGACTTTGACTTACACACTGCAGCTCTTTCTACTAGTGAGTCCCTCTCCACTTGGGCAGCTCTGTGAATTCCAGAAATACACAGCCCAATACTGGGCCTCTACTCAAGTCTTTGTAGCTTGATAGGCACTACTGGAGTGTGTGATCCACAAACATCCTTCAAAGGCCAGGGTCATTTGGTCTATGCCCCACAGTGAGGGATGAGGGAAGGCTATGGGGCCCCCAACACAGGGCCAGGATACTTGGCTTTAACACCAGCTCACTAGCTGTGTGATCAGGAACATAGTATTTCACCTATGAACCTCATTTTCTCCATCTGTAAAAATTCTTGTAGTATTGTTTTCTCTCACATAACATAAGTTAGAAAGAATTGTGTAAAACCTTAAATACTGTATAAATGTGAGATATAATCATTTCCCCTCCATACTTCAAAGAAAAGCTTTTCAAATTGACATGGAAAAGTATCTTCAAGTTACTTAAAAAGAAAAATCACTTATATTTCGGTACATTATTGCTATTTATGAAAGCACAGAGCGCAGAGACTTGGGGCACGTGTAGGTTCCTACGCATTTTTCGCTTGAGGAGATTTAACTCCCGTGCTTAGAGGCTTAGCTGGTACCCCATGATGAGAGGCTGTCGGAGATAGAGAAAAAGGTGCTGACTAGCCTTGGATTCAGGGGCTGGGACTTGGACCATGGCTTGCTGTGAGACTTGGGTTGAGTCAGGCAACCTCTCTGCTTCCTCATCTGTAAAATGGAGCTGATCACATAGGGTTCTTATGCAGTAAATGCTTTGTAAATCTCGAACTGAGAGAGAAATGTGGATTACTTCTTAATCAATCCTTTTGCTGCTTAAGGGACTTGCCAAATTTGGTTATTCAGAAAAGAAAGATGTGACTGTAATTTTTATTGAGGATTTAAAAATCATTGTTATTTTGCTTCTCAGCCTTTTATAAAATCATTGAATGTTATGTAACAGTCTTGAATGAAGGCTGAGTTTCAAAAAGGAAGGTTAAATGATCACTTGCTGTAGGTAACATCTAATAATATGCTATCAGGCCAGTAATCAGGAACCTAAGGAGCTTTGTGCTTCTGGGAAGGTTACTGAAACTGAGCTGAAATTTTCTCATTTGTCGAAGGGGGACAATGAAACTGGGGCTTCCACCTTCCTGGGTGCTGTGTGGATTGTGCCTCAGCAATGAAACTGGGGCTTCCACCTTCCTGGGTGCTGTGAGGATTGTGCCTCAGCAATCTTCCAAGTGCTATCTGAATGTTGAGTTATTGGTTTTCATAGTGGCATTGGTACTTAATTTGGATCACAGTTTTAAATCTAGATAATCCATTTTTCTCAAATCTGAATCTCAAAGCAACTGGAAATGACCAGAATTCCAAATAACTTGGTGCAGACAGGCTAGTTGACAAACCACTAGGCCTAAACATTGTTCAGTAAATCCAATATGGTGGAAAGAACAGGATGGATTTGTTCCATTATTGTGGTATGTGTTCTGAAATGTAGAGCAGAGTTTTTTAACCCTCTTTGAATCTCTGTTTACTTTTTACCAGCTGTTTAGAGTTCTGTAGTAGCATAGGAGATTTAGTGCCTTTTCTGCCCAGAATTCAGATAATTTTAGATTTGTTTTTGTATGTGGGAGGCATGCATTAGACTTGTTTCTTTGCTTTATCTGAAGGTACCACCCTCAAGGCCTTTGCTCTGGAACGATTGGGGGAGATGGGAAGGAGAAAGTCCATTATTTAAATGAGAGTACCAGACTTGGTACTTTTCGTTTTTTCTCAAAAACAAATGCTTTTCCATATGAAGGGCATAGGAGACAGAAAAGAAAAACTAAGGAAAGGGACCAGGGAGCCAGAAGCAAAGATGGTCTTTTATCTTTGTCTTGTCTCCTTACAAAGTGCTGCCATCATTGTTGGCCAACCATTGACATTCTTAGCTTTTCTCATTTTTGTTAGTCTGGTGGGCTAGAGTCAGAGTTCCTCCTTCCCTAACTGAGCCAGTTCTTTAGCAAAATTCTCTTTCATCAAATTGTAGTGAAAACAAAAAAGGTGAGAGGATTCCATTCAAGACTATCTTTGTTCTTACTCCTGAACCCAGTGGCCTTCTTCCAGACCGCCCTATATTTGGGGGATGGGTCTTAGGAAAGGGAAGTGGCCATTTGCGTCTGCCAGGCAAGTCACTTGTGCAGATGCCAAAGGGCACAGGATTCTGGCACAGTTCACAGAGTTTGCCTTTCTCCCCTGGTCATGAGATTTCTTCTCTTTTATACCATTAAAAGGGAAGAAGTCAAGGCTTGGGTCCTGTGATCTGACCACAGAAAATCTCAGCCAGTTGTAGCACCTTGCTGTTTCTCTTGCCCCCTTATCACTGTCTTGATTCCAGTCCCTGTAAAAATACATTAAGGTTTTTTAGTTAACCTTTCTATAGTGAGACCATTCACTCAACATTTTTTCCCTCGTTTAATAGTAGTGATGAACTGTCCGGTAGAGAAGCTTACAGTGCAGCACCCTTGCATGCACACAGTGTGCCCTTGAGGCAGTCAAAGTCCCCATCTGGGCTCTGGCACAAAATGTTTTTCCAGTTGGCATCCGGGGAGAGCAGGGTCTTGTCGTGTTTGTGGGTGAGTGCCAATAATGCTCATGCCAAGACCAGACTCAATTGCGTTTAGGAAATTTCATTTTACAAACTCCTTCAGTTCATTGCCAGGGTCCTGGTTGCTGCTCTGTGACTGGCGTTTTCACTCCAATGCTGTGAACGTGTCCTGGTGGTTGCCAAACCTCTCCAAAGCTGAGCATCTTAGTGGAACAGCAAGCTGGGCCAGCCTGTCCATGTGTACCTGTAGCCATAATTACAGGTAAACCTATGGAGGAGGCAGCTGTGTTGGTGCACGTGGATGGACCAGCTACAGCATTACCTTTCAGGAAGGAATGATTGACTAATCATGGAAAATGTAAAGTACCAAACAAATGAATAGTTTGGTTAAGGAGAAGAGAACCTGAAATAAAGACTTTGAGGGAGGATCCCAGGCGTGGAGGGAAGAGGAGCCTGGCTGTAGGCAAAAAGGAGGAAATGAGTTGGGGCTAGAGGTATAAGGCAAAGACTGCTGGTCGTGAGCCGACCAGCAGAATTTGGTGTTGATCCTGAGGCTGTCTAGGGGCTGTTGACTGGGAAAGGTCTGGTCAGAGACACAGACTATCCCAGAGAGATTCTGTGTTGGGAACATTAGAGGTGGATTGGCGGGGCAGGGTCATATCTAGGACAGTCAGGACCAGCGAACCAGAACCTTGATGGCAGGTGGGCTGAGACAGAAAGATATACCTGAGATACCAGAAAGAAACGGCCTTTGAAATGAGAGCCAACTGTGAGATTGGACGTTGATGAAATCACCTCATCTCTTTTGACACTTGGTTATCAGACTGACTGGCCACCTGTCCTCACTTCCCAAAGGATTCTGGCTTGGGACAGTTGTCTTAGAAGACAGAACGATTGTTTGTCTTGAACTGTAAGGCCCAGATTGGGGGCCATGTGCAGGACTCCCTTCCCCTTCATTCTGAAATCAGAGAGGAGCTGTTGTTGAATTGCTGTGGATGGGCCCTTGGGGAATCCATATCTCCCAATGAATGACTCCTAGCATCCAGTAAGCAGGAACTGCCAGGAGCTGTCCTGTAGGGCTTTTGGTGAATGGACCCTGCTGCAGCCTGTTCCAGCAAGTCAAAGGATTGTGGGGGGACGGTGCTCACTACAGAGTAGGCCCTTCATAGGCAGCAGGCCTCAGGTCTGACCAGCCTTGGGCACAAGGACCAGATCATTGAAGAATGTTTCTCTCTGCTGGTAGCCAGCAGTCAGATTTAAACAAGTATTTTTGTGCAAAGCTGCACAAGTTGGTTTTTCTTTGGCCCTCTTCCTTTTGCCAGAGGGCACTTCCGGAGCTCCCTGGGAGCTGCCTTGCCCAATCATTGTGGATTTCAGCAAGTCCTGGGGCCAGGCTGCATCCTGGGGAGCAGAGCAGTCCTTTTCTGCAGCCTTGGAGTTTCTTACATAAACGCTGCATGCAGGGTCAGCTTCCCTCTGCAGACAGCTGGTCTCTGTTATGCTCTTGTGTCATTTCCCATTTCTTGGGCTGCAGCGTGGAGGCCCCCCCCCTCTTCCCCAGGGGAGGGGAGCATTCCAAATTGGTTGTGAATGGAGGGCGGTACCCACTTGCAGACTTTTTCAATGAATAACCAGACCCCATTGTGCTGCTCGTGGAAAAACAACCAACTTGAACAACACGGAGACTGTTAGAAAGAAAGAAATCTGCTTGTGATTGGCAGCTGGCTGGGCTCCAGAATCCTGCTCTTCTGGCTTTCCTGCTGCTGCTGCTCAGCCAGGCCTGGCCAGGGCTCAGAGGAGGCCTGAAGGGGCTGAAGGGAACTGTGGCTGCTCCCGCCCCCGCGTTCCCCCCCCCCCATTCCAGGGAAAGTTTCTGTGTCTCCATGGCAATGCCTCTACAAAGGGGGAAGAGGATTCTGTCCTTGGGGAATTCAACAGCAAATTGTACCTTCTTCTCCTGACGAGTGGTGACCTGCCTCTCCTCACTAGGCCGGCCTCTTTGGCCATCACAGACACTGCCACCCACTGTCCACACCACCTAACATTCGATGTCCACGTTATCCTTCATTCTTTTCCACTAGGACTCAACTACCCCATTTCAGCAGTTTGTAGCACTCTGCAGAGTACCCAGGTCTGAGCCTTCAGACCCAGCTTTCTTAGATGTTTTCACCTACTCCATCCAAGTGTAGAGGCAGAGGGCCTGGCTTCCAATTCCAACCATGGTTTTTACTATGTGTGTGACCTTGGCCAGGACTTTACCTTTCTGGACCTCTGTTCTTTCTCTATAAAATGAGTGGATTGGTCTAGATGGTGTCTGAGATACTTTCCTAAAAATCTATGATCCACATACCAAACAATGACCTTTCTATATCTTCCTCCCCATCTCTGCTAAAACCCTAATCCAGGGCCTGATGAAATGCTTAAGTTTCCAAAAAGGAATCTCAGGAAAAACACTAGAACCAGGCCAGCCTCTGTAGCTGTTAAAATCATACCAAACCAGCATAGCCTCGGGAGCCTTGGGGATTCTAGAGGCCGAATTCTAGAATTCAGGTACTCTAGAGGTGTGGGTTCATCACCAGAAGGCACACCATCTGCCGCTTCACTGGGATGGACGGGCACCAGATCTCCTCCTCCTCCTCGCAACAACTCATAGCAGGGTGGTGCGCTGGGAGAAGAGCTGTGGGTAGGAGTCAGGGTGCACCTGACTTCTAATCCCACTTCCAGTGTTTTACCTGTCAGAGCCTCTGCATCTTTATCTGTGAAATGGTAGTGATGATTTCTCTGGTGCTCATCCAGCCACAAGGCCTGCTGATGTCCTTCAGACACTGGAGAGTATCTATAGATAGAGTGAGTTGTTGTAGTTGTGGGGTGTGCGTTCTTTCTCCCAATGATTCAACAAGAGGGGTGGCAGGTGGCATAGGTGGTATCCTCATCCTGTAGATGGAGAAATTTATCAGGGCAAATAGATGCCTTGCTCCTGCCCACACAAAGGCCTAGCACTTGAACTCGGATCTTCTCACTCGCAAGTGCAGTGGCTTTTCTCTTTGCTCTTGGGTGCAGCAGAATAACCATGTGATGGTCTATACCGTGTGTGGGGTGGCCGACTTGAACATTCTAGAACCTTTCCAGCTCATTGCTGTTGGGAAATACGCCCCCCTGGGCATTGGGTAAAGATCTTTTAATGGTGCAATCTTGGGTGGCTAAAAGCTGCTACCGGAAACTATCCCAAGGTCAGTGAGCTCAGTGTTTTCTATCCTTAATCCTAATTCCTCCTACTGGAAAGGCCCTGTCCATCTGCTTTTATGCCCCAAGGTACATGACCAAATCAGGCTTTGTATTTTCTGAAATACTTCTCTCATGTTAAATTGGTCTTAAGCAAGAATATGTTCTCTTCCTCATTAGAAAAAAGAGCAGGCCTGGGCATTTTGTCCTTGGGAGTCAGTGAAAGCTCGGGAGGTAATGCTAGCTTGCGAATGGGGCAGAAGATGCTGATCTTTTTCCATCCCCAAAAGGAGAGAGAGAGAGAGAGAGACTTGAGCTTACATACACACTTTTCAGCTGTGTGCTTGGGAAAGCTTTGCAGATGTCTGTCTCTGTCTTGTTGGACCAGGAGGCAGACGAGCCTTTTCCTAGGGTCACAGAATCCGTGTTGAAAACAGAACTTTTCCAGAGGATTTGAGTGCCCTATTCCTTTCTCAAAAGAAAACTTAAAATGCACCTTTATTCTAACTGTAGACATGTCAGACTCAAACTGATTTTGTTTCTCCTCTCAGGCATTCTTCTGTCCGTATATAGGCGTGTGTGTCTCACATTACACACACACGCACACACACACATACACACTCATACAGACACATATAGGTATATAAATATATGGGTGGCTAGGTGGCACAATGAACAGTGTGCCAGTCCTAGAGTCAGGAAGACCTGAGTTCAAATGTGGCCTCAGACATGTATTAGCTAGATGACCCTGAGACAGTCATGTAACCCAGTTTGCCTCAGTTTCCTCATCTGTAAAATGAGCTGGAGAAGGAGATGGCAAACCATCCCAGTATCTTTGCCAAGAAAACCCCATATGGGGGCACAAACAGTTGAACACAACTGGAAAACAGCTGAACTAAATATGTGTGTGTGTATCAGTGTGTGGATACAGAGCAACCCAACAGTCTTAAGCTTTCATAGCTGTAGTGTATGTCTATGTGTACCTTCTATAGAGCTCTACATTTCTATTACACTCTCAGCATACTGTATGCTAAACTCCAGAGATAAAGACAAAACCAAAGCTGGCCTTTTTCTTCAGAAGCTTTGGCTCTAGACATTGTCACCATCATGGTGACATGGAGACATGTTGACAGCAACATGGAGGCTTTCTCGAAGGCCTTCTTATGTTTAATTTATATCTGCTTGTCTTTGCCTACCTCTCAGAGTTGTTGGGACAAACTAATCCCCTAATAAAGGTGGGCAGTGATTATTGAAATGGGAATTAGAGCCTGACCCATGACTTTGTTACTCTGTAAATGTGGCCTTCTTCACTTTAGGGAAAGCATGTCCTAGAACCCACCTAGGAAAAGTATGTGGAACATACTGTGTGAACATATGTGAACAGAGTATGTGGTTTAAAAGGTATAAAGCCCAACCAGAACTCGTTTCTTTTGGGCTTCAGACCAGGAACTTTGTGGCACCCCAGCTCTGATTCCCACCGTAGGCATGTCAAGACTACAAGAGAAGCCATTTAAGGACGTGAAGAGATAGGGAGGCAAACGTATTCATTAAGTGTTGAGGGTCTATATCACATGCTCATAAGGCAGAAGTCTCTATAAGGTAGGAACCATGACCTTGGTTCTGATTCTGATTCTTGTGTAAGACCCTCCTTCTTTTGCTATCCCCATCCCCACCCCCTGCTGGACATGGAAGAATGGGGAAACAGCCAAGCACTTGCTACATAAAGACGTCTTTTGTCCTAATCTGAGATTGCTTTGGTGTAGGAAATTCCCAATGTGGAGCCTCCCCCCACCAATCCATTCTGGCCTCTGTAATGCAACTTACCTGCCACTTTGGAGCCCAGGGATGCTGGGCTGTCTCTAGCCCTGACTCAGGAACCAGCTTTATGACTTGGGTGCCACCATCTTGTTGAGGCTCAGGATTCCAGGCCCCTCAATCTTTTTGTACTCCCCCCTCTCCCAATCCTGTTCTCTGCCTTACTTGTTGGGGCTTCATCCAGTGATCCCAACACTCTGGTTCTTGGTGACACAATGATAAGACACGGGTCAGGTGGGATGCAAGCAAGCAGTCCATTTATTATGCGTTTGCTGTATCCTTCTATACCCTTATGACAAAGAAATAGAGCAGTGAAGGTAACACAGACCTTCATTCCATTAGACTTTGTGGTTCCCATGATCAACTTGGGAAAACATGGATAGATAGATAGATAGATAGATAGATAGATAGATAGATAGATAGATAGATATACATGTATATTATATATATGCATGTATAATATAATATAATATACATATATAATTATATAATGAAGATGATAATATAATATATTGTTATAATAATATATAATGTGTTATATTATACTATTATATATTATATAATATGTAATGTATATAATACATAACGTGTATATGTGTGTATGTATACACACACACACACACACACACATATATTATGGTTCATGGAGAAGCTTTTCTCCAAGCATAACCCAGTACACAGCCTGGTGGGATACAAATCCTGGGCTGGACTCGTAGTTACACTTGGCCTAGCTCCTCTACACTTACTCTCTGTCAGGTCACCTTCTTTCACTGCCCTAACCCTTAGTCAAGGCCTAATGAAATCCTGTAGCTCCCCCAAATAGATCTCTAAGGAAACTCTAGGAGCACCTTGAGCCTTTTGTCAGCCACAATAAGCCTACACCCCTCTAGGAGTAAAGATTGGATTCACCCAAAGGCCTTTCGTCACAGAGATGTTTTGTTTGAGAACTAGAGAATCTCAGCCGTGACCATCCCTTAACATGCCTGAGGTCTAAGCTATGATAAGAAAATGCCACAGTGGTGGGAGAGTGTGGAGTTAATTGAAGCCAACCAAGTGAAATTAGTTCATTGGGGTAAAAAGCAATCTTCTTTCTTCCATTAATTTATTTTCCTAACTTAGAAATCAGGTTTTGTGTTTGGAAATCTCTCTGAAATCTGCAGGATTCCAGCGGGGCTGGAGTCATTCTGCTGGGCCACAGTCAGGCACGGCACCCCCTTACTTAATGTCACCGGGGTTACAATACAGTACCTTTGTGCACTGAGCCTTGTTTGGGGAGCGTTTGGTACATACGCTGGCCTGGGACAGTCCACCCTGAGACAATGATCCACAGAAAAACCACATGGCTTCCCATATAGGAAGTCATTAAAAGTGTAACTGGGAGCTAAGACAGAATTCCTTCCTTATTGGCTGTTTTAAAGTGTATTTTTAAATTGAATGCAGACATTTCCTATAGTATCCCTGGCACCTAGTTAACTGTTGGCATGTTGTCTTGCCCTTCTCCTTCAGTGCTGTTTCTTTCCATCTTTTACAAGATGGCCTTGCCTCACAGGGCACCAGAAGCTGGCTGACTGCTAGGAGATATTCGATGTTTGGGAAATGGAACATCTGGGGGAAACGATTGAAATTTCATGGGAAATTTTTAAAAGTTGAAAATGTCAACACAGCATGCTCTAATGATTTGACAAGTCTTACTGATCTTCCCAGTCCTGGTTTGCAAATTCACATTTGGAAGAGTCTAGTTAGAATAGGAATTCAAGGAAGCGACATATTCCCCAAACCTGCAGCTCTTCTCTTTTTAGAACTTATGCTCCCTAACTAAATTTGGGAAAATTTCAAAGCTTTTATTTTTGGAAACCGTTGCCAGGCAGAGTCAATGTTAACCATCCAAACAAGTTTGTGCATGCCCTGTGATGTTTTGTTTGGAAATTCGAAAGGCATCCCAGCCTTCCTCTTGGCTTTGGAATGCCACAGCAGAGAGCCAGCTCTCCATTCAAGCACCTTGACACCCCAAGTCAGGCAGCCCCTGCCCCGTGCTGTTTGTGGGCATGGGTGGATGATTCAGTGATGCGCTTGTGGCCTGAGGGTGTTGAATGGCAGCCACTTCCATGGATGAGAGTTTTCCTGACTGGCATTTAAAGTCATATTCATTTTCCTCAAGCCTGTCCCTCCTTTACAGGGTTAGACCATGCACTTTGATAAAGCATTTCTAGGCACTGTTCTACACAGCTGTCCATTTGTGTGGGGTATGGCACCTACCTTGGAGATTTAGCGAAAGCCATCTCTTATGGAGCCTACCCATGGGATGCCGTAGGAGACTCTTGGCCTATCAGCCCCCAAGCAGACCCTGCGTCTTTATTTGCTTCCCAAGGCAGCATGGCGTATGGTGACCACATTTCAAAGGCTTGATGAGCTGTTTACCACTGACACGTGGCTTTGGCCAACTGGAAACCTTCAATGAGTTCAGAGCATGTTTAGAAAGTATTCATTTTGTATTGCATGTTAAGACTTGCAGTGTGATCTTGCAATAAACTCACTGAGGGAGGAAGTTCAAAGGTTATCCCCATTTCACTAAAAGGAAAACTGAGTGTTGGCAAAGCTGGACGGTGGCCCAGGCCCCCTTAGCTAAGTGGTAGAGCGAGGCTCTTGACCCAGGTCTGACTGCACAGCCACTTAGCCCTTGTACTCTCCACTGACCACGGCTCCAGCCCGGTTCTTAGAGTAGAATTCTCATCACTTCAGCCATTTGGAGCCGGAAGGGACCTTAAAGGCCAACTGGGCTTGTCTGATCAGGGAGGAAACTGAGGCAGAAAATAGCTAAGTGACTTCCCTAAAATCCCAGCTAGAAAGTGTCTGAGGTGGGATTTGAACACAGGTCTCTTGACTCCATATCTAGTGCTCTCTTTGAGTCCCCAGAAGTTTCATTGCCTTGCTCAGTCACAAAGGTAGGGACGGAAGAACCAGGATGAGAACTCAGGTCCCGTGATGAAAATCATTAGTTGTTTCCCAGATTCAATCTTCCAGATTCCTATCTGACTGGCAGAGAGGGGCTTTATCAAGATCCCCAGACGTGAAAAGCTTAATAACCTGGTCTTGGATGGCCCCAGTTCTCCAATCTATCAGGACAAGAACAGGGCAAGTGGGGAGAAGGGCAGAGTTCCCCATGAGGAGAGTCGTTGTGCTGGTGTACAGAGAGGATTGGGCATCAGCTTCTAGACCAGAGGTGTTGAGCACACTGCCCACCAGCAACAATACAGGCTGTACCACTTCTTCCTCCAGCCATCAGATTAAAATGGCATTGGGAAATAGTTAGCAAATAAATTCAAATACAGTAGAATATAGACTCTGCTCATCTGTTGTTGGTCATTGTGCAGCCTGTAGGGATCCTTGGTGCTATTTCCTGGTCCCCTGATCTGGACCAGGCTCTTCATTTTAGACGCAGGGACTCCAAGAGCCAGGTGAGCTATGATTTCACCAAGAAGGCGTCTCTTTCCTTCACCAAGATTTTTCCCTCTTTATTTCCACAGTCTCCTCCATCTGCTTCCTGTACTCACCTCTGCCTAGTTGTTGTCCTTTAGCCCACCCTCATGTTAATCTGGAGGATTGGGTAACTCCCACTTTCCACTTAAAAATATCACACTGTCTAATGGGATTCAAGGCAGGGTAAGAGAGGGACAGGCTTGGGGCTCACTCCTGTCATGTCTGTCTCCTATGGCCTACTCAGGACCACACTTCTGAAATAGCACAAAAGTATCCAACTCTGAGGTTTTGGTCTTTCGTTGTAGTTGTTTCAAATTTGTTGGAACTTGTCCAAAGCCCAGAGGCCTAGTATGGTTACAGAGCATAGATAATGGAGACCCTGCTAGCCTGGAGAATCAGGAGGCTAGATTCTGTCCAGTGTCTATCCTAACACTTCTTCCCAGGGAAGCCAGGAAGAACCTGGTTGAATGACTGAGGGTGCAGCTTCACTTCTGATTGCAAAAGTGAGGAATACTTGCTGCAGGGAAGGAAGAAATTAAAACCCAAAGAGGGCAGATAAAACATACAGAGAATCAGCTTTTTCTGCAGCCCAGATCCTTCAGTTCATGGTTGCAGAAGTGATGCTGTGTGTGGGACTCTGGGGCAAAATGAAGGCTTGGGGGGATACAGAATACTGAAGGCCAGTCTTTGGACACAAGGTTAAGACATTTCCCCTTGAATTAAATTGTCTCTTATCCTCTAGGTTTGAGGCAGTTGATGGCAAAGGGAGGCTTGCTGGTAGACTTGGCCTGGGACTGAGGCAGCAGCTCATCATCGGGGCTTGGACTGGAGGGCAGGCGCCATATTGTCAACAGGAGGAATGAGCATTTCTCTAAATGGACCATCTAGCTTGTTCACTCCTCTGATTTTAAAATAACCATGTTGCTTCTTGGGTGGTTTTGTTGACTTCCTCATTCCCAGGTGCTACATAGAAAGAGATCCCAAGACATCTAAAGGTTTTGCTTTGTTGTGCAAACTAGTCATTGCCAAGTAATCATCAAAAAGAGATGGGACATTTTAGGAAGCCTAGCAAGAGTAGAGTGGTCCAACATTGCTGTTATCATTAAGAGAGTCCTTATTTTTGAAAAATGGACCTTTCCTCTTGCCTGCCCCCCCCACCCCCCCAGCTTGGGATTAATAGGATCTTTTTAGATAAAATAATAAAAGATAAAATTATGACCTGGCCACAAATAAAAGAAGGTATAAAGACAATTTCTATGTAGCCAATCTAGGAAATACAATTTGACTCTCATGCTACATCTCTCTTCCCTTTCTGCTTCTTCCGAACTCTTGTGTGAGCTCACATGGAGGTCAGAAGAAGCAGTACAAGGACATTCCCAAGGTCTCTCTGAAAAACTGAGGAATCGATTGTGAGACATGGGAGACACCGGCATAGGACGGCCCAGCAAGGATTTGTCTGCATCAAAGAAGGCGCTGTGCTCTAGGAGGAAAGCAGAATTAGAGAGCAAAAAGGAAATGTGAGCTCCATAAATCTGGGGACACCTCCACCTCAAATGCTTGAACAGACTCTTGGTGCCAGACCTGCGGCAGAGCCTTCTGAGCTTGTGTTGGTCTGGTCAGCCAGTCAGACACACCGTACACTGTACCTTAACCCCAGCACCATGGCATTATTGGTCCTCATCAAGTATGAAAACTGAACGACCCTCCCTTTCAGAGCCAACTCATTCCTATCAGGTCTTCTCACTTCTTTGTCCCCTTCAGTGGCTTCTGAAGTCATCACTCAACTCAGTCTAGCTGACCTCATGACAAAATCTAGTGGCCTTTTCTCAGTCATCTTGACCCTTTCTTCTTGGCCTCTCGGTGACATGTGCCGCTTTCCTCCTGGGTACATGTTGGATTTCCATGATACTGCCCTCTCTTGAGTCTCCTGCCTCTTAGACTGCTCCTTTTCTATCATATTCCTTCTTTCCCTGACCAGGGGTTTTATCCCAAAACTTTGTTCTGGATCCTCTTTTTTTTTCTCCCTCTTCCTCCCATTCAACTCTCTTGAATTCTGTTGCCGTCCCTTTGCTATTTCACCTCTAGAAGTGTCCATCTCACCCTACTCTTTCTTGTGAGCTCCATTTTTCCATCAGCAGCTGCCTGTTGGACATTTCCATTTGGTTGTTCCATAGGCATCTCAAAAATCAGTGATCCAAAACAAAACTCATTATCTTTGCCCCCAAACATCTGCTCTCTTCTTTAAAGTATGCCTCCACCCTTCTAGTCACCCAAAATGACAACCTCTCAGTTGGCTGCTGACTCCTTGCTCACCCTCATCCTGCATATTCAGTCAAGTGCTAGGTCTTCTGAGTCCTGCCTCCACAGCCCTTTCACAACTCTCCTCTCTTCACTCCCATGGCCACCGACCTAGGCCAGGCTTTCATCATCTCTCACTTGGGCTGTCACAGTAGTCTCCTTTTTGGTGGGCCTGCTTCAAGTCTTCCTGTCCAGCCTCTACTCTCTTACCAGAGCCCAGTGGCCTAACCGTGTCTCTCCCCTTACTCAGTCAGCTTGGCTAGCTCCTAGTCACTTCTAGAATCAAATGCAGAGGCCGTTTGTCTAAGTTGTTTCTCACTTTGGCTCCACCCTATTTTTTCAGGCTTATTCTTGATTCCTGCCTCTCAGCAAATGCTCAAGCCCAGCCACACTGGCACCTATGCTCTCCTTAAAACGTGTCACTTCTGCTCCACACCTGGAATGCATGCCCTCCTCTCCTCTGTCTCGTAGAACCCTTCTTTGGACTTTCTTACACTCCTCAGGTAGACCTTGCCTGATCTGCTCAGCTGGTAGGGGCTCCTCCCCCCAAACTCTCATGGATTGATGTCATTCCATTTTGTCCATGTTTATAGGTGTGTGTGTCGTCTCCCTTGTTGAATGTGAGCTCCCTGAGGGCAAGAGATTCTTCATCTTCTTTGTTCTTTTTTGGGGGGTGGGGCAGATCATCTTCATACCCTTCATACTTCATACACATGTGGCAGTGTCTGGTGCATTGATACCTAGTAATTGCTTGTTGATTGATTAATTGATTGGGCAAGAGCCTAGAAGCTGGAGGAACTCTGCATGTGGAGTGACTGAGCCAAGAGTGGGCTCCACTAACGGAGGGAGACTGCAGGGCTTGTAATGACTCCAAGCTTCTTCTTGAAATTAGAGCCTGGTTTTTTTTTTTTATTTAAAAAAAAACTTTTTGCTTTTTTTAGAGGGGCAATTGGGGTTAAGTGACTTACCCAAGGTCACATGGCTAGTAAGTGTTAAGTGTCTTAAGTCCAATTTGAACTCAGGTCCTCCTGATTCCAAGGCCAGTGCTCTATTCACTGCACCACCTAGCCTAACTATTTTTTTTCAGGCTGTGAGGCTGTGAGTCCACAGGTAAAATTTAAAAAAAAAAAATTTTTTTATCAGATAAAAATTTTTATCTGAAAAAAATTTTCAGATAAAATTTTTTTTTAAATGTGGGATAGGATAAAAGTAGGGCTAATTGGAGTCAGTGGACCTGGGTTCAAATCTCACCTCTGACACTGACTCAGTGACATTGGGTACTTGTCTTAGATGAAGGACCTGGACAGCCTCTGAGGCCCAGTCTGGCTGATGGAGGATCCTAAGCTTGACTCGTGGATCTTCAGTTTGCCATTCCTGACATCATCCTTGTAGGACTGTTCTTTGCTTTTCTCTTCTTCCGTCAGTACCTCCCATGGTTTCCGTCCTTTCTGTGTTTGTTTGTTTGAAATCTAAGTAGGTCAGTGAGTTCTGTCTTTCCATCTCAGTTTCTTTAGACAGCTATGAGGCTCCGTCAGCCTCTCCTGTTCTTTTCTGTAGTCAGTTCTAAGATGGAATGGTTGGTTATCTCCTCTCAAAGATCCCTATCGTGACTAACCCAGCAGATTCAGAATAGACTTTCCCTTTGTTGCTTTTTCTGTCTTTTGAAAAATGAAGTTATCGTTAAAGCAAATTCATTTGGTAGCTGAGCCCTTGGATTCTGGAAGAGAGAGTGGATTCCCACAAGTGTCTGGATATCCGAGGCAGGTCATGCCTTTGTGCAGCCTTACTTCTCAGATGTAATCAGAAAGAGACAACTCTGCTCAGAATTATTAGTGGAATTTATTTTTTGGTCCAGGCCTGTGGTTTTCCGAGTGTGGGGAATTCCTGGTATAGAAATGTCCTCTACTGATGCAGGTCTGCAACTTGAGAGCTTAAAGAGTTGTCTGGGGCACTGAGAAACTTAAGTGACTTACCCAGGGTCATATAGCCAGGAAGCATAGAGGAAGCACTTGAACTCAGGACTTCCTGATAGACTCGAAGGTTGACCCGGCTACCCACCATCCCATTCTGCCTCTCAGTTTTGAAAGATGAACAGACTGAAAAACAGGAAGGAAGGAAGGAGAAAGAAAGCAAACAATTCAGAGAGATCTTGGCCTTACATAATCATAATTCTGTCTCTGCTCCTTCCCACTCTTGCCAGAGGAAATTCTGTTTTGAACCTCCAGGTCATTTGTTGGATAGAAGTGTTGGTTTGCTTTGAATGTTGAATTTCTTACATAGTAAAGACATTAAACTGATGGCCACCATTTTCCATTTTACTTAAATGATTTTTAAATGTAGCTCTATGGGCAATGGAGTGGTATCTGGTGTCCTGATTCCTTGGGATTCTGCAGATCTCATAGATAAACACAATTCTCTGAACTCTCCTTTTATTTTATTTTATTTTTTAAATTAAATTGATTTGTTTATTTACTTTTAGTTCACAAAATTCACTTCCACAATCTCTTGAGTTTCAAGTTTCCTCCTCTCCTTTTATTTTATGCCACATTCTATTTTGTATTATGTATTGTGATTATTTGTAAGTTGGCCTTCTCCAGACTTGGTAGATTGCAGACTCCTTCTGGATAGGAAGCAGGTTGCATTCATTTTTATCCCATTGTAGTCGCAGTAGAGTGCCTTGCCCCTAGGGGCACTAGACCAAGCTTGCTTGTTCAGTGGTTACAGTGAGTAGGTTTCAGTGGCAGCTCTGGTGAAAGGCCGAATATCCCGTAAGCAGAGTTAACTTCATTGCTTTGTACAGTAGTGGAGTGGTCGATTGGAATAACTTTTGTAGATTATGACTTAGATGTTTTGGGGTTATGAAAAACACTTAATATCTGAGCCTCAGACTTCTCATCTCCAAAATGAGGGGGTTAGGCTGAAGGCCTTCTGAGGTCCATTCCAGCTCTAAATCTGTGATCCTACAATCAGCTGAATGTGGAGATGCCAAACAGATGTTACCATTTAAAAGCCAAATGAGGCTTTCACGACTTCACCACAGAATTCTTCAGATTTGGGAGTTTTCCATAATGTCTCTGAAGTCTAGTTGGGAGACGGATTGTGTACTAGAATTTTCTCCTGGCTAGTTCTGCTAATCACTGCAAAGGAGAATTAAAGAAATCCCTGAAACTCTTTTGGAAGTAAGCAGTGAGTCGGGGGAAGGAAATTTTGGTGAGTAACAAGAGTAATGCCAGAGAACTGGTTTATAATACAAGCTCACTCATTAAAAACCTGCAGAGAAGGATGTTGGAAAATTACAAGAAATACTGTCTCATTTAATATTGAAAAGCAGCACAGGGGGAATGAGCCTCCAGAAAGTTTGTCATGATCACAACTGAGCCATAATAACTTACAGGTGAAAGGAGGTGCAGCTGATAAGGGACAGAGATGTCAGCATTTGTATTATGGACCTGAATTCAACTCTGCCCTCAGACCCTTACTAGCTGTATGACCCTGGGCAAGTCACTTCACCCATTTTGCCTCAGTTTCCTCATCTGTCATATGAGCTGAAGAAGGAAATGGCAAACCAAGAAAACTTCAAATGGGGTCAAAGAATTGGACATGACTGAAAGTACTGAACAGCAGCAGCACCGTGATGTCGTCATTGATGGTAGACCAACCCCTCACCATAACTGAACTCTTAACACCTAAGTAACTGATAATGCTGTGGGCCCTCTCGATGACCAGAATGCACCCTCCTCCGTTAGGATCCTTAGTGTCCTTCAAGGCTCAGCTTAAGTGTAGGAGCCTTTCCTGATTTCCCCTGGCAAAAAGGAGTGATTTCTCTCTGCTCAAGTGCTTCTGTATTTTCCTACCTGGGTATGTAGAACATAAGATCCTGGAGGCTAGGAGACCCTCACCCAGCAGCATTCATAGAACGAGGAGGGGGGTGGTGGAAATAACAGTAAGAAATCATTCATCCAGGGTTGCTGGACCTAAGGAACTTTGTGGCTCTAAAGCTAGAGGATCTGGGTTCAGATTCTGCCTCGCATACTTCGTGTCTTTGTGACCTTGGGCAGCTGGCTTCACCTTTCTGACCTCAGTTTGCTCATCTGTAAAAATGAGTGAATGGGATAAGAAGTGCTCTGGGGTCTCTTACAGCCCCTTGATCTCACAAAAAATAGAAGAGATACGTGTAAGTGTCATTTTAGAGACCACTGGATATGTATATCAAAGAGGTGGCAAGAGAGGGGACAGCGACCACTGATCTTAATGCCAACGTTTTCTTCAATTTCAAGTCTTTGGAGAGTGATGTATGTATGTTCTAGTAACAGCTCCGGTAACAGATACAAAAAGGTAACCTGGCAACCTTTGCAGCGTTTCCTGTAACAGATCAACCTCTTGATACTTATACAGATGAGTGTTCTAAAGAACTTAAGGACCAGCTGATGGCCTTGATTACAGAAGCATTTGACTTCGTAGGGCCAAAGTCAGCCTTGAAGGCTCTTCTCTCATGTAGGGTTGGCCATGTTGATGCTAAGACCCTTCCTCATAGTTAGCACTCAGAAAGAGCTGGTGTGTTCAGCACACTCATCAAGAGTTAACTTATTTTTTTTAAATCTTTTGAGAATTGCTAGTTCCATAGCTAGAGAGAGTTATTAGGAGTATTTGGGTATTAAAAATATGGGCTATTGAGACCGCACAGGCAGCTTGGAAACAATGTCTATGTGACCCAGGTTCCCAAGTGCAATGCTCTCCAATTTTACCTTCCTGTTGTGTTCTGCAGCCAGTTTTATTGGCCACTAGAATTCCATAATGGAATAACAGAATTGAAGAGTTACTTGGAAGGGATGGAGCTGGGGGGAGGGAGGGGAGTGGCAACCAAGTAACCTGTACACACAAGGACTTCTCCTTGTTTCATCCCTAAGAAGTGGTCAGATCGTTCAGCCTGAGCTCAAAGACCTCCAGGGAGGAGGAACCTGCCACCTTTGGACAATTCTGATTGGTGCAAAGTGTTTGCTGAATTTAAACCTGATTCTGTGTCTTTGTAGCTTCCTCTCTTTGTCCTGGTTCTGTTCTGGGGGCCCTGCCAGAACAAGCCTAAGCTCTCTTCCACGGTTTTCCAGATATTTAAAGACAGCTATGAAAGCCTCCTTCTCTTCTGTAGCTCCATAGCCCAGCTCCTTCCCCTGATCCTCAAATGACCTGGACTGCTACCATCCTTATTGCCTTTCTCTGGTTAGTCTCTAACTTATCATTGTACCCCCTTAACTAGGAATTGAGCAGAGTGCTCCAGATGAAGCCTGATCAGAGTAGAGGACAGAGGGAGAAGCTGGGCCTCTAAGTACAGCCTCAGATCCAGTGAGCTTTTCTGGTCACCGCTTTGAACTGCTGACTCAGACTAAGCTTGCGGTGCCCTAAGAACCCCAGCTCTTTATCGATTGAACAGCTTCCCCCATCCTGTACATGTGGAATTGATTTTTTTAATCCCAGCATAAGACTATATGATTATCACTATGAAATTTCATCTTATTATATTCAGCCCAATTCTCGAGTTTCTCATGATCTTTTTTGGATCTCGATTCTATCATCTAGTATATATTAGCCAACCCTCCCAGCTTTGTGTCCTATAAAAATGAGCATGCCATCTACCTGTGCTTTGATCCCAGTCCCTGATAAAAATGTTCAGTAATATAGGGCCAAGTACAGATCCCTGGACCTCCCCACCAGTGTGTGCCCTGCCCTAGTGACACTGAATGAGAATTAACAACTACATGTTGAGTCCTGTCATTCAGCCCCAACTGGTGATGACCAGTCACCATCATGTAATTTTAGTGACTTCTAGCCCACATCTGTCCGTCTTCATCAATGAATAATATGGGATACTTTATCAACTTATTTTTAAAGGTCTAGGTAAACTATATGGACTGTAATTCCCTCATTTACAAATTTAACAACCCTGTCAAAAAAATAAATAAGGTTAGTCTGGCATGATCTGTGCTTGCTGGAGCCAGTCTGGCCGGCCCTTTGTCATCACCTCTTTCCCTTGCTGGAGATTCCACTTTTTGATATTTCAGCCAGAATTGTCTCAGAAATTCTGAGTCAAGTTCATTGGCTTATGGTTTGCAGATTCTGCTCTCTTACCTTTGCAGAAAATGGGGGCCGTGTTTATTATTCTCTGATCTTGTGGTGCCTCTCCCTTTTCATACATGATTGGTAGTGATGCAGCAGCCCTATCTGCCAGTTCATTGCTAGAAGAAATAGTTCCTTTGGGTCACAGGATTTGAATCCATCAAGGACAGTGAGGTACTTTCTTATTAATCTTACTTGTCTTAGTTATCAAAGCTCAAGGAGTCATTTTTTTTCCCTCTCATTTCCAGTATAGAGGTCATTCTTCTTGGCAGAGAAAGCAAGCCAAATAAAGATTGACTAGCTCTGCTTAATTGGCAGCCAAGAAAGCAATTACAGTCTTAGACAGTATTAGAAACTGCACAGGGTCCAGGAATGGAGCCTGGAGTCTGAGCGGTTCTACATCCTCCTTCAGTCTGACCACATCGGGAGTGTCATGCTCAGTTCTTGATGTCACATTTTAGGCAGGATATCAGTAAGCTGAGGAGTATCCAGAGGAAGGGCATCAGGAGGACCAAGAGCCTGGAGCTCATGCCGCATTATGGTTAGTTGAGGGAACTGAGAATGTTAACCTGGAGAAGACACAGGAAGCTGGAACAGCTCAGCTCCCTTCAGCAGTTTGAAGGGCTGGCTCATAGAAAGGGCCTTGTTCTGCTTGGCTCCAGAAAGCAGAATTGGGAGCGGTATGTGGGAGTTGTAGAAGCAAACTTAGGGTTGAAATAAGGAAAAACTGCCTTAAAATTGGAGCTGGCTCAAAGTGGAAGGGATGGTGTTAGCAGGTAATGGGTTCCACCTCATGGGTACTCTCTCCTCAGTAAAGTCCAGTCTCTCCTCAGATCAGATGGTGCCTGGGTCAGCTTTGAAGTCTCAGCTTGGCCCCAATCTGCTTTTCTCTATCAGTACATCATTGCTTCCTTTCCTATTCCCTGTGATCCAGCCAAATGACCTTGTTGCTTTCCTTCATCTTCTGCCTTCTGGCCTTTTCCCTGGTTGTCACCCTAGGTCTGGAACTCATCCTCACCTTTGCTAATCCCTTGTTTTCTCCCCCTCCCAGCTGCTCCCACTCCCCACTCCAATTTACCTTATACAGCATAACAGAGAGCTATCTTGGAATGCTGTCACACCTCCTTAATGAGTTCCATGTCCCCTCAGAAGAGTTTGGCCCAGCATTCTGCACATTGCAAAAGCCAAGTGGTTGAGTGGGTGAAGACTGCATATACCCAGGCTTGTGAGATACCATTGGATAGGGATAGGTAGATGCTTGAGTTACTCCATCAACACCTGTACCTTGGACAGGGCCTACTTCTGGGCCCAGAATTTAATAGCAGAGCAGACTGATTTGTACTTGTGAAAAGAGCTTTCAGCAGTTCTGGACCACTCCTTGCTGTCAGGAATCTCATTCTCTTGGTAGTACTGTATGGATGCCTGGTATTGGAACACCGAGGTCTCAGAAGAATACCAATTGTAGGTGACCCAAATAGTAATAGAAAAATCTAATTTATCTCTGATTTTTGCACATACTAAACATTTATTGTTCTAGTAACCTCAGGAACTATACAGTTACTATCAGAAAATATTGTAGAAATTATGGCATTAAACTCAGAGCAGACAGTGAGGTAGGTATGTGTTCTTCAGAGTACTGTTTTTTCATCTTTTGTGACCTGTCTTTTAAAGCTCTTTGGCTCCTGCAAATCTACTGCCAACTTGTATAAGACAATGAGAAACCCCAACAAATACAAGATCATTCAAAAAGTTTCAGTCAACAAGCATTTATTAAGGATTTGCTCTGTGCCAGGTACTGGGCTAAGGCCTGGGAAAACTGAAGAAAGGCCAGAACAGCCCCTGCCCACAAGGAGCCCATAGTCTAATGGAGGAGGTGCTGTTTGGAACAGTCACACAAACAAGACATGTAGAGATCTGGTCATCTGGGAATGATCTCTGAGGGAAGGAGGGTGTGGGCAGGGCCTGAGAAAGGCTTCCTGCCGAAGGTGGGATTTCAGCTGAGCCGCTAGACAGGCAATGTGGGATGGAGACTTGGCCTCTAAAAGGGTCAGATGATGCTTCCATTTTTAAACTACTTTTAATTGGTTCAGAATGGCAGGTTCTCACCTGCAGGGCATGGCTCTGTCATGTGGCTTGACGTGAGTTCTGTCTGCCCAGCGAAGGCTTGGAGAAGGACTTGAAGAAGGACGGGTGGATTTCCTGTTAATCTCTTCCCTTCTCCCCCCTCCCCCCTGCCCCTGTCTGTCTGTCTGTCTGTCTCTCTCTCTCTCTGTTTCTCTTTCTCCCTCATTCTTGGTACCTTCAGTGGTGTTTCACGCCCCACCTCCAGCCAAGATCAAGCGAGAGCTGCACAGCCCGTCTGCCGAGTTGTCCTCCTGTAGCCATGAGCAAGGCCTTGGTGCTAACTATGGCGAGAAGTGCCTCTACAACTATTGGTAGGTAGCTGGTGGGGAGCCTGGCCCAGAAGCCCTGTGGGAATGTGGGATGCCGGAGGCCTATTACCCAGGGCCTATTACCCAGGCCCAGCCCCTCGGGAGTATCTGCTTAGGGCTATGGTTATTTCAAGAAGAAATGTAAAAATCTCAGACCCCCTTAAAAGCCACAGACCAACCCCCCAGTACTTGGGTCCCTTCTCCTCTCCTGCCCCTCTCTCCCTTTAGGTCTGTCCTATGTTAATGTGAACTTTAAACACCAAAGATGTGATCAGAAATGGGAGAAGATGCAGGAGGCCTCGCCTCCGTGCCCTTTACTTAAGGAATATCCCAGGCCTTTGGGAACAGGGGTTACTTGAAATCATTCTTTGCTCTAAATCCAGTAAATGTAGATCTGCCTGGCAAAGGAGGGTGGGCATGGGAGGGGAAAAGTCGTGTTGTTTCTAGTAATGTTCTAGTAGAAATAAAATCTTGGGTAAAGAGACTGGTTCATTCCAGGTAATTCTAACATAATACATTATGCCGTATGTAAGATATTAAAGAGAGCTATGGGTGATATATTTGTTCTTCCCCATCCTCAAAAAAAAAACCCTAATGATTATTTAAAAGAAAAAAACCGGAAGCAGGGGCTAAAATTATCTTTGAGAAAATCACTCCAAGTGTTAAAAGTCTGTGACGCAGCCACTTTTCCGAGGTACAAACATTCCCTTGGGGCTGCCAGTGATTTCACTGTGTTAATGCTCTCACTTCCTGACAATGAGATGCAAGAAACCTTGGAAGGTGCAGGGGAGCCAGGCTAGTGGCCTACTTGCCTCATGATGGTCCTTCTCCTTTTTTCTTCTATTTACAGTGCCTACGATAGGAAGCCCCCCTCTGGGTTCAAGCCATTAACCCCTCCCACCACCCCCTTGTCACCAGCCCATCAGAATTCCTTGCTACCCCCTCCCGCTTCTGTGCAGGCTTCAGCCCATGCTCCCACAGCGGGTCCTGTGCAAGGTGTAGGCCCAGCCCCTGCCCCTGCTCCAGCCCCTGTCCCTGTTCCCACCCCCACTCCTGTACCTGCCCCCCACTCCCTTCATGAACCCAGACAACAGCAGCAAACCTTTGCCATCCCTCGGCCACCACATCAACCCATGCCGATGCCAAAGATGATGCCTGAGAACCAGTATCCATCTGAACCAAGGTAGGTTCTGGTCTGGGTCTGCATTCCTGCCCTTGCGCAGGAATCAGAGGCTGAGGAATGCCACTGTTCAGCTTCCTGCTGCCTGAGCTCTGGGTGCCACCTCTCAAGGTCCTGGTTTATATAAACCCTGTGGTTTATAGCCATTTCATCATCCTTGTGGCGTTGGCCAAGGATGGGGAAATGATGCTGTTCGCATTGGAGAGACACAGAAACAGACACATGGCCCTCCCTGCCCAGCCTGGGTCTCCCCTCAGGTTTCCTTCCTCATAGGCCACCACTGACAGCCAGCCACGGTTCCCTGGGGTTGTTTGCCTGGCATTATCTTACTGCTTTTGCATCTGTATTAGGGCAGACTCACCAAACGACTTTATTATTTATATTAGCCACATACCTTGTAAAAGGTGGCATGGTGAACAGAGCACTGGACTCGAGTCAAGCAGCCCTGGGTTCAAATCTTGCCTCAGACATTCCCAAGCCTTTCTCTGCCTCCATTTCCTCATCTGTGAAACAGAAGACTTGGTCTCTATGGCCTCTGGGAGTATATTCTAATGACCTACTCTACAACAGAAATCTCCTGGCTTTGTGGCAGTGTTTTTTCTGCTTTCCTCCAAGAAAAACAAAGGCACAAAGACCAGTCCAGGGTCATGGAAAAGCCGGAGCTGACTTCTTCACTCCCAGCCATTAAAATCCAGGACTTGAGGTGATTTTGAATTTGTTCTGGTTTCCCCATGGAAAGCAGTAGGACCGATGATGAAGGGGAAGTGGGCTGATGGCATGTCAGCTTCCTGGAAGACTGCCGGGGGTCTTCCTAGCCATGGGCTGTAGCCTCAGATTCCTCACATATAAAAGCATCCCTCTGATACCTCTCCTGTCTCGCCACTTCCCTTCCCTGGCTGCAAGGAAAATCAGTGAGAATAACAGGTTTATAAAAACTCCAAGGTCAGCTCAGAAATGGCAGCTTTGGGGCTGCCGCTGTCCTGTACCTGACCAGTGGGATCAGCAGCCCTCTCTCCTGGCTTTGAGAAGGGAAGAGCCTGGCCAGGAAGGATGCTGCTGCTGCCTTGGGTGTTAAACAAAATACTGGGTTCTTTCTTTCCTCCTTTTCACTTTTTTTGAAATCAGAATGCTTCTCTTCAGCCACTGTTTCTTTTCCTTTTCCCACGAAGGCACAAACACCATAAACTGTGCCTCAACAGTCTTATTTCTGGTTGGGGAATGAGGGGAGTGGTTACTTCCCTTGATTGGCTGGGAGATGGTGAGGCTTTTATTCATTCAACACGCTCATCCTAGGCATCTGTGCTAGGTGCCAGGGACACAGACAAGCCCAGAGCAGGGTGAGGCTCTCTAGGTAACCACTGTCAAGGGGAAACGATTTCAGTTAAATTCAGCAAACATTCAGTAGGGGCCTGCTACATCTGAGGCACGTTGAACATGGCTTAAATTCAGAGGCTGAGCCCAGTTTCCTAATTAAGCACCAATGACACTAATGAGATGAATCCTGCAAAAGCCCAGCTCTGCCACTGTAACTCTCTTAAGGCTAGATGAGGTCCCACCCTCAGGGAGCTTCTGGTCTAGTCGGGAGATGAGAGTTATACAGACAGCCAGGATATAATGGCTACTGTATGAGGTACCAGAAAGAAAAGGCTCCCAGTGCTGTTAGATTTCACAAGAGGGAGAATTCCAGGCTGGGGGGTGGGGGGGGTGGTCAGGGAAGGCTGTGTGAAAGTAGGGAGGTGAGCAAAGCTTTGCACGATGCAATGCGGGGAAGGCCTTTCAGGCAGAGAAAAGGAACTTGAGTCCAAAGGCCAGAAAGCCTGGATGTGTTTAGAGACCTGGGGTATTTCCGTTTGCCCTCAAGGCCGTCTGAAGGAAGCAATAGAAAATAGAGCTGGAAAGTCCGATTGGGTCCCAGAAGGAAGAAGGCCTTGAATTGCAGTGAGTGAGGGAATGAATAAATTCAGTTCAATAAATATTAAGTGCCTACTGTGTGCCTGGCACTGTGTTAAGTGCTGCCTCAAGGAGCTTACAGTCTAATGGGGGAAGGCCATGCAGAAGAGGAGGGATGCTACAAAGGAAGGCTTTGGGAGGAGTTTGGATCTAAATCCCTGACACCGTTAGCTGCCACCCCAGACATTGTGGGTCAGTCTTTCCGTCTCCAGTTTGCCCACACCCGGCTTCCCTGGGTTCCTAGACTTACGGCTTGCTTTCCAGCTGAGCTTCCTCGGCTTTGCCCCTGCCCAGTCGTCAGTGCTGGAGCAACTTGCCCTTGTCCTCTGCTCTTCCTCCGGAGCCTGTCGGCACCTTCCGGCCTGACGAGCCCGTTCTCCAGTGTCATCTCCATTGTCCTTTTAAGTCCTGTCCATGGTTCTCATTTCCTTCCCCTGTGGATCACCTTTGTCAGAACTCTGCACCATCATGATGTAAACTTGCCCGGCCTAGCTCCTGGTTTCCTTGAGCTCTGCAAGCCCCTCCATCGTGACAGGGCAGTGATCCAGGGGGAGCCTGGAGATAAAACTGTGCTGTCATGCTCCTGGTTTCACCAACATTGCCTCTCCAGCCACCGTTGCTTATGTAGGAGATTTATATAAACAGATAGATGGAAGTCTTCTTAACAATGTAAACTAAGCTCCTGTCATTAGAAGTGAAAGAATATATTCTTACGGAGAATGTTTGTGCTGTGTAGTTGAAGAAAAAGGAGACCCTGAGCACAACTGTGACATTTGTCATTGATGTGCTGGTTCCTTGTGTCTTCATAGCACCTTCTCACTCCTTAATGGTGTCTCTCCCACCCATCCCTCCACCAAACAAGCCAATGATGGGGCATTTCTGTGTGTACTGCTGTATGGGGAATATGGGGGCAAGCTGTGTGGGAATCACAGAAAGGGAGGATGAAACTAGGACTTGGGAGTGTCACAGACCAGAAGTATTGGGGGTGGGGTGGCTGGGTGGCACAGTGAATAAAGCTCTGGCCCTGTAGTCAGAGGACCTGAGTTCAAATTTGACCTCAGACACTTATTAGCCATGTGACCTTGGGCAAGTCACTTAACCCCAATTGCCCTGCCTTCTCCCCTCCAAAAAGCAAAAAACAAAAAAGTATTGGGGGCCTGGGGTGGGATAGGGTGAGAGCTGTCCCTTAATTATCTAAGAAATAGAATTGGATGACATGTTTTTCTTTGTCAAATTTACCTTATTAAGGCAGCATACTCATGTACTTTTGGAGCCTGTCACTCGGGACTCCCCTGGTTCCACCTTTACTTGTGAGAGTAGGGAAGAGGAAGTACCAGCCCCACCTCCATGCCTTGGTAAAGCAGGACCTTCCATAGATTACAGGGGCCTGGAGCAGGCCCCTCCCGGGCTTTGAAACCACTGAGTTAGCTGCCTGATACTTGTGGGACCCTGGGCTCTGCCCCTCACACACTGCCCAGCTACCCCATATGTGTATGCTCAAGCTCCCCTCCACATTATCTTCCCCGATGAAAATGGAAACTCCTTGGAGATCAAGAACTGTCTTGGTCGCTTCTCTTAGCACTAGGCCTAGCTCCTAGTAATACATGATCTTCCGTTTTCTTGTTCACATGCTAATATTGGGACCTGTAAAAGTCTGAGACACTGTTCTTATTAAATTAGCAGAAGGCAGCTGCCCGATGGCTGTTGACTTTGAGGTCACCAAAGGCCATGTGCCATTAAAATGATTAGGTGTGCTTGAGTAATTTCACTTAAACTCCCCTGTACTTATGTATTCAGCGTTTCATTTCTCTAGCATTAAAGTATATAACTGGCATTCCTGAAGGAGCAGGATACACATAGATGCAGCAAGAACTACCAGGAGGAAGCTCATTAGGGAGATGCCCAGGTCAGCAGAAACTTCTTAGGCCCCTCCCAACCCCCATGATGGGGTAGGACAAGTGGATGGGAGAGCATGAAATGAAAAGAAGCAGGATGTCCAAGTTGGGGGGGGGGGTCTGAAGTGGCCAGAGATCATCTATTTTAGACGTTCTCACATTGAGCCAAGATTGCTGTTTCCCAGACCCTTCAGAAGCAAGTGCCAAAGGAAGCTGCAGACAGCACTGCCCCCTAGATTGGCATCAGATCTTTGGACCGGACCAGCTCCAACCCAGTTATCCTCCATCTAGGAAGAGCTGAGAAAATGAAGGGGATTGGTACCAGGCCGTGTGGTCCCCTCTTTATAAATAGATAATACTGATCGTTTTCGATTTTCTGCTTTTTGACTTGGCAGTGATGAACGTGGGGGCAAAATACCACTTCTGGTGGCCCAGATGGACCCTGGACAGTCAGGTTCCCAAGGCTGTCAGTCCCTGAGGGGCCTCCTGGCCCAGTCTGGTTTGTTTTTTCCCTTTTTTAAGTCTGCCTGCTGTTGAAGTGCTGACTAGTCATGTTTTCCCCAGTGAATTCTGGGAGCTGGGAGAGTACTTTGTGCTGTACACCCACCCCTGCCTGGAAGCTGCTTTAGGATTCCTCCCAAGGTCTGGCATATTACACCAGTAGTGTCCTAGGAGGTCCTGGGCTCAGGTCCTGCTCTGCCACATGCTGCCTCCTTTGCCCCTCTGGCCTGTGAAATCCCATCTCCATGGGATCCTCGCACAGTTTTTCTTCCTTGTTTGTTTCTTCCCCTGTTCATTCTCTGTACCTTGTAGTCCAGTTCCCAACCATCACCGTTCTGTTGAAACTGCTCTAGATGAGACCCCCCCAGGAGCTGCTGGCCACCAGATGCAGTGGCCTCTTAGTCCTCCCTCACGTTGCTTTGACGTTGCTGACTTTGCCGTCCAGTGTGAAACTCTCACTTGACATCTAGAACATTCCACAGTCTTGTTTCTCCTCTTACCTCCTCTGGTTACTGCTCTGTGCCCTCTGGCTCTCCTTCTTCCTCCACCATCTTCAAATGTGGACACCCCCTTCCCCCAAGGCTCTTGTTTTCTGCCTTGTTTTTCTCTCAGCAGCTTGGTTGGTCTGCACCCCACTGTTGGGTCAGTCTTCCCAAAACGCTGCTTTGGCCACTTCATCTTAGCTTCCATTGGTGCCGCTGCCAGTGGAATCAAGGGCAGATTTCTGTAGTTTAGGACTCGGATCCTCCACAAGCTGGTCCTTATTGCCTTAGCTGTGCAGAGAGTACCAAGGTACCAAGCAATTATGAAGCACCTTCAGTCCTGAAGAGGACTGCACTCTGACCTTTCTTTGCTTTCTTATACAAACCCTGCCCTCTGGCTAAATGTCCTCCTAACTGTGCTGTCTGTATCCTGCCACAAGACACTTGCTGCTGCCCTGGTGCCTCTACCAGCTCCTGCTCTCCACTTGTCTAAATCTTCCTCTTGCTTGGTAGTGCAGCTCTATTCCTGGGGCTCAGCTCCATTCCTGTGCACTCCCTGATCTGCTCTCATGACGGATTTTTTTTTTTCTTCTCACATTAGACTTCAAATTGGTGAAATCTTAATCCAAAGTAAACCTTATTCTGTCTCAAGATCGCTGGGATACAGTGACACTTCCAAAGAGAGTAAAAGCCCCTTATCTGCCAGAAGAAAATAAAACTCACCTGTTTTATTCATAAACGCTTCAACAGATATTTGCTAATTGCTTATGGCTTAGAAGGCATCCTGCCTAGATACTGAAGATACCGTGACAAAAAATCGATAGTGGAAAGAATGACAGATTTAAGAGTCAGTGGACCTGAATTCAAGTTATGGCACTGCCCCTTACTACCTCTGTGACTTGGGGCAAGTCATTTCGTCTCTTGAGACCTCAGTTTCTTCATCTGTCAAATGAGGGGGTTGAACTAGTTGACCTGTGAGGTCTCTTCCAGCTCTTGTTCTGTAAGCCTGTAGGCTTTTACAAACTCTCCAGGTAATAGTGCTTGAAGCCTCAATGTATGACGGAAAAAAGTACCAAACTTGGAGTCACAGGCCATGAATTTCAATCCTAATTCTGCCACATGCTGCCTGTATGACATCAGACAAGTCACTTAACCTCTCTGGACCTCAATTCGATTATCTGTAAAGTCAGATGAATGACCTAGGTGGCCTCCAAAGTGTCTTCCACCTGGAGCCTATGACCTTAGGGTCCTATAAGAAACATTCTGTTCTCATTAAGAGCCTCTTTACTCTGCTTTTTACTTTAACGTGCACCACCTTAGGTATTAGGTTCCCGTCCTGTAGAAGATTTGAAGCGGTAAGTTAGGAGGAGTCGGGTGGCTCTGAGGCCCCGTCAATGTGCGTGTTCCTCCCGGGCCCCTCTCACCAAGGCCCCCCTGTGGGTCTGCCCCCGCGTAGCTCTTGTTTTTTGTCCGATCCTTAGTTATGACTCTTCAGAGACAGTCGTTACTGTTCCGTGATTGGGGGCCTGAAGACGACGTTGAGAGACGAGGGCCATTGCAGAGAGTTTCAGGGAGAGAATTGGCGTGTTAAAACATGGCCGTTGCCCAGCTTCTTCCTTCTGATCAATTCTAACCCAGCTCATGGTCCATTTCTGTCATGGGTCTCACACTGCTTACTGATAGATGAGATCTGTGAGTTGGCCGTCCAACAGAAACTCAAAATCTTGGGGCTTTCTAATTTATAGGTAACATTCCTGTTATAGCAAAGCACAGTAATTGTCATTCTTTGTGCTATACGTCTGCAATCATGGGGCACGTAACTCTGTTTATGAAAGCAAAGTAGCTTTTAATGCATTTTCTAAAAGATTTCCATTCCAAATGGTGAAAATTCACCCCCTTCCCCTTAATTAAAAAAAAAAAATCAGTTAACACCAAGGAGGAATACGTTTCAGAGATCTGGAAAATTCACTTATGTAGATTCTCTCACCCAACTGGATTACTAGAATGTATCGTGTTAAAGTTACTTAAGTATCTCCTTCTCCTTGCATTTATTTTAGGTCTGCTTACCCTGTCAGCTTTATTCTACGCCTCAAAATTATTTTTCATTCTTTAAAGTCTTAGAGAGAAGGAAGAGCTTGATGATATAGTCACAAACTGGCAGAGACAGTGGGCCTGATTGACTCTGCTAGGGATCTCAACTTGGAAGATACGAGTGAGGATTACCAACTTCCAACAGATAGTGCTGCTTGTTGTCACACCTTTCTTTTTTTAACTTTTTGGAGGGGGAAAGGTAGGGCAATTGGGGTTAAGTGACTTGCCCAAGGTCACACGGCTAGTTTTGTGTTCAGTGTCTGTGAGGCTAAATTTGAACTCGGGTCCTCCTGACTCCAGGGCCGGCGCTGCATTCACTGCACCACCCAGCCGCCCCCACGTCCTCTTTTTTTAAGCCCTTCATTGCTTGTTGTGACTTCTCTCGCTCTGGGATCTTCACCCTGTTGTTAGCACAGTCAGCCCTACACTGCCCTCTCTTGAGTCTCATGGACTCCATAAATGCAAGCTCAGCTGGGTGCTGACTGTAACAAGGCAGTACTTCTCTTCTTCCCCCCAGAAGCATTTCCAGCCCTCCGCTCAAGCCTACGACACACACCTCTCTTTCCATTCCCCCTCCTCGTTGAGGACCTCGCTTCTTCTATCATTAGAAGAGTTGGGCCATTTGACCTGAGCTCCCTCTTCTGAGAACCTTTTGACGTCATCTCACACTCTCTCTCTTCATTTCTCCCAATCTCTGAGAAAGAGGGAGCCCTTGTCTCTGCCAAAGCTGGCCTTTCTGCGCATTGTCTTGATCCCACCCCCTTTCGTCTTCTCTTGCAGATTAGAAGCTCCGTCATCTCTGCCCCGCTCCTCCCTTTCTTTCTCTCTGTTTAGGGTTTAAGCCTTGTCCTGCCTAACCTATCTTTCCATTCTCATTACACGTTGCTTCTCCTTTCCTGCTCTTTGGTTCTGTCGGACTGACCTTGTCTTTTCTTCATATGCAACATCCATCTCTTGTTGCCAAACCCTGGCACTGGCTGTTCCCTCTGCCTAGGAGGCATCACTTCTTCACCCCAGTCACACTGAATCCCTCTCTTCCTTCCCAGGCACAGCTCACATCTTTTTGAGCATGAAGCCTTTCCTGATCACCTCCACTACCAGTATCCTCCTTCCCAACACTGCCTTGTATTCATTTGCCTCTTTATTCTGCATGTACTTAGACGTGTCCTTAATTTAAGAATGCAAGTTCCTTCCAAGTAGGGATCATTTCTTTCTTTGGATGTGTATTCTGGTGCCAGCATTTCTGCCCAAATTCACTTGGAATTTCCATTTTAGCTTCATGTTAAATTTTCTGTTTAACAAAGTTGCCTTCATTTTTTTCTGACCCCTGCAGGAAAAAGTTTTGAGGCCCTCTCTCAAAGTAGGTGCTAGAGAAGTGCTTCTTGATTTTAAAGTTTCGGAACCACATGAATTCATTCAATAAACATTTCTTAAGAGCTTTCCGTGTGCCAGGCTTTGTGCCCCGTATAGTACAAGAGCTATGCTCTATTTCTGACGGATCAGGTTCAATGGCAGTCTCCCCAGTTATATAGTTGCTGACAGTGTTTGGCCTCATGACTCATTAGAACTGTGATCTATCATCCTGACGGTGATTATGAATGTTTTTAATGAAAATATTAAGAACATAAATTATAATTTGGTGACAAATTTTCTTCAGGTCAAAAAAATGAGTCTTCCCTTTTTTTTTGCTTTTTGGAGGGCAATTGGGGTTAAGTGACTTGCCCAAAGTCACACGGTTAGTTTTTGTGTCAAGTGTCTGAGGCCGGATTTGAATTCACGTCCTCCTGACTCCAGGGTCGGTGCTCTATTCACTGTGCCACCTAGCCGCCCCTTCCCCTTTTTCTTATCCAACACGTATTCCTCGTTCCATCAGCCAAAGCTTTCGATGTCCTTGTGCAATACTTATTGAACAGCCCTGTTTTCATAAGGACAGAATTCAATTTCCAAGACCTTGCACTTTTACCTGGTGCCAGTTTGGAACTGATGCGTCAACATTCAACTTCACCCTTTTCATGGGGCAAATACCAATCCAAAGTGGAATGTTCATTTGTCCCTCTTGTAAACTTGCACAGGACTTGGATTTGTTGAGGACAGCATTTTTTTACTTTCTTTCCCTCTGTGTCCCTTTCTTGACTTTCCGTAATACAGACTGTAAAACAGAAGGAAGGTCTTTTGTTTTCTCTGCATCCATTGAATAGAGTTTCATGTTCTTTATCCTTAATTTTCAAGGATGTGTAAGATCATAGATTTCCCTTTCAGATTATATAGTTGCTTTCTGAGTATTTTGGCCTCCATGTTGGGCACTATGAAACTTTTTAAAATTTCTGCCTAAATTCACTTGAAATTTTCATTTTAGCATCACATGAAATTTTCTGTTTAACAAGGTTGCTTCAATTTTTTTCTGGCCCCTATACAAAAAAGTTTTGAGGCTCTGTCTTGTAGAGGCGAGTTTTTTAGTTTGTAGACTGATAAAGCATTGTTAATGGAAAGGTAGTGCAGTTGATAGAATGCCAGGCCTTGAATCTAGAAAATCTGAGTTCAAATCTAGCTGCAGCTATGTGATCCTGGATGAATCATTTAACCTGTTTGCCTTACTTTCCTCATCTGTAAAATGGCAACTGTTTTCTAGGTTATTGTGAGGGTCAAATGAAATACTGTCTATAAAGTGCTTGGTACAGTGCCTGGCACACACAGTAGGTGCTGTATGAATGTTATTGATGACAGTGATGGCATTGACTAGGAGATAGTTAAGGAGCTAGGGAAGCTATTTCTCATGAAGAAAAATTGTCAGGCGGTTAGGTGGTGCAGTGAGTTCAAATCCAGCCTCAGACATTTGACACAAAAACTAGCCATGTGACTTTGGACAACTCATTTAACCCCAATTGCCCTCTAAAAAGCAAAAAAAAAAATCGTCCATATCTGAGTAGCCTTCAGTTCTGGGTGCTTAATGAAAAGCATAGAGAAGTTTTCTCTCTTCTGGTTCATGGAAAGAAGAGAAAGAAACTCAAGTGAGGAGCAGAAGTCCCCCGGAGAAGCACGACTTTCATAGTTTCTTCTTTGTTCAAGTTGAAAGAGGGAGAAACTCAAAGACAGGTAGTGAGAGGCTGAAAGTTCCTGTCTGAGCCAGAGGAGCCAGGCCCCTGGTGGCTTGTTGGAGAAGCTCACAGGGCTTCTGGGAAGCTCCAAAGGCCTTTGCTGACAGGAAGGCCTCACCAGGGTGGAAATGCTGGAACATCGGCACATTGGTCCCAAGAAAATGAGAGACTTGTGGCTTTGTGATTGTAAAAGAGCCAATGTTCATAATGGGCTGTTGGGCTCCACCTGCATTCTCTCATCGGAGCCGCCTTTGAAGGATTCCCTGGGAGTTAGAAGGATGTATTCTGATGGGGTGATGATTACAGTCAGGTAAGTACTAGGTTGCTTCTAGCTCCAGAGCACAGACTCTTGACTTTAGGGAGTCTCTGTAGAGATTATGCAGCTCGAGCTTCCCTAGCCTGCTCCCCTAAAACACTGGCCTTTACAATGGCCTGTGAGGTAGGAAGAGACAAGCCTTTTCTCCATTTTGCAGAAGAGAAATTGAAGGGTTAACTGACTTAGCAAGGACTGTACAGCCTGTGAGTGTTAGGATTCAAACTTTGGTCTTCCAGGCTTTACAAGTCTAGCATGGGAGCCACTAGGCCCACAGCCTCCCAGGGTCTCGGCAGCTCCAGACATCTCCACAGATGGTGAGGTGGTTCCTTTGCTTTTCAGCCAGTTCTTCTTCATGTTTTTCCTTGGAGAGTGATCTGAATTCTGCCCATCTGTAATTCCTCCCCGTGCCCTGGTTTATTGGGGGAGGGAAAGGTCCACTCTTGGAAACCTAATGGAGCTGGTGGGGGAAGGGGGGGTCTGGGCTTTTTTTATTTAATTGGGTGCTTGATAAATGCTTGTTTCCTAACCTTCACCTGGATTGTGCAGTAGCTTTCTTTTTTTTCTTTTTGTAATAGTATTTTCTTTTTTTTCCCCCAATTACATGTCTTTTTACCATTCATTTTTACAAGATTTTGAGTTCAAATTTTTTTTCCTCCCTCCCTGATATTCTTATAAATTTGACTCCATTCTCTATATGAGAAACGAGGCTTTTATCAGAGAGACTGCTGTAAAGATCGTCTCCCAGCTTTCTGCTTTCTTTCTAATCTTGGTTGCATTGACTTTGTTTGTGCAAAAGCTTTTTAATTTACCATCATCAAACGCATCTGTTTCACATTTTGTAATGCTTTCTATCTCTCGTTTGGTTGTGAATTCTTCTCTTCTCCATCGATCTGATGGGTAAACTATTCCTTGCTCTTCTCATTTGCTTATGGCATCATCCTTTATGTCTAAATCATGTGCCCATTTTGACCTTATCTTGGTATGCAGTGAGATGTTGGTCTATACCTGTTTTGTGCCCTCTTGTTTTTCTGTTTTCCCAGCAGTTTTTATCAAATAGTGAGTTCTTATCCCAGAGACTGGGATTTTGGAGTTTATCAAACACTAAATTTCTGTGGTCATCCACCCCTGTATCTTGGGCATCTACTCTATCCCACTGATCTGCCAGTCTGTTTCTTAGCCAAGACCAGATGGTTTTGATGATCATGCTGTTAGAGCAGGTCTGATCCTTCTTTCACGTAAAAGACCTCCCGGGGGTGGTTAGGTGGTGCAGTGAATAGAGCGTCGGCCCTGGAGTCAGGAGAACCTGAGTTCAGATGTCGCCCCAGACACTTAATACTTACTAGCTGTGTGACCTTGGGCAAGTCACTTAACCCCAATTGCCCTTCCTTCCCCCTTCTAAAAAAGGGGGGAAAAAAGACCTTCAGACCAGGATTGTGTTGTTACCTAAGCCTTCTCTTCTCCAGGGGAAACATCTCTGTTCCTCCCTCAAAGTCTTACCACATAGCATGATTCCAAGTCTCCTCCTTTCTTTGGAAGCCTGTTTGATGTGTCTGCCCTTTAAATAGATTCTTGGGTAACAGTGTTACCCAAATTCATCTAGTTTAATGGAGGATATAAAAATAATGGAAGAGTCAAGAAACCGCTGAGTAATCTTTAGAGAAATCATAGTGAACTCTGTAAAATTGGGCCCTTCATAGGATTCAGGCCCTTTTGTGACCTAGCTATAAAATGAAAAAGACTGCAGGAATATGGATCTCAAATACACATATTGAGGAATTCATTCCTTTCTAACATCTGAGCTTCAATGTATTTTCATACTTTTTACAAAACTTTTTTTGAATATCTGACTTAAATTTTCCAAATTACAAAAGATCGTGTTGATTCTCTCGAAGACTGCTGATGTTTTGTATTTGTGCCTGGAAATGGTGACTAGGCTTTCCTTTGCCTCCCTGCTCTTACAGGCCTCATATTTCTATTTTCTCCAGAGATCAGAAATTTGTTTTTTGTAGGATTTTTTTAAAACTTAAATAAACCCTGATCTTTCCTGTTGCTAAGTCTCCTTTATCAATAGACGCATTGTATATCCAGCCTTCAAATATCATGCCAACATATCTACACCCTTGATCACCTTGCTGCTCCTGTGTTTGAACTACCGAAATCGATTAAACATTTCTTAAGCCTTAGGAGGATGTTATCTTTGCAGACCTTTTAATATTTTATGGAGAGGCAAAATTGAATCTAGGCGGGGTTGGCAAGCTTGGCGTTCAGGCCTGAGGCTTTTGTTTTTTTTTACAATGGCTTATCTCTAAGTCATAAGGCAGGAGTAGAATAAACAGTAATAGGAAGTCTGTCATCCTCTCTCTTCTGGGGCATATTTTATGAAGAATGTGGTTTGCTGTTCCCCCGCCTTTGGCTTATTGCAATCTGTGTATTCATGACACACCTTCTCTTCCTTCCATTTCCTTAAGAGCTGCCTTATTTTTGCCGAGCTTCCAAGTTTGACACATCTTTCTCCTCCCCCCCCCCCCCCCCCCCCGCTTTCCTTTGTGACCCGAATGAAAGCATTAAATGGTATTGGTTTCTTGAGGGACTTAATGGTTCCATCTTGCAGCTGGCTTGGGGTGGCCCCCAGGGCACTTGTTGGTGCCACTAACAGTCTCATCTAAGGCACGCTTCTCTCATTTTTCCCATAAGCATTGTGTTGACTGTGTGTATTGGCAGCAGTCAGAGTAAAGGAAATGCAGAAAAAGCATCTGGCGGCTTTCTTAATGTAAACCAAATGTTGGTAGCGTGGGTGAGCTCTTTGGAGGGAGGCACCACAGAAATCTGACAAACAAATCGTTGATTCCTTAAATAGATGGGCACCAAATGAGCCATGGGCTAGAGCTCACTGCCTCAGGGCTGGACCCATTAGAGGTCCTTCCATGATGGCCAGGGCCCTGCTGGGGATGTGGGCTGGAGGAAGGGCCTTCGTTAAGTCGGTAAACAAGAGGGGTCGTTGTCTTTGTGGTATGTACAGGACACACTGGAGACCCTTCCCCAGATTGTGGGGAGGGGGAAAGTTCAGGCAGAGGTCAGGGCATGGTCTGCCAAACTCAAGGACCAGAACTGAGTCACTTCCCTCATTTTCACAAAGCAAGTCAGCATCAAGCTTGCTCCTGAGCATGGGGTGTTCCGTGCACTTGGCAGCCAGCCTTCACCTTTCTCTCCATCCCTCTCCAAACATGGCCTGAGCTGTAGAATCAGTGTGGTAGTTGAGAGGTGTCTGCTCTCCAAGCTACCTTCAAGTTGAGTTCTGGCTGGTGGCCATGTGAAAATGCTTCTTCCTGATGGGGCCGTACCAGCTGAGCTCTAGGGTTTCATCCTGGAAAGGGAGATGGACATAAAGCGGAAGTAGAGTAATCCGGGCCTGTCAGCTGCAGAGACTCTGGTTACAAACCACAGGGCCCAAGGCCATTTCGATGCCATCAAGAGCAATTGAGTGATAGAAAGTGCCTTTAAAGGCGTTCGGAGGAGCATAGGAAGGGGAGAGAGAGAAAAGACCAAGTCCTTCCCCTCCAGAGTGGCGAAGCGCCCTGGGAATGTGTCTTCCTTTTCTGGCCTCTTCCCTGTTCCCTGTTTGAAAATCCCCTTCGAGTCACACTGTGCCCATGCACACTGTCAGTGTCAGACATTTGAAACTCAGATTTCAGATGAATGTGCCCCCAGAGCCCATTGAGAGACTGCCATACATGGAAACAACTGTGGAGGTGGCTGACCTGGAGAGAGCCTGTCAGTTAGTGATCCCCTCAGCCCCTGGGCTTGGCCACGCTGGAATGAGCTCAACACCCTGCACAGCGGGGGTTGGCTTAGTCCCTACCAATGTGGGTGTGATCCTTTGGCCACATATGGCTCCCATTGTCCATATTCTATAACGATATTGTTGGCACTTACAGCGTTTTAGTAAATGTGCCAAATACGGACACATAACCAGCAGGCCCTTCTGTCCTGCATATTCATTGAAAAAAAGCGTTTTTTAAAAAGAATTTTTAACATCTTGAGATTAGAAGGGTCATGTAGCCCAATCCAGGATGGTCTAGGGCTTCCTCCCCCTGGATCACCAGCATGTGGTCGTCCAGTCTGTTGGAAATGAACTTAAGTTTCTCCAGTGTTTTAGAGTCTGAAAACAGCCTCAGTCCTGTGAGAACACCTCCCAGGAGGCACAAACTCCCAAGACCCCAGCATGGGGGAGCCCAGTCTAAGACTGAACAGCTCTGGTGTGATGGGAAGCCAGCTGGCACCGGGAGCAGAGGTGCCTTGGAGATGCATCACCTGGGTAACCTTGGGGGAGCTGCTTAACCTCCCTGGGCTTCAGTTTATCATCTGTAAAAATGAGGGGTTGGCCCAGTTGGTCTTGGAGGTTCCTTGAAGTTCTGGATCTTGAGGTGGCACCGTAGTGCACAGAACCTTGAGTCAGGAAGACTCGTCTTCATGAGTTCAGATTGGGCCTCAGACACTAAGGACAAGTCACTTCACTGTCTGCCTTAGCTTCCTCCTCTGTAAAAAGGGGGATAACAGTAGCACTTACACCTCACAGGATGCTTGCAAGGATTAAATGAGGTGATCATTGCAAAGCATTTAGTGCATAGTAAGTGCTTTGAAAATGTTAGCTGGTAGTGTTGGCTATTATTAGTTCTCTGTTTGGGGAATATTCCCTATATTGTTGTAAAATCTGATCCTCTCATTTACACCCATTGCTTCTAGTTCTGCTGTCTGGAACCAAGCAGACCAAGGCCTCCTTGTCCCCTCAACGGCCTTCATGCTCTCTGCTCCTTCCCTCTTTGCTGCCGTGCTCTGGAACAGAGATTCACCACCTTTTCTGGGTCATGGGCCCCTTGGCCATCAGGCTAGTGAAGCCTCCAGGCCCACCCCTTCTCAAAATCATTCTTTCAAGTGCATCAAATCCATAGGATTACAGAGAAAACCCGTTTTATTGAAACGCGAGTCCATTTTATTTTTAAAAACAAGTTCCTAGACCCCAGGTTTAGAACTCCTGATCTAGACCCTCTCCATTCCAGTCAGAGTGAAGCGGATAGGACCATCTTCTCTCATTCTAGAGTTTGTGCTTCTCAGTTTCCAGCTGCTCCACATAAGGCATGTGTCGGAGTAGCTAAAGCAGTGGCACCCCTGAGGGAGACACAGGAGGCAGCTCGTGACAGCCCAAGTTAAGCCCCCACCAGCACCTTGACCGGCATCTTCTCCCAGACCCAGATAGAGGCCCAGGAGGCTAAAGCTAAGAGCCTTGGGAATAGTCAGGCTTCCGTCCCACCATCCTCAGCTGACATGCTGGGGAAGTAGTCCCTGTGGAGCCTGAGCATGGCTCCTGCAGGGCCTCCAGAGAAGGGAGGCTTTGACCTTGTCGAGGGGTCAACCTCAGAAAGTGCCGTGGCTTTATTGGAGGAGCTGATGCTGAAAGGCATTCACGTCTGCTTTCTGCTGCCTTCAAAGAGCCGGGGACTACACCAAGCAGCTTGCAGCTGAAGTCTCCCCCATAGAAGGGGAGCCCCTCGAGAGTGAGGACCACCTTGCCTTTTCATTTAGGCTTATTTGCACTTCTTCTGGCAACCCCAACCTACAGATCTTTTTTGTGTGAAAAATTGTCTAGACCAGGGGTCGGCAAAGTGCTCCCAATGATTTTTACATTTTAAAATAATGTTTTATCGTATAAAAGATGAGAAAAAAAACTGTTGGCCCTCCACTGTAGCTCACTGACCCCACGTCTAGACGGGCTGTCTCCCTTCTGAACACAAATGTAGAGTTTCATTTTTGTCCCTGTTAAATGTAAGCTGGTTCTCTCCTTTGTTTTACTGAACCTGGCAAGGTCTCTAGTGTGTTAGCAATCCCTCCCTGCTTTGGGTCACATGCCATTTATTCCTTAAAGAGACTGAGAAAAAAAATCCTGACCAGATCAGAGCCCCATGGAAAAGCAGGGGAAGACTCGCTTCCATAGCACCTGCTGTCTGCCAGGCGCTGAGAAGGGTTTTGTTTTCCAAATAAGAACTCTGGGCAGTAGGTGCTTTTATCTCCATGTTACCATTAAAGAAACTGTGGCAAACAGACGTAAGTGACTAGCCCAGGGTCACTAGCCCAGTGTCTGAGGTCAGATTTGACCTTGGCCATTCCTAAGGCCAGGCCTAGTGTTCATGCAGCTCTACCTCTAGCTGCCTCTGACTAATCGGATTCAGCTTCCCTTCAAAACCTCTGGGGACTCTTAATTTTTTTCCTAAACCTTTTTCAAAATGAATTGCTTTATATTCTCCCAATTGCTGAGCCCCCAGATCTTCTCTCCTCACTGTGCATATTCAGAGCCATTTTCCTTTAAGCACAATACACATCACAGTGCTTTGCCCACAGTAGGTCAGCAGCTGTTTCCTATTCTCTGGTTTTAGGAGATTATGGATTTTGTCTACTTAGTACCTGCTGGAAAGGAGTGAGCGGGTAGACAGAACAGTTTGCAGATGTGAAGACAGGGGCAACTGATTTGCAGAGTGCGTCAAGGTGTACACCAGGTGTGAAAAAGCCGTTGACGGAAAGTTGAGAGATCACCTCAGTGTTGGCAGCAAATCTTTTAGCCTTCCGGCTCTAGGCAGAAGAGGTTGAAAACTGGGCACCATGTCATGTGTGTACAGAACCCCAAGGCAGACAGTCCTCCTTGGACATTCTTTGTATTGGGCTTCCCAGGCCAAAGCGAGATGGCCTTAGCAGGGGTGGGTAACCTACAACTGCTGTCAAAGGGCCACACTTGAGGACCTAGAGGCTGTCTGTGGCTTTGAAACTGCAGTTTCCCTACCCCTATAGGGTTTGAAATCTGCTCCTTCCATGCACTGTGTATGCCCTGTCCTTTTAGGATGTCTCTGGTTGAGCAAAATGACTGTTCTTCTTCCTCCAGATTTCAGAGACAGATGTCTGAACCCTGCCACTCCTTTCCTCCTGGTGACAATCGTCCAGGGTACCACCGACAGATGTCAGAGCCTATCGTCCCTGCAGCTCCCCCACCACCTCAGGGATTCAAACAAGAGTATCCTGACCCTCTCTATGAGCATGGTGCTCCAGGCATACCTGGAGTGCCCCCCACACATGGCTACCAGTCTCCAATGGGCATCAAGCAAGAGCCCAGGGATTACTGCATTGATTCAGGTTTGTATGAACAGTTTCTGAACCCTGACTGGGTGCAAGGCACTGTACAAAAGTGTGGTGGTAGCTGTGGTGGTGGTGGCGGCAGCGGCGGCGGTGGTGGTGGTGGTGGTGGCAGTAGTAGCAGTGAAGGTCCTTCCTTCTCAAAGAGGACCGAAGATATCAGGAGGGTGATGTCCTGACTGGGGCTTATTGAGGAGACAGAGAAAGATGAGATCTGTTATCCTCAGGGGGTTATAATCTAGTCGGTGAGACAAGACACTCAGAGGAATAACTAACTATACAATCTCTATGTAGAGTGGGTGGTTTAAGGGGCCAGCTCCTTGAGATACACCCTCACACACAGGGTTCAGCTGTCAAATGAATTTCTGTTCCTCTACACGCCTGATCCCGCTTTCTGCTTTGCTTTCAGAAGTGCCTAACTGCCAGTCATCCTACATGAGAGGATGTTACCATAACAGGAGACAGGTAGCAACCCCCAGTTTAAGAAGCACTAGCTCTAGTCCCCCCTTCAGCCTCCTTAGTAGAAGGGAAGGGAGGTGAGAGAAACAGCATCTGTCATAGAAGAAGAATTATTCTAATGGAGCATTACAGAAGATTTCAGGAAATATAGAACCATCAGTTCCAGTTCCAAGGGCAAGTCTGAGCCAGGCCTCTCTGCTCTTGGCTCTGTATACCTCTGGGCCAGGTTCACCTGCAGATCCTGAGACTGCCACCCTGCCTGCCCCACCCCACCCTCATACCCACCTTGTTTGGATGCCAGACAGACCGGCTGGCAAGGGGAAGGAAAGCAGCAGCTCAGAATCATCCCGATGGGGCCTCCACCAGGCACCTCAGGGCCCTTCCTCCAGGATGCCATGGTGACAGACTGTGTTCCCAATAAAAGCTCATTTAGAATCTCATATTTAGGAAGCTGCTTCCCAAACTGATTAGACGTGGGAGCAGTGGAGGGAGGTATTATTTCATTATTGCTTGTAGCCTTGTTCCCAGTCTTGTGGCAGTCTGTTGGAATCCGCCAAACTCATGAGGGTCTCAAGAGAGATTCGACGTTCAGTGTATCACTCTCCTTTTTATAATGAGAGGTTTTCTAGGAGTGATCTGTAATTCAGAGCTGTGTGCACCCTAGCTCTCCCTGGAAAGACAGGCGTTGGTTGTTTTTCAATGTCCCTGTTCAATCAGCCTGTCATGATGCCTCCTACCTGGGAAAAAATTCCTGTGATCTCCCAGAGCCATTTAGTCACATGCCTCAGAAGTGTGACTGTGACCTGGGAAGGCAACTGAAAAATTGGTGTTGAGTCACAGAAAGTATTGTTAAAGCTTTGGCTTAAATAAGCACATTAGAGCCCAGCCCCTGAGTGACCCACTTCGGCAGATGAGCCCTTTGGGGGAAGAAGGGCCTGCAATTTGCCTCTCGGTCAGTTGCTGTCTCCTTATCTTGATCCTTCTCTGCCACAGACAACTGGGGTCTCTATTCTGCTCTGCCCCTAGATTGTGTGACGGGGACGTTTTGGAGGCTGTGGCCTCTGCACTAACACTGACCTCTGTGCCCCTCACTGGCCCAGGCTGCCCGAGATAGAGCAGCTTCTCCTTGAGGGGCCTGGTCTGCAAGAACCTCATTTATTCCTTTTACAAAAGGTGACTAGAACGTTCTGTCATCCCCAGATCAAGTTTAGCACATGTCAGACACATTAGAAGGAGTGAAAGGTCAGCCAATCAGGGCACTGGCTGCTTCAGTCCTGAAAACCACCCAACCCCAGGGAGGGACATTTGTACCGCTCAGATTTTCATGACACTTCTCATCCAGCCCTTTCTGACGCTTCTTGGAGTTCGTGTGACCAGCTTATACTCAGAGTAGCTCCTCCTGGGACTTGGGACACAGTTTTTTTCAACTAGCCTTGTTTCTCAAATGGATTTTCAGACAGTTTACAAAGTATGATTTGCAAGTTTCCGTATAGATGTTCCTCAAATCTGAGCTAGATTGTGGTGGCCTAGACAGTGGGGACATAGGAGTTTGCACGCCCACCTTGGGCAGGTTCATCTGCCTTTCTTGCTCATGGACAGTATGGTCAGGAGCTCTCCAAAGAAAATGGTGCTTGAATGTGCTCTTGGTTCACTGTAATACTCTTAGAAGATGGTTGAAATAGCCTTGCCAAACCCTCCAAATCTCCCAGTGCAGCTAGCGTTAGGCCTGTCTTTAAATCCCCTAATCTCTTTAGGTCTAAAAATACTCTGACCTCTGAATGTGAATATGGGCAGTAGATGGAGCAGATGGGGAGCCTTCTCAAGCTGCTCTCCCTCCCTAGCCAACCCCAAGCAGCCTAGAAGGATCACAGAGCTTCTACTCTTTCTTCCTATTCAACACTTTCAAAATGAAGGGGATTAATACAGTGTAACCATTTCCACAGATAGTGGGAGAGGTGCTCTTACCTCCCCACCAGCATGGGCCACTGGCACCCTTGGACCCCTCCACTTGACCTGTTTGCCCAGACTTCTCTCTTTGGCACAATTAAATAGGAAGGAAACTCTGAACCCCACCTAAGATCTTAGACTCTCCCCCTTCCCCTCTTGCTTCTGTCCAGTAAGACTGATCTTCCTTGTTCCTTTCCCACATTGTTCCTTGGATTCATGCTTGCATGGCTCCCACTGGGGAACCAAAAAGGCCTCTCTATGTAGAATGGGTGGTTTAAGGGACCAGCTCCTTAAGATATATCCTCACACACAGAGTTCAGCTGTCAAATGAACATTTCTGTTCCTCTACATGCCTGATCCCACTTTCTGCTTTGCTTTCAGAAGTGCCTAACTGCCAGTCATCCTACATGAGAGGAGGCTATTTCTCCAGCAGCCATGATGGTAAGCAGTTAACCTTTGGGGCTCTATGGCCCCAAGTAAGCCCAGAATCATGCATGTCAGAAGCTAACATTTCCTATCACAGGCTCAACTGTATTTATGTAATGGGTACGGAGTTTAGTTGAGCTATAAGAAGCACCGAGGGGGTTTCCGAAGCTTTGTTTGGACACTGTACCATGGGGAGGTCATGTTGATACCCTATTTGCTCGTCTTCTCTCACATGACAAGAGACCTCTCTCTATTCTCTGGAGAAGGGCACACACTCAGTCCTTCAAGGGCCAGACCTTCAAAGACCAGAAATCAGATGTGTTCCTTCATTGCACTCAGCACAGCCACTTCCTGTTAGCTGATGGTCTTCCCAGGTAGCTGGGGCTTGAAAACACTCTTCACGTGGCAGCCTCCTCTTGACTGACAAACTTGTGCAGACATAAGCAGGCCGGTCTTTGAACGGTGCACACATTGGGCTTTAGTGTCAGCTCCTTGAGGCATGGGACAGCGTTCATCTTGGTCTTTATCACCTGTCACTGGTTTGGGCATATAGTAGGTTCCTCATACATTTGTGTTAAGTTTAATTCAATTGAATCACTTCTATATTCAAAGACCTTCTGACTTGAGGTTGGACCTCTATGGATTTGAGTTCCACTGTGATACGGCTTCCAAAGCCATCGTTAGGTATCAGAGGAGGACTTAAGATGTTAGGAGAAGGTGAAGACTCCATCACCTTTTTTAGTATCACTGAAAGAAGTTGGGATTATGTTCCTGTAAATAGTTTTATGCAGACAAAGGACGGCCTGGGGATAAAGTTTTTGAATTATGACCCTGACTTAGCTTTATCTGAGAGCAGGCAGGGCAAAGGATAACAAAAATTAATTGCATGTATCATTGCCTTGATAAGTAGTTGTCACCCTGAAGGGGGCCACGTGGTGAAGAGCAAACCTTTTATAACTTGTGTTGGTGAAGGGAGGGGAGGTTCCATGTAGAACATGAGATCAAATAACAGAGAACAGAATGTCTTGTCATTCTTAGATGAAGATTGTGCTGCCAACCTACTATCGGTGTGTCACGTGCTTTAATCTTAAAGGGTCTGAAATGTCATCAGGTGGGCTCTCCCTCCTCTGCTGAGGCCCCTGGCCCCTCCGCACCTCCCTTTGTAGGCTGCCTTCATGGATCACTGTGAAGCAAATGCAAAATATCCAACCCAAGATTTGATCTTAAGGGCGTAGCTGGACAGCCGTCAGCCTGCAGATTGCTCATGAAGACTTTCTTAGCTTAGGTATCCCTGATGCTGTCCGTCAGGTTGAGGTTCACCTCCACACCGGGTGAGGCATTGGAGAGGCTCTTGAGAAGAGGGGAGAAACTACATTAGTGTGTATAGCTTGGCTTGTTGATAAGGCATGTCAACCTCCACCCCCTGAATAGCCAGCTTTGTTTCAAGAGTGTCCTTCACATAGACTTACAATATTTGTATCTCCTCACATGAACCTCCTTTCCATAGGATTGGGAAATCTGAGTGGAAGAGATTGGAGGCAATCCTAAGAAGGATTGGGTTTTATGGGAGTCATTAGCTCAGAACAGTGTTGTTCTTCACACCAAGATCCGTGGTAGCCAAGATTCTGGCAGCCCCAGAAATGGTCATGTTGGCTTCTAAGAGAGTGTCCAGTCACTGGCCACTAAGAACTGCCCACTGGCTGCCTGCCTTGGCACTTCCAAGCTCCATCAGCTGGTGTTGGCGATATTCAGCTGAAGGGCAGAAAAAGAGGATGAGATTGCCCCATTTAGGAGAAGAGCACATACCCAAAGATGGTGTTTTGGGGTTGCTCTTTGCACACAGCTCAGCCTGGGCACTTTCTTCCTGTCTCCTCTCACTTCCATCCCCCAGAAAGACTTCAGAAATCAGACGTGTTCCTTCAGGCCAATCTAATCGACTACTTTAAATTAGGCCACTATGTTTTTCCCATCCTTTGATGATGTCTATAGAAGCAGTTAGAGAAACAAGTGACTGTGATCACATCTGCGATCAGTCTCAGTGATACCATTCCCTCCTGTCACTGCAGCCGTGAACCTTTTAATGGTTCCCCGCCTCCTCTCTAAAACAAGTGCCTCCTTCCTGTCCACAAACCGGTACAAGCGCCGATGCAGATGTAACTGACATTCACCCAAACTTGCGTCGACTGCCAGATGTTCCAGCCAGAGGCATGAAGCCACCTGGACAGACAGGCCTGCGCCAGAGGAGTTCAGGAAGCCCTACCTAGCGTCTAATTTAGACTCCCTTTTCTTTCTATACTGTGCATATTTTAGTCTTTGAGAAAGAAAAAATGCCCTAAAAATAACCTGCTAATTTAAGCAGGCCTGTACACTTTGAAATATGGTGTTGGACTCTCCAACTTAGATTCTGAGTATGTGTTTCCAGAGCTGAAACGTAAAATTAGTGGATAGGAACAGATTTTGCGAGAATATGTAATTTGGCATTCTACCTGTGGCCTTTGACTACAAAAATAAGGCCAAATAACTGGCATTTATAGAACATTTTGAGGCTTTCTGAGCATTTAATACACGTACAGGGTGTCCCCAAAGTCTTAGTGCAGCCTGAAGCTTTCTCAGTGTATGCATGTGTTTGCATGTGTATGTGTGCATGTGCATACTGTGTGTGTGTGAGAGAGAGAAAGATTGGGGGGGGGGGAGACAGAGAGGAGGTGGGGGAGAGAGAGAGGGGTGTAGGTGATTTAATCCTCACACAGTCCCAGAAGTTCTGCAGGTCTTGTTCCTACTTCATAGGCAAGGAGACTGAAGCTCAGAGCAGGTAGGTGATCTCCCATGGTTACACAGTCCAGGCCCTTCCCTACTCGAGTCCAGTCTTCATTCCACTGTATGTCTCTGATTTGTTGTGAAGTTATCATGATTCTTCATGACCCCATTTGGGGTTTTCTTGTCAAGGGCCTGCAGTGGTTTGGCCATTTCCTTGTCCAGCTCATTTTACAGATGAGGAAAGTAAGGCGGACAAGGTTAACTGGCTTACCCAAGGTCACGTGGCCAGATTTGAACTCAGGAAGATAAATCCTCCTGGCTCCAGGCTCAGCATTCTATACATTGCACCTTCTAGTTCCCCGTATCTCTGATCCAATTCCTCTGTGTCCCATAAGGCTAGGAAATTGTATGGTCTCTTTTGTTCAGTTAACATTAATTCAGTAAGCGTGCAGTACTGCTGTGTGCCAGGCATTAAGGATGTAGATGCACCAGATGCACCTATCCCTGCCTTCAGGAAGCTCACAAGCTAATAGAGATGGAGAAAGTACACAAGGACCTACAATAAAAGGGAGGGTATGAGAAGTGCCTTGTGGAAGGCCCAGAGGCAATGGTGCTATGAACTCAGAGAATGAGAACATCCCTTCCAGCTGAGACCATTAGGGAAGGTGTCAGGAAGGAGGTGACTTTGGATCTGGACCTTCAAAGGGACAGGTAGAGTTTTGATAGAGAAGCAGGTTGGGAGGAGGAGCAGAAAGGCAGGGCCAAAGGAAGCCCGGGGGTGGAGATTGACTGAAGTTTAGAAGAGCAGTGATAAGTCTACAGTTGTCCCAGATGCCAAATCGAGTAGGTTGTGCCCAGGCTGTGGAAGATGTTGAATGCTGGGCTAAGAAGTGAAGTTTTATTTAGGGAACCCTTTGAATGTCACTGAGTGTTGGAGAGATTCTATGAAAGCCATGATGGGGAAGAGGAATGGGGCAGTGGGGTACAGCATTGGAGCTTGGGCATGCTAGAGATGTCTAGGGAGAAGTTAATGATGACCTGAATGTGGGGAACAGGTTCTAGTCTCCCAGCTCTGTGTCCCATCAGGATGCTTTTTGGAAGGTCTGATCTCAAATGAAGAAATGAAAAGAAGGAAGGAAATTTTGTGGGGAAAGGGCCAAGGCACCCATCACAGAGTCCTTGATAAGAACAGGAATAAAAGGCTTTGCATGGTCTGACATTTACCCTAAGCTTGGGGAGGACAGAGGAAAAGCCACATCACAAGAGTTGACCCAAAGGAAACAACACCACTGAGGAATAAACAGGAAAATCATCTGAAGAGGCTGACGTGAATGCCCAGAGAACTTGGTAGCCAACTGAACCAAAAAGAAGGGCAGTGTATAGTGGAGACGGGTGGCCTGAACCCTTGGCCTTATGTCCCACCCATCCCCCACCCTCAATATGTATCTCAGGGAAAGGTCACATAACCTTTCAGCTCCAGACACTCTCTAAGACCACAGAGAAGATGCTGACCTGTGTTGGTGGGTGGAGTTTCCTCTCCAGGGAGTACCCATTGCTCTAGGCCCTGGCCCTGCTCCTGGTCCCGTCTCTTTGTGCAGCAGATGGATGCAAAGGCAGCTAACAGAATTAATCCAGAAGTAAGCATGTCATGGTACTACCAGAAGAGTGTCAGGGGTTGAGGATGGAAGAGAGGGGAGGGCTTGGCCTACTAGTCAGGAAAGGTGGGCCAGCCCATCACTAACAGAGGAGAAAGGCCTGAGCCATTTGCTTTTAGGCTGCTTCTGTTTTGTCACCCAAGAAGGACTGTTGGACTGGAAAGGACAAGAAAAGAAACAAACAAGGGGACGCATAGTGACCCAGTCTGAGGCTGTGGTTTTGTTGGCAGAGGGAGCTCCAAGGTGAGGAAATCCCCTAGCAATTCTCTAGCAATGACTCTTCACTACCATTGATAGGTGTGGGTCACCTGGCCCCAGATGCACTGCATCCCTAGGGGCAGAAAAGACTGGCACGTGGAATGTCAAACCATCATCACTGTTAGATGAAAGATCGTGAAAAGTGGGCAAAGACTCCAGCTTTTGGGAAAAGGAGAAGATGAGAGTTTCATGGTATGGTTGACATTGGTTCATGAGAAAATTCTGAGCTAAGTTAGCAAAGAGACAATTAGTGGACATCCAGAAAAGGATGTGATGGTTACAGAGTTCCAGAATGGGCTTACCAAGAACTAAGTCCATATGGGCCTGGTCTCCTTTTTTGAAAGGTTGCCAAATTGGTAGATTCTGGGCAGTGATCTGGATGTAGGTTTTGGCAAAGCATTTGATAAAACATCTAATGAGATTCTCTAACTAAAAATGAAGAGGCTCGGGCTAAGCAATAGCATTATTAGAGGGACCTAGAGAGGCTTGAACAGTCATTGATGGTAACATGGAAAAGAGTAGTGCGAGCATCTGGGCCTGGCTGGCCCTGGGCTGTTCAACCTTCTTAGCAGTGCTTTGGATTCAAGTCTGTGTGGTATGCTTGCCTTTGCCAGATGACCCAGCACTGGAATGGGCAGCAAACACTAGGCATCAAAGTCGAGATCCAGAAAAATCTTGACAGGCTTGAGCATTGGGCTGGATCTAAGAAAATGGAATTCAGGAGGTATTAACTTCCAAAGAAGCTAACTCAAAAAGACAAAATGGCAGTGTTATGGTTGGAGAATATTTTGTTTTAAAAAGAGCTGGAGGCCTCAGTGGACTCAAAGTTTGGTATGAGACCAAAGCCTGTCATGGCAGACAGAAATGCCAGTGCAGCCCCCAAGTTGTGCTGGAGAGGTCCATGGTGGACCACACCTGGAGTGTGGGGTTAGAAAGGATGTCACCGAGTTGGATGGTGGCCAGAGGAAATGTTCAGGAAGATGAAAGATCTTGAGGCCAGGCCGCGTGTAGATCCATTGAAGCAACTAGGAATGAAAAGGCTTGGGGGACAGGGAGAATGGCTCCAAGGTTTTTTTTGAAGATTTCCCCCCACTGTTGTGTGGAAAAGAACAGAGACCTGTTCTCTTTGTCTCCAAAGGGAAAAACCAGGAATGCTGGGTAAAGATTGTAAAGAGGCAAATTGTTAAGCTTGATATCAGGAAACCTTTCCTTAGAGCAGGCAAAGAGAATCCCCAGCCTCCACTGGAGATCTGTGAGTAGAGGCCGATGACCAATTAGATATGTGATGGAGATTCTTTTTCCAGGTGTGGGATAGTGTGATTCTGTGCTTATTCAGACCTTATTTCTTCTCTTTGGTACAGAAGTGTGTGTGTGTGTGTGTGTGTGTGTGTGTGTGTGTGTGTGTGTGTGTGCGCGCGTGTGCGTGTGTGCGTGCATGTGTGTATGTGTTTATATGAGTGTGTGTTTCTAAGACCATTTTCTTTCCTCTTGCGGACTTTAGAGAATTATTCTTTTGTCACCTAGCATTGATCCCTTAACACACTTAAATAATACCCCTATCAGTGTCTTCAGGCTAGTATAATACTACATACCAAGCAGTGGCTAGGTCCCTATTCCAATCCAAAGATAAGGAAAATTTGAAATTCATAAAGATTTAGGAATCCAAAATGGCGGCCTCAAGCCCCAAGAGTTTCTTAGTACTCCTACCAGGAGTGCAGGTTTTGTGGATTGCTGGCATTTGTGTTCATGGGAAGGGTAGACAAAGGGAACCTAAGCTTATGTTCTCTTTCCAGAGCCCTACCTTCCTCCAGCTCTGTCCATTAAACCAATTGTGTAGAGGCCTGTCCCAGCCCTCGAGATCTGAGTTCCGTAAACGTCCCAGGAGCTACTTCAATAGGGCCTTTTATTCAGATTGAGTATAAATACAGAAGAGAAGATTGGGTTGAGGGGTCTGGCTTTGCTTAGAGAAGGAGGAAGGGAGATGGATATTCAAGAGAGAGAAAGAGAGAATGCATCAGGGGGAAGCAACAGGCAGGATATTTCTGCTGTGGAATTCTATGGATGCTGGTCCTAGATTTAGATCACTCTAAGGAATTCCAGGAGCTTTGCATTTGCTTACTGAGTGGTTGATCTGCTTAATGCATTTAGAGGCCAGATCTCCACGCTAACACACCAGCTTTCCTCTTGTCTTGCTCCAAGGTCACAGAATCTGGGGCTCTCCCCATCTCCCAGCCCCCTCTTTAAAAAAAAATGTAAAAACTCTTGGTTCATTCTAAGAAACAGAAGATTGTTTCAAATATGCAATACAGTAATCCCTTTCGCATCACACGACAAGAGATTGCTTCAGTGACCTAAGCTGAGAGAGCTCAACTTCTGGAACCATGGGGTAAAAACAGCTTTAGGCACCAGAAAGGGCTTTTCTGAAAACGTTGCTTTTCCTTAAAGGACGGCTACACTTCTGTCATCTCCCCCCCCCCCCCAACACTACTATATTTCTTTAGGCTTTAAAATTAATTTTGATTTTGGTTCTGAAACTCAATAGGATGGACATTTCCATGTGCACAGTAGAGCAGAAAGAGGATTGTCCATGAAGCTACAAGTCTTATGGACAGCTGACTTTGCTTTTTATTAGATAATAAATTCAGACTCTCCTGCTTGTCAGGCCTACTTTTAATCTTCTTTCTGTTCTTTTGCCCCTTTTTTTAAGATGCTTCAATGACCCTCATTTTTTTGAGAGGGGGTTGGCCACCATCCTCTCCCTGTTCCCCTCCATCACTTCTGATTTTAGTTTTTCCAGGGGTGGTGCTGACTGCTCGAAAAGAAGGAGCCGCCACATTCTGCACTTCCCGGGTGTCCCCTCTCCTCCCCTTCCCTCTGGCAGAGATTGTCCTCACGGAGGTGGGTGGCCTGGCTTCCCCTGGAAGAGTTTGCTAATTCTTTTCAGCCATTGATGCTCTCAGAGGGGTTGGAGTTAAGTTAGGCCTGGAGCCAGAGAGCCTGCAGTGTTCACACTCACTTCTGACACTTAGCAGGCATGAAAACCGTGAGCATGTCTTCTAAGCTGTGTGCCTTGGCAAGGTCCACCAAGTGTTTCAGTGTAGGAGGGTCACAGTCTTTATCAAGGGAGAGAGTTCCCACACTGGTAGCTTCTCATGCCTGAGACATGGCCTGTCCTTTGCCTGTTTGCACCTCTGATCTTACCCGGAAATGTCGGGGATAGGTTAGGATGCCCCATCATGATTCTGAAGAGAATTCCAAGGCTCTGGAATTTCAGATCTTCCTTCTTCATCTCACCTTTTTCTCCTCCCATAATTTTCTACCTTGTTTGGAAAATCTTGTCATTCCTTCTCTCTTTTGGAGGCAGCTGGGGTTAAATGACTTGCCACGGTCACACAACTAGTGTCTGAGGCCAGATTTGAACTCACTTCAGGGTCAGTGTTCCACCTGTCTGTCACCTTTTTCAGTTTCTTAGAGAGCTATGTGGCCCTGGGCAAGTCATTTATCCTGTCTGGGTTTGCTGTTCCTTGGCTGTACATCTCAACTCTGGAGGCCCCCAGGCTCACTCTTTTTCACTCCCTGATGCTTTTCTACAGGCCTTGAGCCATTTGGTGGCTCTCTCCTGGATGGACTTTTTCTTGGTTCTTACTTTTGGGGTGCTGTGGAAAGGCCAACATGTGAGATTTGTGACACTGGTTTTCTTTATGGAGAGTCATCAGAAAGGTCAATATTAGTATTTGCCCAGGAAGAGGCTGTCAGGGTCCTAGGTGTACCTCGAAGCTGGCCTGTACCTGAAGATAGCCTCTTCAGATCCCAGATGAGTTGCCAGTGTTGGCATTGGGATGGCAGTCTACCCTTGATCCCTGTTGAATTTCTAAGCAAGGAGTGTCCCCGAAAGCCCTGTTAGTCTTAGAGCAAAAACTGATTCCTTCTGGGGCCTGGGGCTCCATCAGCTCTTTCAGCCCAGGAAGGCATAAGTCTTTAGAAGGCCTGCAGACTCTGAGCCTGAATGCAGCAGCACCATATCAGGAGACTGTATCACCTTATTTCAGCCTTCAGAACTAAGGGCCTAATAGAGAAATAAGTTGAGATCTTTCACAATCAAATGTTCCACCTTTTTCTCTGAATCTCCAAACCAGGTTTTTCATGTGACAAAGACCCTCGATTGTACTTTGATGACACCTGTGTTGTACCAGAGAGGCTGGAGGGTAAGTTGATAAAGGAAGAGAGGGAGGAAGGGAGGGGGAGGGAGGGAGGGAGAGAGGCCAAACAAGTTCATGAGCCTTCTCCCAAATTGCCTCAACACCTTGGCATGGCAGTTACATGAGTCTCTTTGTCCAAACAGGCAAAGTCAAACAGGAGCCCACCATGTATCGGGAAGGGCCCCCTTACCAGAGACGAGGTTCCCTCCAGCTGTGGCAGTTCCTGGTTACTCTCCTCGATGACCCAGCCAATGCCCACTTCATTGCCTGGACAGGCCGAGGCATGGAGTTCAAGCTGATAGAACCAGAAGAGGTATGAGTTTCGTCATCCAGACGGGCTGATTATTGAGTTTATTCTGGCTTCCTTCGGAGGCCTGCTCGCCCTTCCTGCCCTTCTCAGCTGGGCTCAGTTCTTGACCACAGAGATCTGTTCTCAGAGGCCACATTGGGATGGTACTAGAAAGTTCTTGGTGAGCATTGGTATCTCTACCCAAAGGCTTCAATTTCAAGTAAGAGCCACTGTTTTCCTCTGACTGCTCTTGTTTTGAGATTCCCACATCTGGTGTTGTGGGGGTAGAAGCCCATCTTTGCTCCATTTCTCTTCCCTGGCACCCCCACTTGGGAGGCCTTGACAATGGTTTGTGCCACCATTTTCATTGAAGCCCTGCTTGTTGGGGGCAGCCCTAGCCTAGAGAGGCAGCACACCACAGAACTGTCCAGTCAGTCGTGTGAACTTAAGCCTTGGGATGGTTTGTGGCCTCAGAATTGTTTGCAGATAACCCAAACCTCCATTGTAAATAACACATTCTCCTCCCTGTTTACTCAAACTCTGGCCATAAAGGCCTCCACGTGGAACCTCTCCCATTTCCTCTTGCCCCCAAAATAGACTCCAAGCTCTTAATGAGGAAGGAAGGGCTTGCAGCTCTGCTCCCCTTTCCTGAGTACTGAATGAATCAAGAGATCAGACTGGCCTTTGGATCTGGCATGATCCAGAAAGGCCAGCTTTTTTCTTCCAGTTATTCTGAAATGTAGAAAAGGAGAAAGAAACTGGCCTATTGGGCAGAAGAGATGAAAGTGTTCTCTGCTCTATCTGAGGGCTGTGTGGCCTGAAGTGTAAAACTGCCATGCACGGGGCTAGGCTAGAACAGAAGAAAGAGAAGCACAACTTTGTCACCTTCATAGGAAGTCTGGCATGCAGATTAATTCAGCCCAGCAAGTACTAAGCACTTGCTGCATGGAGATTCTGTATTTGGCACTTGGAGAGTTCAAAACTCTCCATAAAATATCATCCCTGACTTCCTGGAGCTCAGAACAAGTTAAGGAGTCTTAATAAGGAAGACTTATGAGCAGATCACAGCCACACAGTGTGACCCAAGTTCGTTCATGGGGAACCCCTTTACTGTTGGGGTTCAGGGAAGGCTTCATATAAGAGGAGGTGTGAGTTGGGCTTTAAGAATAGGCTTGGCTTTCAGGAAAGGGAGGAGGAGGATATTCCAAGGGATGGTAGGAAAGTGGGAGGCTTGTTGGACTGGGGGGGGGAGGGGCGGGCCGAGAAAAGGTGCGGTCTGGAGCAGAACAAGCCCAGGCCCAACAGTAAGTAACAAGAAATAAGGCCAAGACAACAGTGATCCCCCCATTGTGTCACTGTGTGAGCCTAGGCGTTCGGACTTACTTCAGTCTGTAGCTGTAGAAGATTGGAAAGCTGGAGTCATTAGGAGGCCTGCTTAGGAACTGCCCAGTGTGCTTCTCTGGAAAGTCCCAGCTCTAAGGAAGACTTCTCTGCTTATCCTAACCTCTGTTATCAGGAGATAGAGTGAGTCATTCTGTTTCCATCTAAACCCAGCCCAGCTCCAGAGCCGGGGGATGATTCAAGGACAATGGTTAAGTTACATAAGCTGCATTAGGATTCTGGGGAAGAGAGAGAAAAGAAGGGGGTGGCTGATTCTTCCCAGATCCCTCACTCAGCTCTGAGACTGTCCTGTATCCCCTGAGCCCCACAGCTGCAGCCGAGTGAGGGGGAGAGCCTGGGACCTTCAGTCCCTCTGACCTTGATGGGACCCACCTTGTCCTATGGGCAGCCCTTTTACTACAACAGGCCCAGACCTAAGCAGACTATGCAACAGCAGCTGAACTGGGCTCTGAGCCTCTGGACCACACTGATGGTGGGATTTGCCGGCCCACCCTGCCACCAGCCCCCTGGTCAGTAAGGAAGATGGTGATCCGGGGGCGGGGGCAAAGACCAGCCCAGCTTTGCTATTTAATGAGGAAACTGTCCTCTAGGGAACCAGTGGGAGAGATCATATGACCAGGACATAAGTGAGGAAAGGGCCCTTCTAGGCAGCCTGAATAAGCCAGTGAATTAGTGTACTTAGCGCCTACTGTATGCAGCCCATGGTGCTGAACCCTTAAGTTCCCTTCTTCCACCTGCCCCCAGCTCAGGGAGGCCTCTTCCCGTCCTGTTCCTGCGTCCAGATTTGGCTCCACTAATGACTGCTGTTGTTCTCTAGAGCAGTGGTTCTCAACCTTCCTGATGCCGTGACCCATTTTAATATTCATATGTGGGCAGATCTGCATGTGGAAGGACCCGCCTGGAGATGGATAGAGAAGCAGTGTCTTGGTTCCCAAGGCCATAGGAAATATGTGTTTTGTGGTGATCTTAGGTGACCCCTGTGACCCCTATGAAAGGGTCATTTGACCCCCAAAGGGGTCACGACCCACAGGTTGAGAACCGCTGCTCTAGAACATAACTTTATCAATTCCGGGGGTGATTTGGGGGTCTCGTCCTACATAGTCCCAGGATAAAGCTAGGTTTTCTGAGTAACATGGAAGATGTCTCATGAGCAGTCTGAGGAGTAAAGCTAAGGAAAATGCTGTTGGAGCTGTAATTGTAGGCAGCTGACAAGTGGAATGGTGCATGCTGGGTAATAGGCCACAATGTCCATTGCACTGTGCGGGGATGTGGCCGCTTTTTGGCAGCCCGCCAATCAAATGCCTTTTGATAGCCATCTGACTTAGTGCCCTTTCCATCATGACCAACTCTGCTTTAATCTAGAACCGTTTTAGCTGTGAATCTGCATGAATGAATTTTGGGGGATGGGGGAGAAGGGTTGGTAGAACATGGGGCAGTTTACTGATCTGATTCACAGACTGTACAGCTAGAAGGGACCTTAGCGATCATCTTGTTTTGACCCCTTCTCTTAAAGTTGAGGAAACCCAGGTTCAGTGACTTATCCAAGGTCACACAGTGAATCAGTTCTGTCTGGGCCTTCCCAGTGCCTGTCTTGTGCCCTTCCCCGTCCACTGGGTGAATGGACAGGAATGTTTAAAAAGAACCTTCCTTGGAAAGGTCTGGTCCCTATGTCATCCTGAAGAGAGTCATATGTTTGACCCTGTGGAGCCTGTGACTGCCCAAGTCACAGATTTAGAACTGGAAGAAACCTTGAAGGCCCAAAGTCACCCAGGCAGTAAGTGGCCACTGAAAGGGCCCAAGTCTGGGCCACCTCTGACTACAAACACAGTGTGCTTCTCACTGTACTGCTGGCTCCTCCCACCTCCACCTCTGTAGTATGCGCTGTGTGCCAGGCAGTGCCAGGGAATGAGGCATGTGCAGGTGGGTGCTGAACAAGGACTCGTCACTATGGCTACCAGAGCAGTCTAAGATCAGAGCAGACATTTCCCAGGAGCGCTCCCCAAAGCTCTACCTCTGAGAGCGATGGCCAGGGCAAGAGCTGAGCCCTAGAGCTGCAGGTTGTGCTGCAAGTGTGTGTCTGGGCTTCCCTTATGCATGCAGCCGGGGGCTGGGCTGGCACTTATGCTCCAAGATAATTGAGCTCGTCCTCCAAACTGTACATCAGGAGAGAGAGACTGTTTTCTGTCTTAGTAACTGGCCCTTCTCCCTCTAGTTTTGGTTTTTAAAATTTGTATCTTTTCTTCCCCGTGACTCCTATGTTCATTAAATTGTGGAGCCACTAATGGAATGAAGGATTTCCATTCTGTAGCATTTGATTTTTTTTCTAATTTCTTTTTGGAGGGGGGGAAGGCAGTTGGGTTTAAGTGACTTGCCCAAGGTCACACAGCTAGTTAAGTGTTAAGTGTCTAAGGCCACATTTGAATTCAGGTCCTCCTAATTCCAAGGTCGGTGCTCTATTCACAGCATCACCTAGCCGCCCCCCCTCCCCCTTTTTCTAATTTTCTTGAGCTGTTTGACTGTTTGACCTTAATGTTGAATTCATACCTGAGTAGTACAACATAGGAGATGGATAATTAAGGCTAAAATTAGGGTGATATTTTTTCTTCACCTAAAATGAAATCTCTTGTGTGTTTCCTGGCTTGATATTTAAATCTCTGTGGCACCAGCACCTTGGACAGTGCCTTCATGCACATAGAAGTCCTTTTGATGCCCATACTTCTACCAGTTTGGAAAAGAAACTCTCAAAGTTCAAATTCAGCAATGAAGACTGACATTTCTCAAGAGCTTTGAGCCTTGAGACGGCTTCTTTTCTACATATGGTAGAACCAAATTGACTTCTGTGGACATTTTTCCTTAGCCATCAGGTTATTTCTAGAATGCTTTTACACAATACCTTTCCACATACATTCCAATAGGAGTGGAGAAACTTGATAATAACTGAGCCATGTTCTTTCCCTACTACCCTGTAGAATACAGGCTTCTTGAGGGCAGGGATGGGTTTGTTTTGTCTTTGTCTCCTCAGCAGGGAGCCTTAGGGCTATCCACAGGATAGAGCCTACAGGGCCTGATTCCTTCTGGTTCTCTCCCTGCTTACTTCTGCACGTTTAACATTGAGTTTGTAAAAGTACAAGGATTTGCAGTGGATCAATCAGCAGTTATTTTGTGCAGAAAATGTTGTCCAAATGTACCTATAAAAGTGAAAACTCCTGATTGAACCGCCTTGGGGAGCTCTCCTGGGGGTTCTTGGGGGTGGTTTATTCTCCATGACTCAAATAGGGAGGCTCCTTTTAAGAAAAAGTTGAGATGCTGAGTGTTTGTGGGGGTTTGGTATCTCTCCACGTATTTCAGTAGGCATGTGAGATAAAGAAGTGACTTGACCTAATCCATCAAGCTGTTGGAAGGGCTTCCTGGCTGCTTGCTCAGACCTCAGGTTATCTCTCTCCATCGTTGTGCCTCAGGTGGACTGGGTGGGATTTAATGCACTTAAGCAGTGTCTGGGAAGCCCTGTTAATTTTTCATTAGATGGCTAATGGTGCTCCAAGCTTTGGGCCCATTCTGCAAGTCCCCCGGGGAGCCTAGGATTGGACAGCCGCAGACTCAGCCCCTCTGATTCCCCTTCACTGTGGGAGCTTCAATAAGGCAATGTCTCCCAGCCCCTCTCCAATCTTATTAGAATTGAACTTTGGTTCTCTTAGCCCATTAGCAACTCACTAGTGTGTTTCTAATGTTTCAGGGATGACCATTCTAATTATTCCTTATTGACTGCTACAGAAACCACAGCACTTAACAGCAACATGCTAATGGCTCTGGGCATTGGTCAATAATTCATACATGGGAGAAGAAAAGTATGTCAGCTTCCGCTGAGATGTTAGCTGAACCCCTCGCAGCCTTAAAGGGCTTGGACGCATTTTACCTCCAGGCCCCTCTTGGGGTTGGTGGTGACATTTAGTCAACATTTAGGCCGCAGAGACGGACACACTAGAGGCCCATGGGGTCCATTTGTCACCTTCTGCTTCCCTCTCTCCTCAGGTTGCTCGACGATGGGGCATCCAGAAGAACCGACCAGCAATGAACTATGACAAGTTGAGCCGCTCTCTGCGCTATTATTATGAAAAGGGCATCATGCAGAAGGTAGGGGCCTGGGAGGCACCCAGAGAAGTGGGTAGGGGGGAGGGGGGAGAAAGGACTGCCTGCAAAATGACTTCACAGAATCCTACTTGTAACAGCCAGAACAAGAGCTCGTGAGAGCAGGAACATTATTAGGTCAGTGATTCAGAACGAACCAGAAAGGTGGAGATTTCCTGGAAAACCCAGACTCTTTGCCTGGAGTGGCATGGCGATACCTGCTTGGCCCCAGCCACCCCGCCCCCCCCCCCACTGCCAGATTTCTTAAAGGGAAATAGATGCCGACCAAAGGAGATTGAAAGCTAAGTCAAAAGAGATTTAGAAGGAACATGGCAGTTCCCTGGATGGGACAAGTGAGAGACAGAATTTAGAGGCCAAGAGTAAATAGCAGATTAAAGTGACAAGAAGTTAGCTATCCTTCCTTCAGAGGACATTTACAGACTCTTATGTTTTACATTATGACATTTCAGGTGGGTAAGCTTGAGGGAAAGCTTGCTGCCCATGCCATGTTCCTGGGGGCTCAGAAAGCCTAGGTCACGCAGCCAGGTGGCATCATGCCACAGCACACCTTTGAATGCTGGTGCTCTTCCCACTAAGCCATCCTGTCAGGCTTACAGGCCTACCTCTCACATATGTTGGCTTGGCTGCATGACCCCAGACAACTGTCTGAGATTCTAAAATGTGGAGAAGGTGCCAGTCTGCAGGAGGGGTTTTCTCACTAGAAAGTTGGCCAACCCAAAGAAATCACAGGTCCAGTCCCTAAACCTTATTGCTGGTGCATCTTGAGAAGAGTCATCAGCACCTTCCTGGTATAACAGGAAGGAATCTTCCAGTAGGGAGTAGAGGGCAGACATGAAGAAGAGGAACAATCCCAGAGTTCTCTGATTCTCTTCCCAACCTTTTTACTCCTGCCACCAGGTCTGATGGTTGAGAGACTGTAAGAGGCTGATGCCCTTCTCCCTTCCCTGCAGTAATGGTGGAGGGAGGCCTCTCTCCTTGGAGGCAGCCAGGCCATGGCTTAAGATTTTGAAATGCTATGAATCCCCAGATGAGAATGCCTGTGCTAAAGAGAAGGTCTAAATGTTCTAACGCAAAAGAGAAAGGACCTTATGATCACTGGATATTCTGCATTCCTCAGGCCATTACCACCCTGTGCTACCACCCTAAGACCCAGTAACTTGGGATAAATAGACAGGAACTATTTCCATTTAAAGATTCCTACAATTCCTTAAAAAAAAAACCACTTCATCTCTGTAAAGAAATCAGTTTGTGGTTAGTGGCTACCACATGTCGGTAGATGAGACCCAAGGGTTGGTGTACCCATCACTTAGAACCATTTGTATTAGAGGTGATAAGTGGAAATAGAAGTATTCTGATTTCAGGGCAGATTAAGCTGATCATTAGTATGTTGCCCTCATAACTTAAGACTCTTTGCTAAAAGAGTCCATCAGTATCTTGGGGGAACCCGCTGCAAATGTCACACCCTCAGGCTCTGATTTTGCAGTGTTGCTCAGTCCCCAGAGAGCGCCAGGCATGGCTGGCCACATTCACAGATCTACCTTGTCATCTTCCAGAACAAGGGGCTGCACTTTACTTTTAAATGATCAGAATCCTGTGTGTGTCCAGCCACTGTAATAAATCAACTTCTTAAACTGAGGTTCTTGAAGCAAAGCTACGTTTCCCTCCCGCCCCCAGTTGGAGATTTTCTTAGAGTTGGTCAGTAAATGAGCACACACTAGAATGTGGGTGCATTGAATGGAGCCAGCTTTCATTCCTCCATGAGGATTAGACTGAAAAACTAAAGACCAGAGGTGATAGAAAATGACAGTTCTGTGGTTTTAGCCTCCCATCTTCTATGAGCTTCTGACTAAATCACAAGTCTCTACACACCCCTTGGAGATGCTAAGGAGAGAATGGAGGGGAAATCCTCAGGGACTTGGCTCCTTCATCATCCAACCTGGATGCTACTCCATTACTCAGAAATCTTCATGGTGGCTTCTCAATTGTCTAACTTGAGCATAGGGTGGTAATGGCCTGGGGAATGCAGAATATCTAATGATCATAAGGCCATTTCTCCTTTGCGTTGGAATGTGTCTTAGGCCTTCCCTTTAGCACATGCGCTCTCAGCTGGGGATTTATAGCATTTCAAAATCCTAAGCCCATCCTGTGGAGCCTGAATTGGAGGTCAGCTATAAAACTGCCAGGTTTCTCCATATTGGCCCCCCCAAGTCCCCTCCATTCTGGAAAGATGGGTAGCATCAGTTGAAGCAAAACCACTTTTTGTAAGGTTGTACACTGATAGGTTCTTTAGTGAACAGTGGAACAAAGTCAGTTTTAAGCTACCTGCTAGAGGATGTGGGTGGGCCGAGACCCTCAAAGGCAAACAAAGAAAAGAAAAAGAGGGGGTCTTTATTGAAAGGAGCAGATGGCAAGATGTAGTGGGGTCTGGACAGTGAAGGTGCTGCTGTTTTCCTGGTGTCTCCCAGAGAAACAGCAGCTGCATCCACACCCACACCCACACCTTCCTTGGTTGGGGCCTACAGACAGATGATATGTGTTTCTTCCATCAGGTGGCCGGCGAGCGGTATGTCTACAAGTTTGTCTGCGATCCAGACGCTCTCTTTTCCATGGCCTTTCCAGACAATCAGCGTCCCTTCTTGAAGGCTGAATCCGACTGCCCCCTGACTGAGGAGGAGACCTTACCCCTGACTCACTTTGAGGACAACCCTGCGTACCTCCTCGACATGGATCGCTGCCCCAGCCTGCCCTATGCAGAAGGCTTTGCTTACTGAGTGGCTCCAGTGCCAGATGGAGCAGTTCCCATTCAGGCAAATGAAGGCAGTGATTTTCTTTGATTATTGTTATTAATATTATTATTATTGGTTGTTTTGGGGGTTTTTTTCCGCCATTCCCAAAGCTTGCCCCTAATTATTCTGGTGGGCCTCGGCCTGGATTGGCACCCTTGAAGGAAGGATCCTAGCCAGGGAAATAGGAGCAGGCAGGGAGCTACCATGCATGGTAGGAACCTCAGCTCTCACCCTAAAGAAGTCGGGGAGAAGAGAATGCCAATGGAATTTGAGTTCATGTCAACCATTTCATACTGGACAGTGTATGCAAAGCTACATGTTGGGGACAGATGGCCCTCATGGACTTGAGGAGACTGTGTCAGGAGGTTGTCGTGACAATCGATTAAGGTTCATAGGTACCTTCATGTTCCATCCAAGTAGCTAATTTGCACAAACAGTGAATTGAAAAAGAAATTCTACTCTGACCCAAAACTAGCTGGGCTCTGTTGGGGAGGGAGGCTCAAATCACAAAGACGTGGGAATCCATAGCCCTGGGTTTCAAAGCTACAAGACTTCAATCAGAAATGGAGACTCAGCATGTTTTCTCTTGGCTAAGAGAGAAGAGGCGAGGGCAGGACAATGTTACTCACTTTATGGCTCTCAGGTCATAGACCCTAGGCTTCCCAGGAGCCCCTCCCCTCTCCTGTCGCCAGTGGAATGAGCTGTTTCATCCTCTTCCCGATCACCAGGCTCTGCTGGGGATGGCTTTACTTTTAGAAGGGTGATTAACACTCCTGACAGTATTTGGTTTTGCTTTTGATTTGGAATCTGGGAGTGGGGTGGGGGGAAGGTTGTTTTGGCAAAGCAGTTTCTAAAAACTGGTTTTTGTAGTTTTGGTATCTAAAGCAAAAATCCTCTCTTTCGGGAGCTCAGCGCAGCTCGCCTTAGGGCTCTGCTGACCTTCCCAAGATGCTGCAGCTTGAAAAGGGCTTTGCTCGGGACCCTACCAGAGCCAGGCCTGAAGCCCGTCTGCCATTGGCTCTCTGCTTTCTGCACCCGCTAACCTGACAGAACATTTGCCCCTGTGTTGTACATTTTGGAAGCTTATGGGGCAGCATGGATCCTCTTCCTGGCTCTTCTGTGTATAGTTACACATATTCACTGACATATTCTCTCTGGAAAGTCTATGTACATAATGCGTTTCATGTCCATTGGAACCTGGTCACAGTGTGGGAGCCTTTGAGGTAATTTCTGTGGATCCAGCTGATTACTTCCAATTCATCCTTCTTCCTTACCTTGGTCTATCAACCCTGCATAGGATTCATGGGGTTTGAGATGTGTGTGATGCCTCCAGGTGAAATAGCTCCATTCCCTGCCGTGTCTCCCTCTTATATCATTCTGGTCCTCTCATCATTTATTTTTTCTTTATCAGTGTGTCAGCCACCAATCAAGGCTCAGAAGACATCGAAGCCTAGTTAGGGCAAATGTTTGTCCTTAGACAGTGCTCCCCTGCAGGAATCCCCTGGCCATCGAAGGTAATTAGAGTGAACGGGATTAGTCTCTGTCTGTGAAGATGACGCTTTTGCCTCACTATCAAGAAAATGTGCTCTGAGTTATTTTTCCATTGATGGATGATAGGACACACTTGGCCAGCCACACTGTTTCCCCATGAGCACATTGGGAGTTGGGTCATCGGCTGGGATGAGGGGTTTAGTCTGTGGCTATGGAACAGGGTGTTTCTCTGTGTAAAGCTAATTAGCCCATAGAAATTGAACCTGTGACCTTGGCCTAATTAGCACCATACTGTAATCAAGAGAACTGTTCCAGACAGTGTAATTATAGCTCTCTAACCTACACATACCCTATACATATATGCATATCTTATTCCCACTCCCCACCCAAAAAAAAAGCTGGCTAAAAATTTATTTGTAAATGCTGTATAGGATTTTTCTTCCTTTCTTTTTACTTTCCCTGGTTTGGGATTTCTTTGGATGGGTTTCTTCTGTTTTAGGGTGATGTTAATTCTTTGTAGCCTGAGCTCTCCTCCCCCGCACTGTCTGTCCCAAGGCATAGGATGGTGGCATCCGTGTGGCCTTCCCAGGAACCAGACTCATGACCTCCTGGATGGCTTTGGGTTCTTTTCCAGAATGGAGAAAGTCTCCAGGGCAGAAACGGTTTCATCTGGGAGTTGGTTTGGAAAGCCTTTCCCCTGAGCAGGGCCATTTGCATCCTGCCGAGCTGCGTTACATTCTGTACTGTGTACAATAAAGATGTTTGCTTTCAGTTTGCCCTTCTCTCCAGAGCTGCCTCTTTCTTTCCTCCAGCATCGGCTTCGATTAGAAATAAAAGCTACCTTTCCTCCCTAGAACCATCCATGAACATTCTGGTTGTGTTGTGCACCAGGGTCCCCACTCAGAAGGTGTGTTGGGAGGAGCCAAACAGGTTCCGTCTATTTGGATGCTTTTGAGCAGGGACCCTTTCTTCTTCACGGTTGCCTTGGGAATGGGGTTGGTTCTTGATGCGGCCACAAGAACTGTGTGAAGAGACTGTTTTCTTCTCCTTGTCTCCAAAGTATTAGAGAAGAATCTTGGGTCCCCTACTCCACAATCCGAGCCAGAAAAAAATTGTCCTATGGTTGAGTAGGTCACTTCCAGAACACCTAGCAGCCACGTGCCATCACAGAGGCAGGAGAGATGAGTTCAAGCCCAGTCCCAGATATTTACCAGCTGTGGGACCTGGGAGGTTAATGCTGAATATGAGATTCAGGCCCCTCACTCCAGGAAGCAGTATAGTATAGTAGAAAGATCACTGAATTTGTGATTAAAGCACCTGGGTACAAATCACAGCTTTGCTACTTATGACCTCTGTGACCTAGGGCAAGTCATATTAACCTCTTTGGCCTGTTGCTTTGTCTCTCAAGAGGAGTTGGACTGCATGAACCTTGAGGTCCCCTGTAGCTCTGGATCTGGGAGTCCAGGTCGTCTTCCCTCGGAGAGCTTCGGGGTAGTCTTTTCACACTCTGACTCTAGGACCCCTAATCTGTACAAAGGGGACACCTCCACTTACTGTGCATTTGAAGCATGAGAACATTTATTTGAGAGAGGGGGAAACAAAGGCCCTGAAAAGTCCCAAGACTTGGCCATGGTGACACAAGTGAATGACAAGACCTGAAGCCTGGCCTGGTGCCTTGAGTGGCCTCCGCCCACGCCCCACAAACCCCAGAGAAGACCCACCGCTCCCTATCTGTGGGGATGCACGACCAAAGCAAGTAACCAGAGCTGGTCATGGAAAGGCCTATGGGAGGCCTGGCGGAAAGGGCCACCATGACAACTGCATTTTCTAATTACTCTTCAAGTTCTCTCCATTTTTAAATTTTTTAGCAGTTGATTCTTTAAAATAGGCCCTAAAAGCTTGGGGGATCTTTTAATTTCCCTAACTCTGTAAAAGGAATCCTTTGCCCAATGACCAACCTGTCCTCTTCCACTGCTTGCAGAAGGCCCAGAGTACCAGAAGCTAAGGGCCTTGTCTGGGCCGTTTTGTCCTTATTGGCTTCTCCTCCTGGCCTCGCAGGTTTAAGTGAATTTGGGCTTTCAGAACTCTTGTTACAAGGGAAACGAGCACGTTCTCTCCAAGGGCTCAGAGAAGAGGGCTGCCTGTCCGCCTCCCAGCTGTCTGACGGACTCAGAAAGCAATTCGAGAGAGTGTATGACCTGAGGAACCTGGAGATGACTGATCGGCCTTGGAATGACTGTGTCCCCTGTCAGATCAATCTAATGGCTCCATTTGATGAAGAAAAGGTGCATTGAAGGGAATGGAAGAGGGAGCTGGGAAGGCTGGCAGGACAGTGCCAGCACTTGGCTCTCTTGGCTCTGGGCATAATAAGGTCCAACTCCTTCCATTATCCAAGTACTGATCCTCTAGCTCATGCCCTCTATCAAGGTCTAATCTAGCGACGTCTCCCAATGTACCGCCTCCCTTTTAGGGCTTTGAACTAGGACAAGAACATAGAGAAAATGTACTGTGTAGTCATAATTGGTTTCTCCTTTCATGAGCCTCAAGATGTGGGCTGACCTTTGATTTCACTGATCTAAGGAATTCCTGGATGAGCAAACTCCCACCAATGCAGGTCAGCATTTTCTACAATTTAGAGAGTTGCTTAGAAGACAGGTGACTTATAATACAATGACTTGTCCAGGCTCACACAGCCAAGTCAGTCTTGTCAGAAATGGGACTTAAAACCATGTCTTCTGAAACTAGCTAGTTTTGTCCACCACACTTCATGTCTCCAAACTTTTTTGATCATGCTCCTAAATCTATATAAAACCTTTGTCTTGGTATATGTGCTCAGGAGGGGAGGAATGAGCTAGATTTTCCCAATGGTACCTGCATAGTTGCTACTGTGGTTGTCTGAGTTAGGGTTAAGCTTTAATTGCCCTGAAAGATGAACATCTGACTTAGAGGGGGTGGGGGTCGGTCATACACAGGTGGAAAGGGAGCTTTTGAGCTATAAAAAGTGAAAGGGACAGTTAAGCATGTTGGAAAATAAGCCCAATGTGTGGCTCTCTGGAGAGGATGGCCCACAGCCCGTCTTCCCATTCTGATTAGTTGATCACACACCCTTGGGGTCTTGGTGCAAGGATTCCCACTCCGGAGACCACTGGACTGTGTCTCGCAGCCTCTTCTTCAGGAGCCAAATAGGGTGTGATAATGTTCTGGTTTTTAATATCTAAATGAGCAAGTAGAATGAGACAAAGGAATCATGCCTTATTAACTGGCAGGTTTGAGTGGACACAGAATGAAAATAAAGTGGTTCTCATGCCAAAGGACAACTGATTACTGACCACCGGCCGTAACAGGAATTCATCACAGCCAACAACAGGTACTGAAGTTGCGTTAGACTTTGCATGTAGCTCTTGAAGCAAAAGTGAAGAAAATGAGTTGCCTCTAAACCCACCAAATCCAGGGTTGATTATATCAATATTGGCAGAGAAGTCAGGTGCTTAAGACCTGGGGGAGGACAAGGTAGTGTATCCTTTGTCACTAACACCGATAAATGCTGACCTTTCTTCAGGCCAGTCACATTGAAGGAGCTTGGCAGAGCCAGCAGCCACTAAAAAGAGTAAAGTTCATTCTCTGTTCGTTATTCAAAGTGCTTCATAATCTGGCTGCAGCCTATCTTTCTGGGCTCATTGCACATCACCCCCTGTCATGTACTCTGTGTACCAGCCAAATTGGCCTACTGGTTCTTCCCTAAACTCCTAGGCAGTCTCCTGTGCTCTCCCCCCTCCCTTTGTTCAAGGCTCAGATCTGGTGCCTTTTCCAATGGGTGATCTTTTTCCTTAAGAGTTTACTCCCTCCTCAGATGATCGCGTTTCCATGTGCAGTATCTCGCCCTACCAGAGGATTGTAAGCACAGGATAGCAACTGTTTTCGTTGTTTTGTCTCTGTATGCACAGCGCCTTGCACATAATAAATGCTTGTTTGATTGGATTGTCTAGTGTATTGCTGGCATGCATAAACATTTGAATTAAGCTCCCAAGCTGAACTGGCAGAAGGAAAGTCTTATTACCATAGCTAGAGAATAAGAGGGAATCAAGTTCTCTGGCTATATGGCTGAGTTCTAACAGCTGTTTAATTAAGTCAACAAACATTCCACACCTACCCTCCACAAGTCACTGGGATAAGTGGTGGAGATAGCAGGATAAACGTGAAATGGTCTCTGCCCTCAAAGAGTTTCTATCCTGCTAGAGTAGAGGGGAGGTCTTTACTGGCTAAATGCCAGTTTCACTCAAGTTGCTCTTCTTAGGAACAGAAAGAAGAGAGCTGAAAACCCCGACAAAGATACTTGGCACCTAACATCTCGAGGTCTAGAGATCCCCATACAAGCTCCTTGGAGGATCGGTACAGACTAAAGTGAGAGCCTATAGAACTTGAGGGCAGCAATGAAGATAAAGGGTTGGGGGGGGGGGGCATGGGAATGGTTTACCCTGATCAGTTGCACCAAGTAAAAATTGTCAAATGAAACTTCAAGGGAAATGGTGAATCATTTAAAAGAGGGCTGGAAAAAAGAGCCTGGAAAATACACGGCGGAGAATAATCTGTGCTTGGCACGGAATGAAACCTAATTGTTCTTTGGGAATTGCCTCTAATTGCTCTGATGAAATTTCTCAGCTGTTTTTCTCTCTATGTGCCCTTCCCTGTTAAGTCTTTTTGAGATAGATATTCCTGCTTTGACCTGTATATATAATGCCCTTCTCATAGGACTGCTCAGTAGTTAAAAAAAAAAAAAAAGAAAAGAAACCACTTTGCTTTTTGTTTCCAATATTTCCCTAGCTGTACGGAGTGTCCCAGGAAGACTAGCACCTCTGGCATGAGGATTTGCTGAGCTCTTTTCAGGGTTGCTCATCCACTTTTGGCATTTACCTGGCACTCCATGAAGCTGTAGCATGCTCGGTGGCCACACCCCTTGCAAACCGTCTCAGTAGATGGGCTAAATCAGGTTGAAGGTAACTGATTGGCATCAAACCTGTTTTGAGTTAGGGGCATGTCTACCTCAAGCACAGGGAGGCATCCCCCAGCAGAACAGGCAGATGAGAACAGTTTGCTCCAATGGCCACGAAGGTGGCTGCAACAGATGCTGTGGAGCGCTTAGAGCCTGGTCAGACATTTAAAACATCAAGGTCATCCACTGCATCCTGGGCCATCTTGACTTTTGTCTTGCCACTGGACTTGGATGACTCTGGAGGAAAAGGTGAGGCTGAAAACTTTATGAGAAGCTGCCTCACTTAAATCCAGTTCATCCATGAGTCAGGACTTTACTTCTAATGTCTTTGCAACATCACTCCTGATGTCTGGTCCCATTTAATGCAGAAGAGGAACAACATTTCCTGAATCTCCTGAACTTTTTTTTTACTTCCCAGTTACACTGTTGATTCATATGGAGGTAACAGGCCACTGATGTGTGGTAGTCTTTTCCACATGCCTTAAATCTCTTCTGCCTGTATGAATACAATAAATTTTTAATCTACATATATAATTTTTACATTTTTCCCTATGAAATTTTGTTATATTTGGCCCATCATTCAAATTTCTTGAGGTCTTTTTGGATCCCAATTCTACCATAATATCCAAACATTTGTTTATCTTCCAGCTTCATGTCAACTGTCATCTGATACAGCATGTTATCTTTGCCTTCATCTTAGCCATGCATAAAAATGTTGAATGGTACAGGACCAAGGAGAATACTGTGACCCTCATCCTAAGACTTCCCTCAAAGTTGACAATCACCACCCTCAGCCCAAGTCTAGTAATTCAATAGTTGGGAATCTATCTAATGGTACAGGCATCCAACTCATATCCTGTTCATGATCACTCCCTTGGATTCTGTTGTCTGTTCATGATCACTCCCTTGGATTCTGTTGTCATTCGAATACCCTCACTCTGCTTAGAACGAGTGACCCTTTGCTTTCTCAGTCATATCTTATCCATATGATAGGGGGACTTTGCAGTGCCCTGGAGATGGATTCCTACATCTCCACAGCATCTAGGTAGTAGAATGGATGGAATGCTGGGCATGGAATTGGAAAAACCCAAGTCCAAACATGGCCCCAGACACTAGTTGTATATGCCCACTTACTAGTAAGCAAGTCACTTAACCTTTGTGTGTCCCGCTTTCTCTGACTAAAATGAGGCTAATAATAGCACCTATCTCTTGGGGTTGTTGTAAAGATCAAATGAGGTAATATTTGGAAAACAATTAACGTGCAATTAACTAGCGTGTAGTAGGCACTTAATAAATGCTTACTTTTTCATTGAAGGGCATGTCTTAATGGATATTTAATGGATAGTGGGCATTCTTATGCATTTGGTTTTTCTTGCATGGATTATTAAACCAATCTCTTTTGAGTGGATCTCCTTGAGAAGACCCCATAACATTCTCAGGTTTCATAATAACAATTCATAATAACAAGTCATAATTGTTAGTATTTCCATAGTATTTTGTTTTGCAAAGTGCTTGACAAATATCTCTTGATCTTGACAACAACCTTGAGAAGGAAGAAAAGAAAGAAGTACCCAGTGAAGAAATATTGAGAAGGCAGGCTGTCCATTTCATAGCTAAGGACAATGAGACAGGTTAAAGGGCTTGGCCAGGTTCATATAACTAATGAGTGCCTGAGGCTAGATTTGCACTCTGGTCTTGAGACTATAGGCTCAGCATTCTCTTAGGGCCAGTGAAAGATTGTCCAGAGGTTGTGCTAAATCGTATTGTCTCGTTACTGGCAGATTTTAGCAGAATTATCTAGGAATCTCTACAAGTGATTTGTTACCAGAGAAGCAGAGCCCCCTTCAGAGCTGTCCTGAGAATGAGGCCTCTTCCAGAACATCCAAGAGAAGCTATCTCCAGGGACCAGATGACTATGTGGAACATCTGGGCCTCGAGACAAAATGTGATGATTAAATGGACATTGGGGGTGTGTTACTAGGATACGAGGAGACTTGATGTTATTTAATATTGATGACCATCATTGTATTACTTAGGCCTTTTGTTTCATGATGTTTATGTTTGCTGAGTATTCTTGGTTACCTTGGCGACATGTAAATCTCCCCTCAAAATTAGTCCATTGTGAGCCCTCTGAGTAGTTTTATTTGTTGCCTGAGTAATTCTGATTATAACTATATGAAAAACCTTATAGACCTGGCATATAGGTAAATGATCCATGGGGGGAGGGGCTGGCCCCTCCCTCATGAATCAAAGGGGGAATTGTGGGAATTGAGTTTGTCACACTGACTCCATCTTATGACTCAATTCTGGAGCTAGCTCAGTTCCCTTTCTATTCAATTATGGGTCTAATCCAATTTCTTTATTGTGACAAAACTGTATTCAATTGTGGGAATTGTGAGAAAACTTTATTGAATTGTTTGAATCTAGTCCTGTGTGCCTGGGAAGCTGGACCACCTCTACCTGTTGCTTAGAAACTCTTAAATAAGGACCTAGTTTGTGTTGACTAGAAACCTTGTCAGATCTAAAGATTGATGCAAGGAGTTTTCTCACAATTATACATCTCAAGCAACCCGTGTGTCTTATCTAAAAACTGGACCCCTAATGGTTAATAAGTTATTGTCCCCATGTTCCTTTGATTGCTTGGACACTTGCTGGGAGTGGAACAACTCTATTTCTGTTTTCAGGGAATTATATCTGCACAGTCTCCCCCTCCCTGCTTGAAAAGTCTCTAATCGTTCTTCTAATTAGAAATTAAATTACTTAATTTTGTATCCTGGTTGTTTCCTTTAATCAATTGATCCTAATTGATTAATTGCTTTTAATTCATAAAAATCTGTCTCTCCTGTATTCAGAGTTCAGTGCCAAGCTGAGGAGTCCTAGTCCCGATTTGTTATGCAGTTGACATAACAAATGCAGTTTAATACATCGATATGCTCAGAAGCTGGAGCTTTTGTTTCCTCAGTCATTTCCCTTTTCACCCAAACCTGCTATCCACTATACAACCTAGCTGCCATTTGGTGCCACCACCCAAACAAAGGAGCACCCAGAGCACTTCATCACTCACCGGCTGTGAGGAATTCATCCTCTGTTTACGACTCTGGGTAGGAATTCTCCATGGAGTGGCAAACGTATCAGATGAACATATGTCATTGTTTAGTCCCTTTGACATTGCAGGTTGGCTCTTTCTTGTCAGTGTAATTTTAGAGAACTGACTAGATCAGTAAGAGGCGAAGTGACGTGCCAAGGGTCCGTGAAGTAGGGTGTATCCAGTGTGACTTGAACCTAAGTCTTCCTGTTTTCAAGGCCAGCTCTCTAGCCGTGATGTCACTCTTAGATTCTCTTGGAAGGGGACAATACATACGGGAGAACGGTAAGCTGGTATGTTTTGGTTTAGAAGATTACAGGAATGGTGAATGAATAAATTAAAACACCCTTTCTAGTAGCAGTGGCAGTAGTAATTTGATTACAATCCTAGAATTTATAAGTGAGGGTGCAGGTAGAAAAGGTCCGTGCCTTATTGCCTTATTGCAAATCAATTGACAAGGAAATGGTGGGGTTAGCTAACCTAAAGCATAAATGGGGCCTGCCTAGACAGACCCAATCCTGACAGTCTGCACAGTGGAGCCCCAAGATGGAAGGTCCAGAGCTGGAACTGGAGAGCAGATCAAGAAAGGGAAATTGGAGAATTATTTGGTTGTCTGGAAATTAAAGAAGGAATAAATCTGCCCACCATATTTCAGGTACCTGTACAAGAAAATTTCTGAGAAATTTAAAAAACTGGGGAAAATGGCAAATGTTGGAGGGGATGTGGAAAAATTGGGACACTGACAATGCCCTGTCGGTGGAACTATGAACTGATGCAACCATTTTAGAAAGTAATCCGGAATTAATACCCAAAGAGTTATAAAAAAAAACTTTGACCCAGCACTACTTCTAATAAGTCTGTTTCCTAGAGTGAGCAGGAAAAAAAGGAAAAGAACCTATGTGTTCTAAAATATTTATAGCAGCTATCTTTTTGGTGGCAAAGAACTGAAACTTGAGGGGATGCCCATCAGCTAGGGAATGACTAGAAAAATTGTGGTATATGATTGTGATGAAATACTACTCTGCTATAAGAAATGATGAACTGGTTAACTTTAGAAAAACATGGAAAGATTTGCATGAAATAATGAAAAGTGAAATGAACAGAACCAAGAGAACACTGAGCATGGTAACAACAATATTGTTCAAAGAATTACTGCAGACAGCTAAGTTATTCTGAGTATTAAAAATATTCAAGTCAACCACAAAGTGCCTATGAAGGAAGATGCTCTCTGCCTCCAGAGAAAGGACTGATAAATAAAAGTATGTGTGGTATGGTTATATAGGTATATCTGTATATGGAGATCCAGAAAGATAGAGATTTATCTGGGTCAAATGGTGGCCTTCGCTAATGCAGGGTGGGGAGGAAGGAAGACAGTTTAGAACTTAAAATACAACAAAAAAAGAAATTAAATTTCTTTAAAGAAATAAAATTTAATTAAACAAAAAAAGAAATTTCAAAAAAGAGAGAGAGATGACAATGGGAAAAGTTCACAAGCCGTGAATGTGGAAGGGGTCAAAGTTTAGGAAGAAGGGATCAAGCTTTTATTAAGCTCTTATTATGTGCCGACCATCGTGCTAAGAGCTTTACAAACATCTCACTTGAGTCTTATAACATCCCTGAGGGATAGGTGCTATAATTCCCATTTTACAGTTGAGAAAAGTAAGGCAGGCAGATTCAGTGACCTGTTCAAGGTCACACAGATGGCAAATGTCTGAGGTTGGATTTGAACATAGGTCTTCCTGCCTCCAGGTTCACTGCTTTATCCCCACTGCACCACCTACCATTGTGGGCAAACTTGAAAATGACAGAAAAGAACAAATTCCTGCAAGCATCCAGGAGAAAAGATATAACCTATCAAAACAATACCAATTCAGATTCTATTCAATTCAAGCAATTAAGCCCCTTCTGTGTTTCAGGAACTGTATAAGCACTGGGAGTATAAAGGCAAAAATCAGAACAGTCCCTGCCCTCAGGGAGCTTATATCAGACAATAATTAGGAGATTCTTATAATAAATGGTCCAGGAGATGAAGGTTTGAATTAGGGTGATTGTTGTGTGAATAGAAAGTAGGAGGAAGATTGAGGGATGTTAGGTGGGAAAATCCACAAAATTTCATAGCTCTATATCAAAGTAAAGGAAAATGGAGAGTCGAAGATAATTCTAGGGTAACAAACCTGATAAAGAAGAATGGTAATGTGTGGAATAGGAACAGGGAAACTAGGAAGAAAAGTGGTTTTGATTATTCTACAAGAATGAGAAATAATAGAAGCTGAAATATGAGACATAGCACAGGGTTTAGGAATAGATCTCAGACTTGGCTAATAATTAAGTATTTTTTTAAATGAACATGCAAATGCTGAGATGACTGTGAGCAAATCCTGAAAGGAAGAAAAGTCCAGCTTCAGAATAGTTTTATGACTTAGAGAAACAGTGGGAGTAAATAATAAATATTTGAATAGCTTATAAGTTTAAGAGAACAAATAGAAAAACTTTTGGAAAAGACCTGAGACACACCCTGAGCTAAGTACTTTGAACACTGGCTATTTTATAATTATAATTAACTAAATGTTTTCTCAGTATAGTCTCAGAGAAAGAGAAAAGAACAGTTGTATTGTTTAGGTTAATTAATGAATGAGACTATTGGGCATTTTTTTAAAAAAGAGGTGAATATGAAACTAAAAATAATTAAAAGACATTATTTTTTTAAGGCAGGAAGAAAAATGGAAAGAAAATTCTGTAGTGAAACCCCTTTCTTTAATGAAAGAGGTTGGGTTTTTGGTTAAATTGTGAAAGTAAGTAGAATAAAATATAAGAATTTTCATAGTGCTTTTGTTAAATTTGATGATAGATGAGAATTACTGTAATAAAGAAGACTTTACTCATTTTGGACAAAGTTAATAAATTAACAATAATTGAGGATAAGTCAACTTAAATAATTATACATTTTAAATATAAATGGATGAAATTTCCTATAAAAAAGAAAAAGGATAGGCTGGATTATAAAAAATACATTACCAATAGAAAATATATCTGATGTCAAAGAATATACATGGACTTGAAATTATAAGGTGGGATAAATTTTATCATGCTAGAGCATGCTCAAGAAAATCTGGAGTTGCAGTGATACCTGAAAAAGGTGATTTCAAATGAAAAGGATTGAGAGAGATTTGGGGCAAGCAAAGGAAAAAAACAATTTCATTCCTGTAGGGAATTCTTGTTGAGGAAACACCTATAATATGTCAGTGACTCTTTAGGTTTAGAGAACTGCCAGGAAGAATTGAGAGATTATGCAACTTGCACAGAGTCTCACACGCAGGATTTGAACCTGGGTCATCCAGAGTCTAAGGCCAGCTCTCTGTTCACTACACTAGAGTGCCTTGAGAGAGATCAGAAGAAAAAAAAAAGACATGTGGCATGTAAAAGTACTATTCAGGATAAGAACATAGCAATATTCAATATGTGTACACAAAATAGATAATATAGCAGTGAAATTGATAAAGGAAAAGCTAGATGACTCACAAGAATTAGATAGAAAATCAACATTAGTGAAAGAATTTCTGTAATTTCTACATCCAGGAACAGAGTATAAGTCAAACAGGAAACATAACTTGAATATAGTGCTGAAGAAATTGAATCTCAAAGACATGGAAAAACTAAATCTAAAAAGTCCTTTTATCCTTCCAAATACATGTGGAATTTGTTTGTTTTTTCAAACTAGCACAGAATGTGCACAAGAATTAATCAAATGATAAGTCACAAAAAAATTATAAAGTCCAAAAACCAGAAATAGTCAACATTATATTTCTAGATCATGATGAAATAAAATTAGAAATAGACAGTGAAAATATCCTGATCATTAAAAGTTGAAAACTGTCACATATGGAAATTATTAAATACCCTGCCTTGAGAAAAATGATGGGAACAAAAGAAGATTGTCTCAAAGAGAATGATAACATAAATACAAGATAGCAAAGTTTATGGGGTGAAGCTCAAACAGTACTAAGAAGTAAATTTATTTCTGAAAATATTAATGAGAGGAAAAAGGGAAAATTGTTTTGCATTCTCAAAGAAATTAGAAAACAAATAATTCAATATGCCAAAAGCAAGCATACAAAATAGGAATTTGACAAGATATTGAGAGAGAAATAAGTGAATTTAAAAATTGAATTGATAAATAAAACTAAGATCAAGCTTTTAAAATATTCTAATATATCTCTGATCTCATTAATGTGTTTATCCCCACCAATCATGTACATTAACCCATCATCCATTCATACCCATTCTGTTCAACTCTTGTTGTTCATGTTCCATGTGGCCTTTGAAATGGTCAATAAAATCAGTAGACATTAGCATTTTTTTAAAAAGAGAACAAGAAAAATCAAATTACTAGGATCAGAAATTAGAAAGATTGCAATAAGTGCAAGAGAGTTTTTTTACATTTTTTAAAACTTTCAGAGCCTGCCTTATGCCAATAAAATTTACAATTTTGAAGAATGGGTAAATATTTGCAAACATAAATCATCACTGGCAAAACAAGAAATAAGAGTCAGTTTCCAAACAGGAAATTGACCATTAATGAACTAACATGCAAAAAGGAACCAGGACCAGATGAATTCACAAATGAACCCTATCAAACATTAAAGATAAAAATAATCTATTACAGAATTTGTTTTCAACCATAGAAAAAAGGCAGAAGGTTACCTAATCCTTTCTGTGAAGTGATTATGATTCTGATTGTCAAGCCCAATAATCATAACAGAAAAAAATGCATGACTTCTTTACTATTAATAATCAAAATGGTAATTAAAATATTGTCAAATATACAATAATAAAAGAAAACATTTGTCCTTTATGATGAGTTAAAATTTATATAAGGAAGGCAAGGGGAGTTTAATATTAGGAAAATAACCAGTGTAATAAATCATATTCGTAAGAATTTAGAAGAGGTTTTTGAGAAAAGCAATCTTTTATGCTTAAAAAAATGCTAAAAATTTAGGGATAGTAAAATTTTTCCTTAACATTTATCATGTTAAAGCATTTACTTGAAATCAAGTGCTAGCCTCCTATGCAACGGAAAAACAGTCATTTCCATTTTAAAAAAAGGTTTTCACTCTACATCATTATTTAGCACAGAATTAGAAATTCTGTGTGTAACACTAAAGCAAAGAAACAAAATAATAGGGTAATAAGCAATGACAAGGAAGAAGCCATAATATTTCTATTTGGAGACAACGTGATGGTGTATTTGGAAAACCTGTATTTGGAAAACCTAATGTTAATAATACTAATGTTAATACTCACATATGAGTGAGTATTAAAGGGTCGCAGCATTAGGAAGGTTGAGAACCACTGATACAATGGGATAGAATGCCAGTCCTGGGGTCAGGAAGACTCTTCTTCATCATTCAAATTCACCCTCAGATACTTACCAACTGTGTGACCCTGGACAAGTCACTTCACCCTGTTTGCCTCAGTTTCCTCATCTGTAAAAGGAGCTGGAAAAGGCCTCCTTTGCCAATAAAATCCCAGATGGGGTCACAAAGAGTTGGAACTACTGAAATGACTGAACAACAAATGGAATTGAATTGAACCATGGGACAATTTTTGCAGAAACACCAATCAATAAATCAATCAACAAGCATTTATTGAGTGTCTATTATGATCCAGGCCCTACCTAGGGGCTGGTAGTACAAAGGTAGAAATCAAACAGCCCCTGCCCTCAGGGGGCTCACATTCTTTTGGGGAGATAATGTGGTTGTTGGTTGTTGTCAGCCACTTTTCAGTTGTGTCTAGTTCTTTGGAGTTTTCTTGGCAAAGGCAGTGGGGCGGTTCGCCATTTCTCCAGCACATTTTTCATATAAGAAAGCTGAATCTGAATCAGGTCTTCCCAACTCCAGGCCTGGCACTCTACCCACTATCACCTAGCAGCCCCTAACATGTGCATGCATATATGAATACAACCCACATCCAGAGTAAAAAAGGGTGAATAAAATTAGTGAAGAATGGTATAAAACCACCCAAGATACTGTATAGATTTGACAAAATATCAACGGGCTCCCTCATAAAATTAGACACGTTTTTCCCAGCTTTGGAGGAGAGCTATTAGAATTGTAGGATGTGTATTCTTCAGGGAGCAAAGACACACACAATCCAGATAGATACAGATTCAGAGAAACAGTCACCTGAAACTCTGAAAGCAGAGAAGAGAGTCAGGCTAAGAAGAAGAGCAGACCCTGGGAACCCAGCTGAGCTACTGCACCCAAAGAAGGAGGGCTGAGGACTCTACAAAGAGAGAAAGGTCTTCTAGTCCCTGGACAACCGGGTGTTATGAATTGCTTTTGCATCAACCTCATTCTTCTCCAAATTTGAACCTGCTCTTCCAATGGATAGGATGCATGTTTGTGGGAAAGCATACTTCAGAAATGTTTTATGGCCACTGTTTTTTATTATACCAGCTTAATAAATGCCCTTGATAAGGAGTAACTGAGTCTAATGGCTAATTATTGATGGGAAGAATGTCAGTGGGGTCTCATGAGCTCTAGTGTTAAGAGTATAGACCCAAAGGGTTACTTCTAGAACATGAGGTAGCAGTCAACTGCTGAGGACCTAACCAAGGGGTGGGTATTAAGTAGGAGAACTAACCCAGAGAGGGGTAACCTATAGTCATTAAAACTATTTATATGGAAATAACAGACAAGGTGAATTACAAAAAAGCCACAAGGTCAAGTCAAAGAATAATGTGAGTCTATAGAGTCTTTGTGTCATATTAAGAATGGAGGGACAAACAAATTGAATTTCAATGAAATATTGCATTGCTTTTTTCAGCTGCTACATCACAATATTATACAGCATAAATTATGTAGACTCATCGAGTCTACAGGGTCAGCTAAAGTTCACCTCAATCTATTTCTTATAAGAGCGGCCATCGCTCCAATGGTTCTATGAACTCATCAATTTGACTCTTCCCTCCAAAAGTCCTGATAAACAATCCATTTCATCTCATCTTCCATAATTCTTATCAGATGCCATCTTAAAAGACTGGAAATTCTATCTCCTTGCTTCTCATAGTCTATGAACTGAACAGCTCTTCTTGGCTCAGCTTCCAATCATCTTTGATACAGGGCACTATTCCCCAGCTCTTGCCACAGAGACAATGGGGTCCTAACACACATGGCCTACTGGAAAGAGCCTGGGCAAGCCCAATACCACATAGTCTCCCTGGGACACCCCCCCATCCCTAACTACAAAACCATAATGTGTTGATTTAGCCATCACAAGGAAGTATTTCTATCGACCTGTCATTTGTGCCTGTAGATCTTTACTTGGTTAGTTCAGCTGTGATAATTAACAGACTTAAAATATCCACTATTTTTAGTAGTTACTTATCTCTCCCAGGGTGCTGGCTCCTCTGCCTAAAAGGCTTTTTTTTGATGGAGGATTTTGATCTGCAAATTCTCTGAAAGGCCTGTTGGTTTTGAAATGCCCATCGTCTGCCCCAGACAGAATTCTTGGGTTGGCTGAGAAATGGATTTATGACCAAAGCTCTCGTCTTTCAGGCTTGTACCCATTCTAGTCCAGCTTCCTTGTTCTCAGGCTTTGGTTGAACAATCTGATTGGTACGTTTTGATAGGGGATTTTCCCCCTTACTTTCTTGTAGCTTAAAGGATTTACCTTCTTAATCTCCTACATTTTGAAATGGGATGATCATGGACTTGGCAGTTTCAAGTGTGGATTTCTCCTCAGAAACCTCCATTTGTAGAGTATGGCTTGTTCTTGGTCATTCTGGGAAGCCTCCTCAGATAATTTCTTGAAGCATTTCATCCCCCTTCTTTTCATTTCCGCGTCCTGAGGACCAGCAGTAATTCTAAGATGTGATCTGTTCAGTCTGTCATCTGGGTCATTTTCCCCTGAATTGTCTCTCCTTGTTCTTGCAGTTCTTTACAATTCCTGCATTATCTGAGTCTGCTCTCCACTCAGATCCGGACTGTCTGTGGCTCACCTATCTCCTGCATCGCTTCTGGTTTTTTGCTGATTCAATCATGTGCTTCTGTGTTATTTTCCAGTTTCATAGATTTTATCATTCCTTCTGAGATTGTTTATCTGAATTAAAATCTTCTTTTGCTTCCCTGAAGGTCCCACTTATCCATTTCAGCTTATCTCCTTGGCTTCTCTGGGTGCTTAGGACTTTCAGATTGATTTTATTTCCTATAAAGAAGAATTCATAAATATAACAGAGTCTGTCTTTACTTTCTTCCCAATCTGCTCATTGTGATTCAGGTGAGTTTTGCTCTTCTTGTTGGTTCCAGGGATTAGAGTCCAGAGACTTGGCTTTGAATCCTACTTCAGGCAATTACTACCTATAATATCATGGGAGACTCACTGAACCTCTCTATGCCTCAGTTTCCTTGGCTGTGAAGTCAGGATAATGATACTTGTGCTGCTTCCAGGCCTTCCAGGCCTGCTGAGTTTCAAACCTTTGATTAATCAACAAGGATGTGTTAAGCACCTACTATGTGCAAGGCATTGTGCAATAGAAATATAAGATGGGAACTGATAGGGCCTGGCCTTGTGAATTCATTAGTATAGGAAACATCCTCTAACCAAGCAAGATGATGCTTTAGTAACTTAGAGGCTTAGATGGAGTTACCCAGGCACCCAAGAAATGTAAGTTATTCTTGGTAAGTCACTATAGAAATTGGAGTTATTTTTATGGAGAGGCAATATGGCAAGTGGAATGAATGCTGGTTTTGGAAGCAGAGCCTGGGTTCCAATCCCGACTCTGTCTTGTATTAACTGTGTGACTTCAGACAATTCATTGAACCTCTCCGGGACTCAGTTTTTCCTTGGCTTCCTGTTTATGACAGAATCATCAAACCACAAGGAACAGAAGTCTGTTCCTGTATTAATAAGACATTTTCATGAAAGGACCAGAGCAGGGGTCTTAACCTGGGGTCCTTGGATAGATTTCAGGAAGTCAGTGAATTTGGAGAGGAAAAAATCACATCCTTATTCTCATTAACCTCTAAGTGAAATTTAGTATTTCCTTCAAGTGTTTAAAAACAATTCTGGAAAAGGGTCACAGACTCCAGTAGATTGCCAAAGGAGTCCATGATGCCAAGAAACATTCATTAGACTTAATGTAAATGAGCTTAAATTTAGCAACCAGCAAGATGAGACAAATAGCCAATTACATGGTCATCATTTCTCTCTTCTATGAAGGGACTTTCACACATACCTTGTGAAAATCTACCCATTTTACAGATGAGAAACTGAAGTTCATAGATGGTGACTTACCCAGGGCCACGCATGTATTGATTGGCAAAGTCTGAAGTAGAATCCTCAGATCATAGACACGTAGCTGAAAGAGATCTCAAAGGTCATCTCATCTAATTTCCTTTTTATGCAGGTCAAAAGAGGCAAAGTTTAGCACCTTGCAAATACTTGCTTAAATTTTTGTTTCCTTCCTTCTGTCCTTAGGTGACTCAGCCAGGGTCACACAGGTTCTAGGTGGCAGGGCTGGTCTTTTGATTCCAAACCCAATGTCTTTGCCCATTAATTCACATAGCCTCCAAGAAAATCTGGTGCCAACTTCAGAGGAACAAAGCCTCCAGCTTCTAAGAACTTTTTCTGGAAAAGGTCAGATAGTCACAACATCTGCGGTCCTCACTTGCAACAGTCATATTAATAACATAGCTGATTTTTCCTCTACTTGACACAACTGTTACTGTAAATATTCACATTTCATATTTTGCTCAAGTCTGTGACCGAGAAAAACTATCATGTCTCAGTCTAAGATTCAGATAAACCTCAGCAGCTCCACAGAAATGAGAATACCCTATATTTATAATAGTAGAAGAATTTCAAAAGAGAAAGAGAAAAAATCTAAGGTTTTGGAATTAAGAAGAGTAGAAAAATTGCTAATGATAGCATTTTCCATTATTTCAATCTAGTTCAGTAGATAATGGCAGAATTGTTTATTAATGATTCAAGTTTTCTAGACCAGAGGTTCCCAAATTTATCTGGCCTACGCCCTCTTTTAAAAAAAATTACTCAGTGCACCCCCGGAAATCTATTTTCTGTTAACCCTTTAACAGTTTTTAAAAATTTGCATCATTTCAAAAAATACAAAATATTTTTTCAACAATGATGCATCTTAAATTTAATAATTTATTGTAGACTTATAGGATTTTTCCTGCATTGAAATTTTGATGATGTAATATTGCATCATGTAAATGTATAGTATCATATTGAAAACAAGTCATTACACACACATATTCCTGTCAATGTATTCTGGACTTCCCAACAATGAGCAACACGCTCACCTGCCAATACTTGCTTGTTAAGACCTGTCAGCAGACTTGACTGTTGATCAGTTAAACTTACATTTTGTATGTTTATTTGGAAAGTGATATAATCACCATGACTTTAACTCTGTTACACAACAGATAGTTTTTCTAAATTTTCTCTTTTTCTTCTTTTTTATTTTTTCCTTATGCTTCCACCATGCCTTCATTTTTATTCAACATCCTCAGTTGCACTAGAGACTACTACTGCTCCCCTGAATCATTCCAGCACTCCCAAGGGGTGGTATCACCCACTTTGGGAACCTATGATTTAGACCAAGAGTTCTTAAGCTGAGGTCCAGAGGCTTGGGTGTCTGTGGATAGATTTCCAAGGGTCTTTGAACTTAGATAAAGAGGGAAATTACATCTTTAGTTCAATGTAATTTACTTACTTTGAAATGCTATTACTTTTATTTTATGCATTTAAAAAGTGTGATTCTAAGAAAGGGTCCACTGTTTTCAGCAGACAGCTGTCAAAGGGCACCATGACAGAGATAAGGTTAAGATTCCCTGATTTAGACATTTGGGAGGCAAATCTTAATAGGTCCTATTGAATACAGCACATTCATCCAAGTTGGGCCATGAATGGAAATGTTCAATTATTTGAAAGGTGTCATGTGAAGGAGGGGCTCCACTTGTTCCATATGGCCTCCAAGGACAGAACCCAAAGCTGAAAGCAGAAGTCATCAAGACACAAATGTAGGCTTGATGTCAGGAAGTTTTTTCCTTGCCTTGGAACCTTCCAGCAGAACCTGGATGACAACTTGTTGGAGTACATTATAGTGCCAGTTTCTTTCATATATGAGGTCCCTCCCTTCCAACTCTCAAATTCTGTGATTCTGGGCCCTTTTCAAAAAAGCTTTTACTAATTTTTTTTAATTTCTTGGGGCAGCTAGGTGGCACAGTGAATAAAGCACTGGCCCTGGAGTCAGGAGGACCTGAGTTCAAATCTGGCCACAGATGCTTGACACAGTGTGACACTGGGTGAGTCACTTAACCCCAATTGCCTTGCCTTCTCCCCTCCAAAATTTTTTTAAAATTTCTTTCACTGTCAGTACCTTTTATTTTTCCTTTATATCATACTCACTTCCTCATATATTACATACAGACACAGACACGCACACACATACACACACACACCTTTATAATAAAGAAAAATAGTCTTGTATAATTGATTGTTGAAGCAACCATGTTTGACTATATATGCTATTCTCTGCACCTGTCATCCCCCATCTCTCTTCTGGGAGGATAGATGATTTTTCCAACCACTATTCCCTAAACTGATGCCACATAATGATTTTTAATGAATTGTGGGTTCTTAAATATATGTCCTAGGCTCTGAGAATTTAAAAGTCAAATGAAATGAAATGAAAGTAGGTGCAGATCAGACATGTTTGAATGTATTTAAATGGAAAGATAATTACTCCAAATTTATTTCAATTCAACAAATATTTATTGTCTCCTTTGTGTGAGGCACTGGTGATACAGGGACAAAATTGAACAGTCCCTGACCTCAGGGAGTTTGCATTCTACTGAAAACATAAAGGAAAAAAGATCAATTCATCTTCTTACTGCCTATTATGAACTCTCTGACCAAGACAATCACTTTGCTGATTTCAGGTATCAGAAAAATCATTGACAATTGCAGAAACTGTAAAATCCCTCTTGACAATACAAATGGATTACTCATAGACTTGCCAGGACACGTTTTAAAAACTTAAGAAGAATAATCAATTATTGAGCAAGGAAGCTATGTTATTCAAACAAAAGTGGAATAGACCATCATTGATTTCAAGAAGAAATAAAGAGGACAACTGAGATATTGGATTCACTAATAGATACATTTTTTCTAAGTAGCATTTCTTTTCATGTAATTTTACTTTTTGATTAAAAAATATCTATTAAACATGTAATTAAATAGGATATAATGTCTGCACTTTTAAAAAATGTTTTTATAGGCAGCCTGGTATAAAGGATAGAGTGCTAAGCTTAGAGTCATAGAGCCCTGAGTTCAAATCCTGCCTTTGATACTAGCTCTGTGACTATGACCAACCAGTCACTTAATCTTTATGTATATCAGGTCATTCATTTAGATTTAACTACTCAAGCTTGGTTTCTGTCTTTGCTGGTAGAGGGAGTTCTCGCACCGTAAGTTCCCAGTGCTGGTAAAATCACAGATTCTTCCTAGATCCAGGCAAAGAATTCACAAAAGTAAATTCACAAATGAGGGAAAACTTGAACAGGTACCATGTTCTCATTTTTGGCTTGAAACGTACAGTTGTGCTTGCTGTGGGGTACACACAATCCCTACTGCTTGCTGTCCATGGTACCCCATGTCCCAACTGTAAGTTACGTGAGGACAGATCCCAGAATCATAGATTCTGAAAGTCAGAAGAAACATACACTGTGTGTCATTAGTTGTTATATGTCCTGCAATGCTCACACAAAGCCTTACATATAATTTTTTCTCACATGTAAAAAAATTTTTTTTAACATTCTTTTCATTAAATTTTAAATACCAAATCTCTCCCTCCTTCCCCTGTACCTTCCTTGAGAAGGCAAACAACTTGATCTAGATTATAGATGTGCGATCATACAAAACATTTCCATATGGGCCATGTTTGCACATAATTTTTAAGAGACTCCAGTTGGATGAGAGTTGAATGAATGAGTGAACGTCACTGCCCTAGTCATTCAATATTGTTTCAGAAAGGTTCTGTTTCATTCTTCATGCTGCCTTTCCCTGCTTATCTGACAGTGACAATTTTCAAACCCAGCATCTGTGGGTGACTCAGGCCACTTTGTGTGCATATGGTATCTGAGTCATCAAGCAAAGAAACCTTTCCTCCAGCCACCGGTCTGGGAGCTGCCTCAGTTCCTCCCTGAGGAAGCACAGTACAGCCTCCCAAAAGGCTATTTGGTATTCTCAGTGATTGCCAAAGAGCATTCATCCTGCCAACTTGGTACCTAGCCCACCATAGCCAAGGCAAATGGTTTCAAGCAGTGGCATTGGATGGGTTTGGAATATAAACTAGGAGATGAAATAAAATATTGCTCAAAATATTAAGAATAGAAAATCAATGGCTCTAGAATTTCCTCTCTCAACCCCATAATCCCCCACATTCAGAGGGCATAGGAACTCCATAGACTGTGGCATAGTTTATTGAATATTATGAAAAGAAAAGGGAAAACAGAGCCCACCTCCCCCAGCCATCTCCTGAAACTCATCCCACTTACCCTCCAATATCTTTGTGGTACTTGGAAACAGTCTCTAACTACCTGTTTCTGTAGGTCATGCCTATTGTTGTGTTGTTTATTTTTCAAAGAGGACTGGTGAGATTGTGGGTGACATCTTAACTTGTGGGAGAATTGGAGCTAAATGAAGCAGAGTTGTATAAAGTCATCAGCCTCAGTCTCTCTATGAGAGCCTGAGACTCTCATAGGAGCCCAGTGACAGGACAAAAGTCAAGACTACTGGTGATGGCCCATACAGTGGATGACCTTGGTGTATTCAAGTCTGACCAATCTCTAAGCCTTCCACAACACCTGCTTCAGTTGCCTTCACGGCCATTGGAACAAATTGTTCTCATTGACCCATTCCACCAGAGGAAGCCTTCACATACTTGGGGTAGACAATGCTCTAGCTCACCAATAGGCTTGAGGCTTATTAGCTGCCCTCAACCTAGTTTAGCCCATCTGCTAAGATAGTTTACCAGAGTGTGGCCACTGTGCATGTTATAGCTTCTTGGAGCCACTGGTAAAAATTAGTTGAAAGGTACACCCCAAAGGTGGATGAGCAGCCCTGAAAAGAACTTAGCAAGCCCTCATAGCAAAGGTGTTGCAGGTCATGTTAAAGATGAGGGAAAGAGTCGAGTGTCTGGGACCTCTCTTGGAACCAAAGCAAGGGAAACATAGGGGGAGAAAGCTGTCTTCCCTGCCATCTCATCTACAGCAAAGGGAATTTTCAGGAGCTGCCAGTTCCTGACCGTGTTTCTAGGAGCCATAGATATGAGGATCACTAGTTGTTCCCATGGCTCATTCTCTGCTCATCCCAAACTTGAACAGGAAGGCTCTGACTTGGATAGCTTGTGGTTGTCACAGTCCAATAACTCTAATCCCAAAGTCACTTGCTGCCCATCCCCAAGATGATCCATGACTATGGCTAAATGGGGGCGTCATTTGTACCATGTGGATGATGGGTAGGTCAATGTTGAAAACCTTCTACTTTGAGATGAGTTAAGCAGGTAAGTCCCAAATCTCACTAATGGCAGGAGCTGCCTCCTCCCTGTGCCCTGCAAGGCAACCAGGAAATTTCTTTCAAGGGCAATGGAAGGAAAAGGGAACCCTAGATCTCCACGTTCATTCACAGAGTTCATTTCGTGCCTTCTCTCCCTCCTTGGGAGGATTATGGCCGTCATTTCTCAGTGTCTCTCAGTCCTCTTGGCTCTTATCAGAACTTTGGCTGGGGCCTCTCAGCTCCCCGTAGAGATAAAGCAGTGTTGAAGAAATGCCCTTTATTAAATGATGACCAAACAGACAAAGCTAGCAATCTTTGTGCTGCGGTGCGACTAGAGAGCTGCTTTCAAAATGTAATTTCTGGGAAACCATTGATTCTGAAAGCAAGAACCATCTCTGCTGCTCCAGTTCTGCCCAAGAAAGTGAGATTTTCTGAGCTGGCAAAAGAGTATCATTTTTCTGGATTTTTTAAGGCAAACCTGCTCAGGCCAGGTTTGTTTCCAAATCGGTGGTGAAATATAATACAATCTGACTCACTGAATCCCACTCATTCTGCATCTGCCATGAAGCAGCCCTGGCCTGCTTGATCTGAACTGAGTAAAAAGCTGGAAAGAATGTCTCACCTCACAGAGTTTTACTGTTTCATAGGTAAAGTTAAGTTAGTGTACAGTTAGTAACATTTTGAACTATGAACTCAAGAAACTAAAGATTCCTTCATTGGAACTTTAACTTTGGAACCTCACAATGACATCTTTTATAGTAAACACTTTTTTTTTGTCTCAACTCAGAAAACACTTAGCAAGTGCCTTCTCTGTACCAGACACTGGTGATGCCCTGTCCTCAAGGAACTTATACTCTATTGAGGATAAGACACAACATGCACGTAATTAAATGTGTAGCAGGAAGTAACCCACAGAACATGCTCATAGCAGCCATCCCATAAGTGTGCTCTGAGTTGCCAGGCAACCTTGGGGAAATGTGTGGACCAGTGCTGATAGTCTTTCACTTTAAGATGAATAAGAGTTCCTAATTCACTGGACCTTTAAAAAACAGCATCTCTGTCTCTCTCTGTCTCTGTCTCTGTCTCTCTCCCTCTCTCTCCCCTTCCTCCCTCTCTGTCTCTTCTCCTCCTCCTCCTTTTGCCTTTCTCCCTCTCCTATCATCTCTTTGTCTCTGCCTTCTCTCTCTCCCCCCTCTCCTTGTCTCCCTGGAGGAGTGAACAAGGGGATGGATGTCCTCCCACCTCAGCGGCATGGTAGCTTAGAGCACATACCAACTGAAGCCCATGTCCTACCTACTAGCATAAGCCTAGATTTGGGGCTTTCTTTTTTCTGTTTCTTTCCTGAGTAGAGATGATGGAACAGTGATCCTGAGATGGGTTATTTCTAGCCTGAGAGGGAACGTAGTGAATTCAGTGGTTCTGGATATCCTGGGTCCTTAGTCTCCAACTATGTTTCAGGAGGATCTCCTCAACTCCATCAGTACTCCCTGTAGAGGATGACCACAAGGAGATGAACATACACCCTGAC
>CM053593.1:378822181-378839340 GCA_028646575.1 Pseudocheirus occidentalis
CATCATCATCATCACCATCATCATTATCATCATCACCACCATCATCATCATCATCATCACCATCATCATCATCATCGCCATCATCATCATCATCATCGTCGTCATCATTATCATCATCATCATCATTATTATCTTTATTGTTATTAAACAGAGTACTTGAGTCTGACTCTCTGTTCAGCCACTATGATGTTGGTCCAGTCACTTAACCTCTGGGCCTCCATTTCTTCATCTTTTAAATGGGAGGGTTAAGTCAGACGGCCTTTGAGTTCCCTTCCAGCTCAAAATCTGTGCTCCTGTGACCCAGTAAGTCTCAAGTTCAAGGAACAGCTCAGAATACAGTTGGACTGAAACAAAATTATACAAAGGAAAGTCACATGAAATCGGGCTGAGAAAGTCGGTCTGTGTGTTCACTTTTCTGACTAACTGTTCATAGGATCATGTCATTGCTGTGGCTGTCCTGCCTGTCCTTCATCCTCAGAGAGGACCAATGAATCCTTAGCTGACTTGCCCAATGTCCTATGGGTTGTAACTCTTCAGTTTTTTCAGCTCTGTCTGACTCTGTGACCCCATTACAGGTTTTCTCAACAAAGATATTGAAGAGCGTTGCCATTTCCTAATCCAGGTCATTTGACAGATGAGGAAACTGAGGCAAAGCGGGTTAAGTGACTTGCCTAGGTTCACACAGCTAGTAAGTGTTTGAGGTCAGATTTGAACCCAGGTCTTCCTGACTCCAGGCCTGGCATTCTGTCCATTACAGCACTACCTAGTTTCCCAGTCCCAGTTAGGTAGCTAGCAAAAGAAGCTGGTTTGAGCCTAGATCCTGTGCCCCTAGAGACCCCATGCCATATTTCCACTGTAGTGGACCCTCACTGCCCAATAGAATGTATGCTCCTTGAGGGCAGGCACTATATTGGCTTTGCCATTCCATACCCAGTACTTTTCATGGTGACTAGAACATAGAAGGTGGTTGATAAATGTTTGTTAAATAGATAAATAGATGAATAAGTGGGAACCAGATGGTGAGGGGCCTTAAACGCCAGGGAGACTTTAGATTTTTCCCTATTAGCGATGAGGAAATACAAAAGTTTTGTAAGCTATTGTGTAACACCCCTCTGGTGAAATGTAATTGTACTTACTGGGGCATCAGCAGAGACTTTGACTTTATTCGTGACTAATTATATAAACATTTATGATGTGTTTTATACTGGAAAGTCATAAACCTTCTACCTTACAAAATCGCCCAAAATGTGAGCTTCTGTGTAAGCCCAGAGCCCTTTCCATCTCACTTTCTCATTCTGTCACATGATTTTCTGGGCCCTTGGAGTTTGTCAAGGACTCTCCTGGTGCCACAGTAAAGCAGGTGTGTGTACAGCTAAAATGGACCCTCTGAATTGAAAGCACCATCACTCAAAGAGATGCCCTGAGGAGGCGGTAACCATTCGGTGCCACCAGCCCCTGGGGGAACCAGGATTTGGCTGGCTGATGAGAACAGATAACAGATGGTTTTAGGATAAAAGGCATCCCTGGCAGAAGGCCTTCAGCTGAGACTCTCTTGTGCCTCTTTCAAACCCGGCAGGGTGAGGTCCTTCCCAGAGCAGCCTGGGATTCTGTAGGAGCATCTTGGATTAGCTTCAGATGGGGCTTGTGGCTGAGTTGGCGTTGTTGGGTGCCCTCCATGGGTGACCTCCCCATGATGTGAACCATCAGTATGTCAACAAAGAATCAAATGCCTGGATCTGGATTTCTTTATGGAAATGGAAGAGTTTGGGATGGGAATCCTTAAGGATTTCAGTCTTAATGATCAATGTGGATTACAGAAGGAATCTCTATGGACTGTATATAGCCCCTCCTGATAATGTGTGGGTTTCTGCTCCTCCCGTCTTATCTTCTTCCTTCTTGCAGACCCATCCAAAGGCGTTTTTAACCCATTACTGCTTGATCTCAAAATCACAAGTGGAGAGAAGAAACCACCTCACCATCACTGGCTCCCACTGTCTGGCTGATCCTCTACCAATTGTCACAAACTGCTGGTCATTCACCAGGTAATCCATTGATCAATGGGCTTCATATGATGGTCCTGGGAAGCCTGGGACTCATGCCTTCCTGGTGTTGAGGTCAGTCAGATCAAAACACAGACAAGAAGGAGAAAGAGACAGCAAAAAAGGGAGGGAGGGAGAGACTGAGACAGAGACTGAGACAAAGAGGTAAGGTACTATGTCTCCCCTTTAAAAGTTTAACCATTGAAGAAAACAGTGCTATCTCCATCACTTCTCTTTATAGTAAATCTGGGACCATTCTGTAATTCTTTATCTTTCTCACATAAAGAGGTGGAGAATACAGAGGAGAACACACTTCTGCTCACCAAGTCTTCTGCTGGTCACAAATATTGTGCAAGTCAGTGTAGGACTCGGGCTGAAAGCTACTTCCCCCCACCACAGCACTGGTCTTGGCAGCACCTGGAATAATTATGATTCCTCTGAGATTGTGATTTTCCATGATTCACAGCCATAAAACATCAGTGAAGAAATGCTGATATTAAATCTATGTGTTTCATCATCAAGAAACACCTTGAAATAACTTTAAATTTTAAATTTGTTTGTTTTTTAATTAAGTCCATCTCGCTCTCCTCTTGTCCAATTCTCTTGTTGTTGTTCAATCTTTTTCAGTCACATCTGACTCTTCATGACCCCATTTGAGGTTCTCTTAGCAAGGCACTGGAATGGGTTGCCATTTCCTTCTCCAGCTCATTTTACAGAGGGTAAACTGAGGCAAATGTGATCACGCAGGTAGTGTCTGAGGCTGGATTTGAACTCAGGAAGATGAATCTTCCTGACTTCCTGACAGGTCCAGCACCCTATCCACTATGTTACCCAGCTGCCCTGTTCAATTCTAGGCCCATATAATTATTAATCTACTGTGTCTACCCAAGATAGATGTACTGATGAACTAACTTAATGGGCTGTGCCTTCCAAATGTTTACCATCATTTGTACAATATGTATTTTTCATCCAATTGGTTTTCCCTGTGTGAATAGTTAAGCTGATCTGTTTTGAGTGGCCATGGAAGCCATTAAGGAGGCCCTGTAGTGCCTTGTGGCTGAACACAATTAGTGCAATGTTCTCCACAAGTAGCAGCATCTGAAGAACTTCCCCATCTGTGGAGAATCCAATATCCTTTAGGGCTTTGTGCATGGCATCTTCCATGAGAGTGATAAACACCATTGGTGAATATTTATCTCCTATTCTGTGCACCATCTGATATGAATGATCACTGAACATGACATTCTCTGACAAGGGCATATCTACCAAGGAATTTTGTGTGGTTATAACAACATGCAAGTCTTGTTGGAAGGCAGCTTTTGGAGCTGCATTATCTCTACCAAGACAATTTTTTTCTCTCTTAGAAATCAACAAAAATAAATAAATCATCACAATCTTGAACTCCTTACACTTTTCAGTCTCATGTGTGACCAGAAAGATAGGTTCTGCTCTACAGAAGGATCTCTAAAAGCCTGCTTGTTCTCATGTTTTCATCAAGGCTGCCCTTAATGCTAACATAGACCATTTCATAAAGATTTTATAGAGATTTTTTTAATGGGAATGAGGTAGGCAGTTGTTGATATCTTTGCAGTCATCTCTTTGAAGTGCATGATCTTTTCTAGTCTTTTGTAATCTGTCTGTGAGATCCCTTAAAAATTATTCCTGAGCACCTTTAAATTTGAGGTACCTGTCTACCGTATTTCCTCTGGGTATGTATGGTTGCTTCTAGCTGCTGCTCTTCCTGATACCATTTTCATGAATGCCATTTTCACTTCTTCCTATGGCACAGCAGGAACTGAGGCATTCAGGCCCAGACTCAGTAGGTGATTCTACAGTTGTCAGTGAAAAGAGATCCACTTGGAAACTTGAGCAATCTGGTCGTTATCACCTGTGTCTCAAAGAATCACAGAACGTCAGAGTCCAATCAATAGCTTGGATGGGTAGCCACACTATCACATACCCAACAGAGATTGTCCTCCTCTGCGCAGATGGGCAGCCACCCCCTCCCACAGCAGCCCACACCACTCTTGGGTAGCTTTCATTGTTATGAAATTCCTCTTCATGTCGAGTCTAAAACGGTCTCTCCAATTTCCACTCATTGTATATCTTCCTTCCAATTTCATCTACAGTTGCCTTCTGAATCATCTGGCCTAATTGGGGCTGACTCATTGCTTGATGGAAGATTTAAAAATAAGGTATAGGGACTATCCATCCATTTTGGGTCGGGTTTTTTTTCTTGTTGTCCCATTTTGCTATACCATAGATCTGTGTTTATTATATACACTTCATTAGGAAGAATCCAAAACTGAATATTCAAGTGATGAAAGCATCTTAAACCATCATTTCCTTCTTTTAAGAATTCTAGCTGCTTGAAGATTGTGGAATGGCACTGTGGAAATAGCTCTGGTTTCTAGAGTTAGAAGACCCAGCTTTAAATGCCACCTCTTACACTTGGCCTCAGTTTCCCCATCTGTAAAATGAAGTAGATGGCCTTGGAAATCTCTTCCAGCTCTAGATCTAGGAGCCTATGAATAGGACTCAGGCAGTGGCTCTGATCCTCAGCTCTGCCACTACTTGTGTAACCATTCAGTTGTTTGGTTGTTTTTCTGTTGCATCCTAATCTTTGTGACCCCATCTGGGGTTTTCTTGGCAAAGATATTGGAGTGGTTTGCCATTTCTTTTTCCAGCTCATTTCACAGATGAGGAAACTGAAGCAAACAGGGATCATACAGCTAGTAAGTGCCTGAGGTTGGATTTGAACTCAGGAAGATGAGTCTTCCCATCTCTGGGTTCAGTGCTCTGCACACTATGGCACCACCTAGGCCCTACCTGTGTGACAATGAGCAAGTCATTTGTCTCTCTGGTCCTCCATTTCTTCTGCTGTCAAATGAGGGCAGAAAAGAGGAGCTGTGCAGTGTAGTGGATTGTTGTTTGTCTTTCATTCTTGAAGAGGATCGTGACATGATGCCATGACAAGCAAGTGAATTGGGTTTAAGTGAGGAAGGGCTGTGCAAAGTCACTAGTTTCACTTTCTCCTCCAGAGCCATCCAAGTCCAATGGTGAGATATAAACCAGAACAACTGTAGATGGCCCTGGATGCAGTGGGATAGAGAGCTGATGGTGGACACAGAAAATCCTGCATTCAAATAATATCTGATCCCTCTGATCTTGTTAATTCTGGGGCCCTGAGCAAATCTTACACTTCTCACTGTTCCAGCCAACGTTCTAGGACTTAGAGCTGGGGAGCAACTCTGATCTCTTCTGGTAGAGGGAATTTCCTCACCAGAAGTTCCCTAAGCCAAAGAAATCACAGAACCAGTAAAATCATAATGATGACAATAATGTCTCATTTCTCATATATCCTTCACAAATTTTTATTTGAAGCAGGTCAGCAACACCTTTAGAGGCAATTCTCTAAATGGCCAGCCACTGTAAAAGAGACCAATCTCCATCAGTCAAAAAGTTGTCCCCAGAGCTCCCTACTCCCTACAATCTCAGGTCCAGAAGATAAGGACATGCAATTAGAATCTCTCTCTTTCTAAAGTCCCTGCTGGCTCTACTATTCTATGAGTCTACTAGGGTGCTCTGCCCCCATAAATTCTTTAGTGAACATTTGTGGATTTGAACAATAAAATCCTAGCTACCTTAAAGTATGATAAATTAGGTACTTTTGTTTGATGGTAGAATGCTAGAGCCTTTGTTTTTCACTAATTTTGTCCATGAAAAATCAATATAATGGCAAAACATGCTTCCCTCCTCTCAGTAAAAAGGTAGGGAAGAGGAGAAACAGCAAAGGTCAGCAAAGAACCTCTCCTGATAATCCCATCATCAGATGTAATGCCAACTTTGCTCCAAGGGAGGGCTCAATATGGGGAAAAGGGAGCGAAAAGCATGTGGGGAAAACATGATATGAAAAACAAAAGCCATGACTCATCAACTGGGGGGTATTGACCAAGCTGTGTTCCATGTCAAGCCATCAAAGAAACTTGGCTTGATGACCTCTGTTGTATTCGAGGTTAATCTATGATTCATGACTGCAGAGTCACTGCCCTGGGCATCCTGTTCATAGGATCACTGGAGCAAAGATTTAAGCTAGAAGAAACCTTGAAAACCACCTAGCCCAATACCCTCATTTCACAACTGAGGCAAAGAAAAGGAAGGTAACTTGTCCAAGGTCACACAGATAACAGGGACTTTCCCTAGAGTTAAGCTGTTCCCTCCTTAACCCTAGTCAGTCATTCTGGGTGTATCTGTGTATTATTGATTGAATAACAGATTTTTAGCTGAGCCAGGGGCCTGAACCTATGGCTCTCTCTCTCCCATTATGGAGCCCTAGCCCTGGGCTCTCATAGACTAGGATCAGTTGTGGGCGAACCCAATCTCTAAAAAGAGAGGTCAGGTTCTTTGCTCATTAATTCTTTTTACCAGAGCTTTTTAGTCCCAGGGAAAAGCACTTAAAGCTTAGGCTCAGATCATATATAGAGTCTCCCCAAAAGACAGTGGAAATGTACTCAATGCACAATGCATATCAAGCATAGGATGGCTATTTCTCTTCTTTTTAAATTATCTAGTATTTTATTTTTCCCCAGTTACATGTAAAAAACAATTTTTAATACTTGCCTTTAAAACTTTGAGTTCTAAATTCTCTCCCTTCCTCCTTCCCTCCATCCCCACCCCATGAGAAGATAGGCAATTTAATATAGGTTATACATGTGTAGTCACGCAAAACATACCCTAATAGTCATGTTATGAAAGAAAACATAAACAAAAAACTCCAGAAAAATAAAGTAAAAAAATATATATTCAATCTGTATTCAGATACCAACAGTTCCTTCTCTGGGGATGAATGACATTTTTCATCATAAGTCCTTCAGAGCTGTCTTAGATCATTGTATCGCTGAGAATAGCTAGGTCATTCACAACTGATCATTTTACAATAATGATGTCACTTTGTACACAATACATTCACTTTGCATCAGTTCATGTAAGTCTTCCCAGGTTTTTCTGAGGGCATCCTGCTTATCATTTCTTATAGCACAATAGTATTCCATCATAATTACATACCACAACTTGTTCAGCCATCCTCCAATTGACGGTCATCCCCTCAGTTTCCAATTCTTCACCACCAGAAAATAGCTGCTATAAATATTTTTGTACATATAGGTCCTTTTCCTTTTTTAAAAAAATCTCTTTTGGAATACAGACCTAGTAGTCGTATTGCTAAGTCAAAGGGCATGCCTGGTTTTATAATCCTTTGGGCATAGTTCCAAATTGCTCTACAGAATGATTGAATCAGTTCACAACTCCACCAACAATGCCTTAATGCCTCATTTTTCCGACGTCCCCTCCAACATTTGTTATTTACCTTTTCTGTCCTATTAGCCAATCTAATCAGAATTGTTTTAATTTGCATTTCTCCAATCAAGAGTGAGTTAGAATATTTTTTTCATATGGCTATATATGGCTTTGATTACTTCATCTGAAAACTGATTACATAGGACAGCGATTTCTTTCCTACATACAAACATGCTTAAAACACCAGATGGGCATAACTTGATAAAATGATGAGCCTTGATAAAAGCTGATAACATGAAATGACTCCAAATATACTCTTTTTTTCACAATGATAAATTTTCATTTTTGAACCTTTGAAAGTTCTTATTTTAGACAGATTCTTGAACTGGTGGTTCATAGCCATCAACCCTTTCTACTTTCGTGCCTGTTTCATTTCCTGAAGGTTTCCAGAGCCACCACCTTCACCATGCAGCTCCATTAGCTTGCCCAGTTCAAATTTGGGCTTCTTGAGCATCTTGACTTTTCAGACAAATACATCATGGAGAGGGTAAATGGACTGGCAAGCCTTTTCTATGTCTTTTCCAATGCTGTCTGGAATCAGTTTATTGACAACTTCTTTCAAGTCATTTGTCTGCACCTCTCAGGTCATAATCTCCATCATTTTCTTATGAATTTGACACACTTGTTGGTGCTGCGCATAAGAGGTCTTATGGATCTGGCTGTTGTGCTTTTTGGTAAAGCCAACACAAAAGAGGCGGAGCAAGTACCCATCGGTAGTTTTTACATCAACATGGGCTTCAATCATGGTCTGCCACTTTTTGACCATGGAGCACATCTTGTCCCGGGTAAGGTCCATTCCATGGAAATTAGTCAAACAATTTTTACTCTGAACATCTTCAGTAATTAACTTGAACTTACAAAAAGCAGCCTCATTCTGCAGATCAGCAAGGCTCACATCAAACACTCGACCCTTGAGACCATCAGAGGCCATTTTTGTTCCTTGAGTCCTTGTAACCAGTGTCTTGGCAATATTTCAAATGCTGAACATAGCTGGTGCTTTTACATCACACCAATCCTTCTTCGAAAATGGATCAACCACTTTGTTCTTGGCTCTTTTTTTGACGCTTTAGTGAGGTGCTTATTCTTGCCCACCGCCATGATCCCGCTCTGAAAGCCAAAGCCTCCAAATATACTCTTGGAGAAACTGAAACTTGATTTTAATTCTATTTTTTAAATATACTCTCCCATGCCAAATGAGGTTAAGCCCTTCCTCAGGTACTTCACCTTCTTACAGTTACAGAAACTCACCTAAAAGCCAAGTTTTTGTCTTGTAATTACCTCCACTCAATTCTCTTGTAAATTTAATCTACATTCCTGTATCTTCTACCTTTATAACCTCACCCACTACCCACTTAACTCAAATTCAGTTGTTTCAGATTGAAGTTGATTCATTCAAAGCCAGTGCAGACTACGCCCATGTCTGCAGACTAATTTTGAATACTCTGGATAAGTTCACTGTCCTTGGCTTTACATTTCCCAGGGATGTCCACATAGATGAGGAGACTGATGTACACATTACCAGAGCTAACTCAGGGTTTGGGAGACTCCGAGGGAAAGTGAGGGAGAGAAGAGATTTGAGGCTGCTTACCAAACTGAAGGTCTATAGAGCCATGGTGCTGACTTCACTGTCATGTGCCTGTGAATCCTGGACAATCACCTTGCAGCACCATGCCAGAAAATTAAACCTTTTCAATTTGAATGGTCTTAGAAAGATTCTGAGGCTCACCTTATCACACAGATAAAGTATCACACTGAGGTCCTTTCTCAACTTTAATTGCCAAGCATTGAAACTCTATGGCAAAGAGTGCAATTCAGATGGGCTGGCCACATTGTTCAAATGCCAAATACACCCTTGCCTATAAGGCCATTTTATGGTGAACACACACACACACACACACACACACACACACACACACACGCACGCACATGCAGTGAGCACCTATACAGGGGTTGGAAGAAGTGATACAAGGAGACTGGAGATCAGTATCAAATATGAAATGTGGGAGACACTGGCACAGAACTGGCCAGTCTGGTGTGCCCACATCCAAGCCAGCATTATTTTCTATGAGCGAAGAATTGCAGTAACTTCAAAGATGTATAATTCAAGGTAGATCCTTGGGAGCTGGTCTGACCTTCCACAGTAGAACACAGTGTGCATTGTTTTGGACTATTCGGCAGACATTTCTTCTTCACCTTAACTCTGCACTGCCCAAAACGGTTTTCTCCCTTAAGGTCCATATCTTCGAATGCGCCGGGTAAGGTCTTGAGCTCACCCTTCCATTAGGGGTCACCTTCTCTGAGGAGGATGTAGTTGCAGAAAAGTCCTCATGCACTGGTTTTAGTTGTACCTAAGGGACCTAGCAGACCCTGCCCTCCCAGGTTCACAACATTGCCACCAAGGCTGCATTCATTTCAGGATCGTTATTTAGTCACCTATGCTCAGGGTAAGAAATACACCACAGAAGAGGTAGCCAGGGGCTGAGGTCTGAGCCCAGACTCTCTTGGGCAGCCCACGTTCCTACTGCCTGGTGAGAGCAGCTATTGTAGCCCTTGGAATAGAAGCTCCCCTCTGCCCACTTCTCACAGGCACCAGTGGTGTGGTCTGCTGGCTCAGCAGCTAGTCTTCTCTTGGTGCATCTCCTTCCTGCTTCTGCCTTCACAGGGACTAAGAAATGACTGCATCCTCTTAAAGTCCTTCAGCACTGGGCCAGAGCAGATGGAGCTCACCACATGTGTCCCAAGGGAACACAACTCATTTCCACTCAGGCGGCAACAGGTCCTGTTCTAGCCAGAGCAGATTGGGGGAGGGTGCAAAAGGTGGCTTGAAGCTTTACATCCAAAAAACTAAGATCTTGGCAACTGGTCCCATCACCTCCTGGCTAGCAGAGGGGGAAGAAATGGAAGCAGTGTCAGATTTTATATCCTCGGGCTCAAAGATCTCTGCAGATGGTAACTGCAGTCATGAAATGAAAAGATGTTTGCTCGTTGGCGGGAAAGGGGGAGGGGACAGTGAAGCTAACTGGACAACAGACTGAAAAACAGAGACACCACCTTGCTGACAAAGGGCCATATGGTCAAAGTTATGGTTTTTCTAGGAGCAATGTCTGGCTGTGAGAGTTGGTCTATAAGGAAAGCTGAGTGTTGCAGAATTGACACTTTCAAATAGCAGAACTGGAGAAGACTTTTGAGAGTCTGTTGGGTAGCAAGAAGATCAAGTCAGTCAATGCTGAAAGAAATTAATTCAGTCTATTTACTGGAAGGTCAAATACTGAAGTCAAAGCTCGAATACTTTGGCCACATAATGAGAAGATGGGACCCACTGGAAAAGGCCCCAATGCTGGGAGAGATTGAAGGTAAAAGGAAAAGGGGGTGGCAGAGGATAAGATGGATGTATTGTGATGGAAACAACAAACTTGAACTTGGGGGGTGGCTAGGTGGTGCAATGAACAGAGCACGGCCCAGGAGTCAGGAGGATCTGAGTTCAAATGTGACTTCAGACACTTAACACTTACTAGCCGTGTGACTTAACCCTCAATTAACCCCAATTGCTCTGCTCTCCCCCCCTCCAAAAGAAGTGGAAAGAAACCCCCAAACAACCTTGAACTTGGACAGACTTCAAGATATAGTAGAGGTAGAAGGGTTTTGTGTGCTATGCTCCATGGAGTCATGAATGAATAACAAAAGCTGAATGTGTTCATTCTCCTTGCCACTGGAGAAGCTAGATGGCTGAATCAGGGGAGCTGGATGGATGGCTCAGTATAGATTCTCATCATTACTGGACAAAATATACACTCTTCTGTGTTCTTTTCTCTTTTTTCTTAATAGAATTTTATTTTTCCCCCAATTACATGTCAAGATAGTTTTTAACATTCATTTTTGTAAAATTTTGAGTTTCAAATTTTTTTCCTTCGATTTCTCTCCTCCCCCCTCGCCAAGACAGCAAGCAATCTGATATAGATTATACATGTACAATCATGTTAAACATATTTCCATGTTAGTTGTGTTATAAAAGAAAAATCAGAACAAAAGGGAAAAACCACAAGAAAAAACAAAAAAAAATGGAAAATAGTCTGCTTCGCTCTGCATTCAGACTCCATAGTTCTCTCTCTGCATGTGGATGGCATTCTCCATCAGGAGTCTTCTGGAATTGTCTTAGATCCTTACATTGCAGAGAAGAGCCATCTATCAAAGTCAGTCATCACACAATGTTACTGTTACTGTGTACAATGTTCTCCTAGTTCTGCTCACCTCACTCAGCATCAGTTCATATAAGTCATTCACAGCTGATCATTGTTACAATGTTGCTGTTACTGTATACAATGCTCTCCTGCTTCTGCTCACTTCAGTTCTGCTCAGCATCAGTTCATGTAAGTTTTCCCAGGTTTTTGTGAAATCCCCCTGCTCACCATTTCTTATGGAACACTAGTGTCACAACTTGTTCAGCCATTACCTAAGTGATGGGCATCCCCTCAGTTTCCAATTCTTTGCCACCACAAAAAGAGCTACTATAAATATTTTTGTATATGTGGGTCATTTTCCCTTTTTTATGATCTCTTTGAGATACAGCCCTAGTACTGATATTGCTGGATCAAAGAGTATGCAGTAGTAGGGTAGTTTGGTTGCCGTTTGGGCATAGTACTAAATCACTCTCCAGAATGGCTGGATCAGTTCACAACTCTACCAACAACATCTTTTTTCCTACATTTTCCTACATCTTCTCCAACAGTCATCATTTTCCTTTTCTGTCATATTAACCAATCTGATGGGTGGGAGGCATTACCTCAGTGTCCTTTTAATTTGCCTTTCTCTAATCAATAGTGGTTTAGACCATTTTTTCATAAGACTATAGATAGCTTTGATTTCTTTTTTTTTTTTTTGCTTTTTTTGGAGGGCAGTTGGGGTTAAGTGACTTGCCCAAGGTCACACGGCTAGTTTTTTGTGTAAAGTGTCTGAGGACAGATTTGAACTCAGGTACTCCTGACTCCAGGGCAGGTGCTCTATTCACTGTGCCACCTAGCCGCCCCGATAGCTTTGATTTCTTCATCTAAAAACTGCCTGTTCATATCATTTGACCATTTATCAATTAGAGAATGACTTGTATTCTTTTTTATTCCCTTTTTTTTGGAGGGCAATTGGGGTTAAGTGACTTGCTCAAGGTCACAAGGCTAGTTTTTTTGGTGTTAAGTGTCTGAGGCTAGATTTGAACTCAGATCCTCCTGACTCCAGGGCAGGTGCTCTATTCACTGCACCACCTAGTCACCCCAAATGACTTGTATTCTTATAAATTTGACTCAGTTCTCTATGTATTTTAGAAATGAAGTCTTTATCAGAGACACTGGCTGTAAAAATAGTTTCCCATCTTTCTGCTTCCCTTCTACTCTCGGTTGCATTGATTTTGTTATGCTCTTTTTTTCAGTGCATCCTTTGTGACCTCCCTGCAGCCTTTGACACTTTGTCAGGCTCCACCTCTTGGCTAGCTTCAGGTTTCAGCCACAATCCCACTTTCTGCAGTGGGATTCTGCAATCCCCTTCTGGGATTCTCCCCAGTTTCCCTTATATAAACATTATTCCTGTGTAGTTGTTTTCCTGTTGTCTCCCCCATTAGAATATGGGCTCCTTGAGGGCAAGGACCTTGTGTGCCCAGGGCTTAGCCTAGTGCCTAGCACACAGCAGGTTCTTAATAAATGCTGTTGACTTCATTTGGCTTAGGAAAGCATTCTAGCTCCCAGGAGGTGGAATTAGCCACTGCTGTTTCTTGAGAAAGGAATGTAAACTCAGCCCCTGAATTTCTCTGCTGGAGTCAGCAATCAAGCCGATTACTGTTTCCCATACGCGTTGTGTTAAATGAAAATTGTGGTGCAGTGTCTTAGAAAAACTGCTTCTGAGAGATCTGGAAAGTAGGTAAGAATTGTTCTTAACTCTGCCTCCTCCATCTCATGGTGGATGGCTTGTGAGAAGAGCTAAGGAGGTTCTGGGGGTAGCAGGAAAAGGAGCAGGGGTGTGTGTGTGTGTGTGTGTGTGTGTGTGTCTGTGTGTCTGTGTGTGTGTGTCTGTGTGTCTGTGTGTCTGTGTGAATTTGTGTGTGTGCCTCTGTGTGTGTCTGTGCGTATCTGTGTCTGTGTGTGTGCGTGTGCGCTTGTGTGTGTGCCTGTGTGTGTATGTGAATGTGTGCACACATGTGCACGCGCACACACACACACACACACACACACACACACACACAAGAAGCCTAGTGAGAGCAGGGGAGGCAGGGCCAGAGGTCAGGGGACAAGGAAGGAGGGGAGGAGGGAGGCCTGCCAGGAGCAGCAGGTGCTGGCTGTTCCTCGGGTCTATTTAAGAGCATCAGGACACACGTCACCTTGGGGCTGGCATCTGGTCCAGAAGCGGTCACAGACCAGCCTGGGAGTGGTGACTTGTGCATGGACTGAGGCTGAGGGTTTGTGGTCCCAGAACTGAGTCAGCCCTGTGTCTCCTCTCAGGAGGAGAGAGGAAACCCATGAGGGAGAATTGGTTCAGGGGCTACAGAGGAAAGAGGAAGGGAGTGACTCCTCTAGGCAGGAGCACAGGGAAAGCCAGAGGGGGCCGAGCTGGGCAGGGACCATGAGCAAGGAGCAGGTACCCCAGTCACATGCCGAGACCTGGAGGGCAATGTGGTGAAATGGAGAATGTTTGAGATGAAAGCCCTGGGTTCAAATCCTTACTCTGTTATTCACTATGTGACCTTGGCTAAGTCCCTTTACCTCTGGTCCTCATCCATAAAATGAAGAGTTAGACTAGATGGTCTCTCAGATCCTTTTCAACTCTGTCAGCTAGAAAGAGGCCTGGATTTGGAATCAGAAAGACCCGAGTTCAAATCCTGATCCAGAGACGTACTAGCTTTGTAACTCTGGGACTCGGCCTCAAGGTCTTCATCTGTGAAATGGGAATAATAATGATAATAGCCCCTGTTCACAGAATGGCTATGAGGATGAGATGATAAAGGCAAAGAGCTCTGCAAAGCATGTAAGTGCTATGTACATGCCAGGTGGCACAGAGGAATCAGGGAGACCAGAGTTCAAATCTGACCTCAGACACTTACTAGCTGTGTGACCCTGGGCAAGTCAATTCACCCTGTTTGCCTCAGTTTCCTCATCTGTAAAATGAGCTGGAGAAGGAAATGGGGAACCCCTCCAGTCTCTCTGACAAGAAAGCCCCAAATGGGGTCGCGGGGAATCGGACATAACTGAGCTGCAATAATTGTTATAACTTTTTTTTTTTTTACACATGGGGGATAGAGCCTGGGTCTCATGCCCTGCCCCAGTGTGACAAGCAGGTGGGAAAGGCTGCAGGTCAGAAGCCTTGGAAAGCAGTGCGGTCCTTCTGGATTCCCCCACAGAGCATGGAGTTCTGGCTATTACTTCCATTCTGGCCCCTGAGTCGGGAGCGATGAAGCATCTGGCGCAGCACAGGGAAAGGGCTTTGGGGCTGACACTGGGGGCCGTGGCTCAAGAACCCGGTTTGGCACCTTCTACCTGTGTGAGTTTGAGAGTCACAAGCTCTCTGGGACTCAGCTTCCTCGTTTGTTAAAGGAGGGGGTTGAGCTAAGTGGTCTCTGAGGCCTCCTCTGGACAGTCTGAGATTCTGGTTTCCAGATCCCAATCAATGCTGCCTCATCCCAGACATCCCCTCAGTGCCTGGGCCTCCCTCTCCTTAGATCATCCAACCACCTGTGACCTCCATCAACCCAGGCTGGCCCCCCCCTCCCCTCCCAGTCCCGCTCCTGGCTTCCAGACTTTGGAACCCTGCTGACCCCCTTCCTCCTTTCAGGCCCCTTTTGTGGTTTGTCTTCCCCAGTTGGAGTGTAAGCTCTTTGTAGGCAGGGGCTGGGTGTCTTTTTGCTTATAGAGTATTTGTATCCCTGCCCCCTTAGCACAGTGTCTGGCACCTGGGGAAGGCTTAATAAATGTTTGTTTTCTTCTTCCCTCCCCTCTTCCTTCCTTCCTTCCTTCCTTCCTTCCTTCCTTCCTTCCTTCCTTCCTCCCTTCCTTCCTTCCTTCTTTCCTTCCTTTTTAAGTCTGTCACGGATGACCCAAATTCCTACATCCTGATCAAGGTGTGGAGAGTCAGACTGGGATTCAGAAGACATGGGTTTGAATCCTGCCTCAAACACCAGCAGAGGCTTGACCTTGGACAGATCATTTGGCTTCTTTGGGCCTTGGTTTCCTCATCTGTAAAATGAGAGGCTTCAATTAGATGACCTCTAGATGCCCCGCCAGTTCTAGATCCAGAATTCCGTGACCTTAGAACAATTATCTGTCCTTTTGTTTCCTCTGGACTGGGCAGTATCGTGGGGTGTGGCAGTAGCTTGGCACGGGGACTGGAGGGCTGGTCTAGAAGTCATGAAGATCTGGGCTGAAGCAGCTGTGTGACCATGTACCCCTCTGAGCCTCATCTGTAAAATGGGGAGAATGATTTGTATTGTCTCTACCTTATCTTTATGCACTTTATTCTCAGATCTCTTTATCTAGCCCCCATCTCTCTCCTAAGGGACAGAGTTATAGAACTGCCTCTGCTGTAAGGCAGCTGAAACATGACCAGGGCTGTTACCAGGCCAAGCTGGGATAATATCTCTAAAGTGCTTTACACATGGTAAAATTCATCATAAATGTCAACTGTTGGCACTACCTGCACAAGATAACCAGCGCAAGTTTCTGAAGAAGTGTTGCAGGTGGTTTTATTGGCCTCTTTCAGAATCTACACTGTGACTTCCTGCTTCCAAAGGTCATAAAGCAGTATATGGCCTAGACCATGGTTTCCTCTGAGGTCTGCTCATCCTTAAGTGCCCTGACCACAGGCTTAGACTCTGCCCAATAAAAAGCAAGAATCTGAGTATACTTATTCTATAAAAACAGACATTTTATTTTAATAACAGCGTAGCCACTTACCGAGTATGAGTTTTCCTACTTGTACATGTTGCCATTAAGAGAGGAGTGCATTTGAAGCAAAATTTAGAGAAATATATATGAATAGAAATATATATATATATATATATATATACATATATATATATATATACACATATAACTTGAGCACAAATGAGTGCTTTCTTTAAAACCAACTGCTATAAGTCACTGTTGTGCTTATTCTTGGATTTGGCTTTCTGGTTTTTCCACTCACCTTACCGACCTTTACTCTATAGACTTGCTTTTTTCCTACCAAGACACAAACACAACATCAAAGACCAAAACACAAACACAAAGGACTAGTTTGAGAATCTTGCCATCTGCCCCACTGCTGCACCCCCTGCTCTCCCCTCCTTGGCCTCCCCCATTTTTAAGGCAACAATAATCAAATTATTATGACCATTGTTATTGGAAAGAGCATGGTGATCTACTACCGGTTACATATACCATCCCTGTGGCAGCCCGGACCAAAGCTCCTTTTCCTGGTCACCACTCCTAGATGTATGTGGTATCTCACCAGTGAAATGGAAGCCCCTTCAAGACAGGGAGGGTCTGTCTCACTCATATCTTTTTATCAGAAGCTCTAAGAACAATGGCAGCTAGGTGTGTTGATCCTGGAGTCTGGGAGACTCATCTTCATGAGTTCAAATCTGGTCTCAGACGTTTACTAGCTGTGTGAGCCTGGGCAAGTCACTTAACCCTATTTGCCTCAGTTTCCTTATCTGTAAAATGATCTGGAGAAGGAAATGGCAAACCACTCTAGTATCTCTGCCAAGAAAACCCCAGATGGGTTCACAGAGAGTAGGATACAACAGAAAACATC
>CM053593.1:378839440-378856329 GCA_028646575.1 Pseudocheirus occidentalis
TCTCTCTCTCTCTCTCTCTCTCTCTCTCTCTCTCACAAACACACACACACAAACAGATGTATACAAACACACACAATGCACAAAACACATATATACACATACACAAACATTCACGCATACAACACACACAAAATATGTACACACACGTGCGCACACACACACAGCCCACCCTAATTGTCCTGTGTAGCTGACAGGCACCACAATGAGCTATAAGGAGCTTAAAAAGAAGGACGAAAGCCAAGACCCACCCTGACTATATCAGCACACCTGTGTGGGTGCCTCCCTCTCATAATTGCCTGTTCTTCCTTCTGATGGCGTAGAATGATGTCAACTAGTCTGGATACTGCCAGCTGCTGCCGCTGCCACAGCACCAGCATAAAGAGCCCGCAATCAGCCTGGCATCTAAGGCTTCCTGGGCTGTGCCTGTGGAGGGCTCACACTTCACACTCCCCCCACGCCTGGCCTGCTGCTGGTGCTGTTCCTGCTTCTGTAAACACCGTTACAAGTGGTTTCTTCACAGTGATCGATGGGAAGATTTGACTCCCTCAAACTTGAGTTAAAGTGTTCCTCCTTCCTGGGTTAACTCTGCTCTCTCTCTCTCTCTCTCCCTCTGCCTCTCACTCTTTCTCATGCCTCATGTATGTGCGCACACACATATACACATGCATACACATATACACAGAGACACATATATACATACACACAGAGACACACAAACACATGTATACATGTGCACATATATACATATACACTGACACACATGTACACATATACACATACATGCACATATATACAGAGACACACATATATACATACACACAGAGACACATACATACACACACCCAGAGTCAGAGCTCCCTCTGGATCACAATGTCCTGAGTACTCTTTCAGGGACCTCTGGCTGACTGCCTCCTCTCCGATGAGCTAGAAGCTTTGGGATCTGCCAATGACCCCACTTTGCAGTGTGGTCACTAACTCCCTACAATCACAAGAGCCTCAGAATATGAAAGAGTTTCTGCAGTGTTTCATAGAAGTGAGTAGAACTCCTGTCAGAGCCCATAGCAAATCCTAAGAGTCACAGGGAGACAAACCTCCTTCCCTGGTGTCATTCAGTCATTTCAGTCATGTCCGTCTCTCCATGACCCCATTTGGGGTTTTCTTGGCAAAGACACTGGACTGGTTTGTCGTTTCCTTCTCCAGCTCATTTTACAGATGAGGAAACTGAGGCAAACAGAGTTAAGGGACTTTCCCAGGGTCACACAGCTAGGAAGTATCTGAGGTCATATTTGAACTCAGGTCTTCCTGACTCTAGAGCTGACACTATGCACTATGGCACCACCTAACTGCCCCTTCCTCCCTGGTAATCTGCACTTGACAAACCACTTTCAGAACTGCCCAGGGCAGGCTCCAGTAGACAGCGCCCAGGGGAGCAGGCTGTCCTTCCTTCTCTGTGCTCTCTACTTCATAATTCCTCTCGCTCCAAGCGAAGTGTCTTTACAGACCAGAATTCATCTCTGTACCAGAAGGCCTCTCCCATAAACCCCATACGCTGAGCTAAAGAGGTCTCCCAGAGGGGTAGCCAAGGAAGAAAGATGGGGAAATGGGTATCACACACACATGAGGAGCAGCGATGATTCTAGTGAGGACGGACCCCAGAGTGAGTAAAGGAGAGTCATGTGTAAGTTTGAATAAATGTCAGTAAGATCAGTGGAAAAAATAGAAGGGAAAATCCAAGAAGTCCATCCAACCTCTTTCCAAAGGGGTCTCCAAGGAGAATTCCCCTGCCCACACCCCTCCCTTCCCCTGTATCCTGTTTCATATCAGGACAGCTCGGTGTATTGGGAAGTTTTCTCCTGCCATCAAATCCAAAGGCAGCGAGGGGCCAGCTTGGGACGGCTTCAGATGCCAAAGAGAGGTGTTTGTGCGTGATCTTAGAGGACTAAGGAGCCACCAGGACTGACTGAGCAATTGCGGAATTGCAGGCTCAGATTCACATGTAGGACCATCACTTGGTCAGCTTGCTGTGTGGAAGGAAAATCAACCAGGATAATGTCGTGATCGTCTAGATAGAGGTGATGAGGACTGAGTGTGGGCCAGGCTGGGGATGGGGAGGGGACAGGACCCAACTTAAGAGTACTTCCAATGAGGGACAGGGCTCAACCAAACTATAAAACCCCTGCTATGTGTAAGGCACTGTGCTAGATGTGAGGATGGAGAATAAAGATAAGAATTCGGATCCTGCTGAGTAGTCCCAAGGTGTTTTCTAGCCATAAAGTGTTTTCTCCCCACTCCCCACCACCCCACACCCCCACACCGCACCCCCACTGTGCACAACAGAGGCATGAGAATGTGAGCTACTTGAGGACAGAGGACAATGTTTTTGTCTTTCTTTGTAACCTCAGCACTTAGTATGGTGGCTTCAACAGAGTGGGCATTTAGTAAATGCTCATGAACTGAAAGGACCCTTCCTCCACTAGCCTGACCACACATTTCAGCCTGGTGAACCCAGTTCCCCAGCAATGAACTTGGCAGAGGCTAGGAAAGTCTAAGATAATTCTGCTTAGAAAAACTCACAGAGTCCTAGAACTTTCCAACTAGAAGGAGCCTTGGAAGCGTTCTGGATGGAACACAGCTGAAAGATGGGACAGAAAATTCTCCCGGCTCTATTTGAAAAGCCCCCCCCCCCAGCTGTTTACTTTGCAGCTGGGTTTGCTTGAGTGCCCACACCTTTCATTTAAGCCCTTGATCTAAGGAGCATTGGAGAATGGATGAGACCCTAGCATAGAGTGGAGACATTCCCCCTAAAGAGTCTTCTTCTGTGATTCAGAAATCACAAAATCACAGAACTCATAGTCTAAACAGACCTCAGCAGCCTCGTAGTCCCACTCATGCCCCAAATAGAACCTCCACTCCCACATCCCCAACAAGAGGCCATCCAAACTCTTTCCAAAGAGAGAGAATTCCCCTGCCCACACCCCTGCCTTCCCCTGTAGCCTGTTTCACATCAGGACAGCTCAGTGTATTGGGAAGTTTTCTCCTGCCATCCAGTTCCAATTTGCCTGTGCCACCTTGATATCTTGCTCTTGGCTCTTCCCTCTAGGATCAGGAAGACAGAGTGGTCTAGTGAGTAGAGCACTGGGTTCAAATTCCACCTCAGACCTGGCTAGGCTTTTCCAGGAGGACATAAGGAAAGTGGGGCCACCCCAAAAGTCAGAGAGCCATTTGTCTAGCATCTGGTCACAAGTCCCCAGTACCCATGCTGTCTGTGCTTTTCTTAGAAGGAATAGAAAAAACTGTGGCCCCTGGTGGCATAAAAGAATGTGAGTTTGTCCAGCCTGCCTCACCAGAGTCCTCCAATCTGAAGCACAAGGGGTCTAGACTCTTGGAACATCTTTAATCTTACCAGAATCTCATTTCATAGAACAGAGTTTAAATGGAGACTGAAGCAAACTACATGCTCTCGTTCTTTTCCATGTTTGGTTGTTTCCTCTTTTCCACTGTTCACTCCATTGGTTACAGCCCTTCTATACAACCAGACCATTGTACAATGTGAAAGTATTTGCAGATCCTATACCTGATTGTTTGCTGCCATGGGGGGAGGTGGGAAGGGGGGAAGAGAGGGGAGAAAATTGGAAACTCAAGGGATTGTGGAACTGAATCTTGTAAGCTAAAAGTAAATAAACAAATTAATAAACATAAAAGAAAAAAGAATCTTATTTCATGTCCCACCCACGGCTGTTAAATCAAGACTTAGCCTGGTGTCAGGCCAGGACACAAAAACTCAGCCAGCTCTTCCTTTTCAGCAGCTGGACTACTTGCATTTGATTTCACCTAGCCCCCCACCCACCTTTCAGCTTCCTTTTGTGTTTTGTCTTCCTTCATTAGATTGTAAGCTCCTTGAGGTCAGGTACTGCCTTTTTTTTTCTTGTTTGCATTCCCAGTCCTCAGCATAGCACCCAGCTTGTAGTAAGGGCGTAATCAATTTATATTGTATTGTATTGATCCCTCATGCTGCCTCCATCCTCTTTGGCTCATTCTAATCTTTGACCACTGGCTTTATGCTCCTCTCTCTTTTTTTTCTTAATTAAAAATTTCTTTTAATTCATTTTGAACTTAGACACATGAAGACACAAAAAAAGAACATTTGCATCTACACAGCACAACATAGAAAGAGGATTCACTGTAAAACCATGAATTTACATTTCACACTGTTTATTTTTTAAAACTATATAATAAGCACTATATATAATTTTCCAAGCTACTCTGCTTTCTATGCTTCATTTTCTTTTATTCTCTGCTGTGCACTTTTTAGATGTTTCTCCCTCCCATCCCACCCCACCCTACATCTAATGGTAGCTGGCTACCATTAGACACAAATGTACATATGTATTAAAGCTCTAGTATACATACTTCTAGTAAACATCAGTTCTTCCTCTGGAGGTGGATAGTGTCTTCATAGGTTCTTTGTGGCTGATTCAAGTATTTATAATATTCAAAATGACTTAGTCACTCAAAGCTGTTCTTAAAACAATATTGCTGTTACTGTATACAAAGTTCTCTTGATTCTACTCATTTCCCTCTTCATTATTTCATGCAAGTCTCTCCACATTTTTCTAAAATCCACAAGCTCATCATTTCTTATAGCACAGTAATATTCCATCACGATCACATACCACAACTTGTTTAGCTGTTTACGGGCATCCCTGCAATTTCCAGCTCTCTACTGCAATGCTCCTCTCTTTAGCATCCATCTTGTCAGAGCAGCGGGAGGGAGCCCAGGTGGGGACAATATGGTGCTGTGGAAATAGCCCTGGCTCTGGAGTGAGAAACCTGGGTTCAAATCCCACTTCTGAAGCCTGCTACCACGGTGGCCTTTGGTGAGTTACTTCTGCTCTCTAAGAATCAAGTTTCCTCCTCTAATAAAGGAGGAAGAGACCCAAAATTCTAGAGCAGATAGTTTGCTTTGGTGATTGGGAAAGACTTTCATTCAAACCAGTCACATACAGACTAGGTCACCTAACACAGAGTCCCAGGTAACTCTAAGACTCAGACTGTCAGTAGAGTTGTCAAGACACCATTGTGAGCTTTCCTTGACCCCAATAAGGTCACAGGTCTGCAGAAACAAAGAAGAAATAAAGAAATTAGGGAACTGCACTAACATCTGAGGTGCCCTTCCAGCTTGAGCTCTAGGATGCTGTGGAGTGCTAGAAGAGATCATTAATTAGGTCATTGGTAACCTTGGTGTAAGCCATTACAGGAGAGTAGCCAGATTGCAAAGGGTTAAAGAGTGAGCTGACATAGTAGAGGTAGGAAATAAAGACTTTTCACATCATAATTGATTATAAACTACAGCTCTACAACTAATTGAATCTGCTTTGCAACTATATTTAAGGAGCAGCCAAGTGGCGCTGCAGCAGATATAGCACGCACCCTGGAATCAGGAAGACCTGAGTTCAAATCTGCTTCAGATATTTACTAGCTAGATGAGCTTGGAGGCAAGTCACTTAACCCTGATTGCCTCCACATATGTGTGTATACATATTATGTATAATTTGGGGCAACAGACAGTCCTAACTTTTCAGCAACTCCAGCTTTCTATCAGGATTTTTCATTCCATTGATTTTTTTCCTCTATGATCATGACATGCATTCTCTTCTCATCCTGCTTTCCTTTCATCTTGCATAACTTCCTAAAGATTTTTCCATATTTCTTCATATTCTTCTTTGCTTTAATTGCTCATTGGCTTTCATTGCATTATAGTATCCCATTACATTAATAGGCCATGTTCTTTTTTTTAACCATTCCTCTATTGTTGGACATTGAGATTGCTTCCAGATTGTTAATTTTTTGTTTTGTTTTGTTTTTGAGATTATGAATAGTCCTACATTGAAGATCTTGGAACAGAATGATGAGTCTCTGGGTTGGAAGGGACTTCAGCAGTCAGAGCCAACCCACACCAAGAAACCCCACTTTAATATATCTGATCAGTGGTCATCCTACCTCTGCTGAAATACCTCTAGTGAAAGGGAATCTACTACCTCCTGATGGGTTGTTATATTAGAGACAGCATGGACTCTTAGGAAGCTTGGACTGACATCAAGCTGAAATTAGCCTTTTTGTCACTTCTATCCATCATTCTGATTTTTACCTTCTGGATTAAACAGAACAAGTGAAATCCCTCTTCCACATAACAATCCAAGTACTAGAAGATAGCTATTGTGTCTCCCCACCCGAGCCCTGAGTCTTCTCTTCTCCAGGATAATGTTACATCCATATTTCTTTCACTTGATCCTCATAGGTGTAGAGTAAATGCGAAGTCTTTCCTTATTCTGGTGGTCCTCTTCCAGACATTCTCCACATAACTCTTTTCTGATTTTGATAACAGTTTAAGGTACATATTTCCAATAGTGGTATTGCTGAGTCAGTGGGTATGATTATTTCTTATAACTTTTACTGCATATCACTAGATTGTTCTCCAGAAAGACTATAATTCTGCAATTTCACTAGCAATGAATGAATGTATCTGTTTCTCCCAAGTCCCACCAGAATTGTTTCAATGGCCTTAATTATTTTTGCTAATTTGATGAGTGTAAGATGGAACATAACCTTTACTTTGCATCTTTTTATTACTGAGGTTAAGCATGTTTAAGTTGTTGTTGAACATTTCTGTCTCTTCTCTTGAACATTACCTGTTCATATTCTTTTGACCATTCATCCATTGTAGACTGAGAATCATTTTTATAAGTTTGTGACAGTATACCTTATGTATTTTAGTTCTCCATCATATTTGCCATATTTATATCATTCTTTCATTTTTCTTTTTATCTTAATTAATATTTTTTTGTCAAGCTACAAATTTGTGAAGGAAAGGAGATAGAGGAGATGGTTTAGAGGGCAAGCAGATCAAAAGAAAGCTTATTAGAAGGGAGGAGACCTGAACAAAGTGGAGAATGATAGATGGGGCAAGCCTCAAGAGAAGGCAGGGAGAGTCATATAGGAAAGAGTGAGGAAAGAAAAAGATAGAAGGAAACAGAGGGCACATTAGGGTATCTGGAAGGATGAGAGGTATAAAGATACATAGGAGGAAGGCTAGTTTACAATTTGCCATGACCAATCCATTACTTATCAATACCTTTCTATCTTTAGAGTCTGCCATCTGTTCTAGTCTACTTTCCTCATCTGACTGTAGAATATGCTCTGGGAATACTATCCCATACTCCCATTCACATTGGCAGTTGAATATCAAGAGGAATTTGGCTACTTTTCCTCTGGGGGATTTTTTTCTTGGATTCTCGTCTTCCAATGCTAGAGATCATGAGCCCCCACCAGTGTGCTTCCTTATTCCTTATCAATGAATGTCAATTATCAAAGACATCATTATCAAATAACCAGTTAGGCTTAATTAGCTTTAAGAAATGTATTTATTTATGCATATAGTAAGAAAAATTGATGCAAAATACCCCACACATCAGAGAGCACAGTCTCCCAAAAGTACACAGAGAAGTATATTCAAGATTAGAGCAGTCTTTCAGAATCCTTTAGCTAGAAGTCTGTCTTCCCTTCATGAGACCTTCATAAAGTCCCCATTATATATGGTACAACTTTCTGTGCCATCTTGGAGAGTCCTTTAGATATCTTTCTTCAGAGAGTATAGTTTGTTCTCTGTTCCTAACATAGATAGTGCCATTAGTCATTGATGTTCTAGAGTCACTAGTAGGATGCCCTTCAAAAGTTCAAAATCTTCTGGCATTTTGAAGTTCACATCCTGTGGTTAATGTAGGAGTGGAGGGGAGTTAGATACTTTTTTTCTCCTCCATTCCAAGAAATTCCCAGTCTGGGACTTGGCAGGATTGGCAGGAATTACTTCTGCCACTGAACTTTCCCAACACTCAAATGCCTGTAGTCCTGAATTGTTCTACTGTTTTATCTATGCCCACAGAACTTGGTTGAGTCATGTCAGACTCTCAAAGCATTTCCTATATAGCACCATTTCATTTTATCCAATAGCTTTTATTCTTTCCAAATTGATTAGGGATTTTTCATACCTAGTTTAGTATCTGTTCTAGATTCTTCAATAAAGGTATTCTCACCTGATTAGTATAATTAATTTAAAAGTATGATGGGGTCCATCAACTCCCATCCTTCTATACTACTGTTTTACCCTCTTCTTTTCAGCGCATTCAGGCCAATTTCTTCATAGTCCCTTACTTTTGCTCCTCTGAGTACAATGAAAAGTTCAAAGGCTGAAATTATCATATAAGGAACCTCTTAGAAGCCTGGGTTTCAGCTGTCACCACAGTTTTTCAGAATTCAGCAAAATCTGACTTTCTAAGAACTGAAGAACCAAAACAGAAAAGGAAGTTAGGTTAACCCCAAAAGGAGGATAGCTTCAAGTCAACTGAAGGGAAAGCAAAGCCTTTTTTGTTTCTTTTCATCTTTATTTTTGCCAAACCATTTCCTATTATAAAGCCCAAGCTGTGATACCACAGTCCAAAATGCAGAACAATTAATCTGTCGAACAGAAAGGCAGCAGCTGTTTCAGATAACCCTGATAAGGGGACAAACCCCTCTCCCTCTCCCTCTGTCCTCTTCTCCCTCTCTCTTCCTCATTTTTTTCTCTCTGTCTCTGTCCCTCATTCCCTCCCTCTCTGTCTCTCTTTTCCTGTCCCCTCCTCCCTCTATCTTTCTCTGTGGGTCTCTCTCCTTCACTCCCACTCCCTCTCCCTCTTGCTCCAATAAAAAAGCAAGGCTATCATGTCTGGTTCACTGTTTCTACATTGGCTCTTATACTGCCAAACTGACTATTATCAGATGGGAAAGCAAAGGTTAGACCTATGTGGGGCAGAGCAATGTGGTTCTGGGAAACTTGGTTGTTTAAATGGATCTCCCTATACAAATTGTGTTTCCCTGTATTATGTGTGTCCCTGAAGAAAGTCTAGGGCAGTGACATCCTACCAGCTACTGTGCAGAGGTAGTGTAGCTGTGGAAAAACCATAGGACTTGGAGTCAGGAGGACCTGAATTCAAATCCAGCTTCTGCCACTTACTTAACCTTCTGCCACAAACACTTAACCTTTCAGATCATGGCTCTCCTCATTTGGAATCAAAATAGCACCTGCCTCATCAGCCTGATGAGAAGATGAGTACTTTGCAGACCTTATTGTTCCACAGAAATAGGAGTCAGTATGAAATGGCTTGATAGCAAAAGTCTTATGTCACAAGGGTGCACCACGGATCAGCAGAAAGAACACTGAGTTGGGAGTCAGTGGTTCAGAGTGTGAAGTCTACATGATGATTACTACCTATGGGTACCTATTAGGCAAAGCACTTCACCTCCTGGGCTTCAGTCTTCTCATCTGTAACCTCTGAAGGTTCTTTCTGCTATAACTCTACAGTCTTGGAATTCTTCTATTGCCTTCCTTGTTCTCTCTGGCCTGCCTCAGCCAGGGTTATTGGACTCTGGCAGCCCCTCGCAGGCTCACATGAATGAACAAATGTCAGCCCATTTTGTGATTGCCTTGACTCCCTAATGGGAGAGTCCTTGGATTTGGGCAGTGTGCTGATGCTGTGTCTTCATGTTTCATCACTGATGCAGAGGAAGTGAGGAAGAAACACTCTCCCCCAGCCTGCTTCAACGCGTTTCATTAGCCACTTGTAGGACATAGTACTAGACTCTGTCGTTGGTTGTTGTCCTTCATTCTGGAAGAGGACCAAAGTGGTATCACTATGTCGGGCTCAAGTTACAGTCTGACTGGCTGATCAGACCAACACCAGCTAGGAAGGCTCTACTGCAGCTTGGGCACAAATAGTCCAAGACCCCATGGAGAGCTCCAAAGGAAGCACAAACCAGACCAGTAGACAGCACTTTAAGGTTTGCAAAGGACTTCACCTCTCTTTTTCTTGATTTCATAACTCCATGAGGTAGGCTTGTTCCTCTATTTATTATCTCTCCATCTGACAGATGAGGAAACTGAGGAAGGCAGGGGGTTAAATGACTTTTCTAGGGTCACAGAACTAACAAGTAGCTGCAGCAGGATTTGAACTTGGGTCTTCCTGACATCACATGCAGCTCTCTGTCCATAGTGTCACCTCACCTTGACCCCAAAAGCTAACCATCTATTTATCTTTTTATTGCTTTCCTTCCTAAGTGCCATTCTGTTGGAACAAAATGTAAAAGAATCTAACCCAAGGTTAAGTTTGAATAGTGAGCTGAGTCACCAGGAGATCGACTTTTTCCCCCTTCCCAATTCTGCTACTCCATCAGCCTGACCCATGGGACCCCACCTCCAACTGGCAATGTCAAGACTTGTTTCCTGCCAAAAGGAAGAACTAAATCCCTCAAGACAGGAAGACTTTGAAGTCTTCCCCTGAAATCAGATTCTGCCTGCTTTTGGAAGGAGCCCAAGTGAGACTTGTCTGGACCAATGCTTTACAAGCACTCTGATTTTCATTTTAAATACCAGTTTGGCCCTAGTGTTAAAAATAAACTTTCACCTGCATCTCATTTTCTCCTTTGTTACCAAATCCATTGTTTGTTTGAATAAAAACAAAGAAGGAGGGGTTGAGAGGGGGAGGTGGAAGGAAGGGGCTTTTAAAAAGTGATTAACTGAGTTTGAGCCTAAGCACAAATTGGAGGGGCCAGAGATGTTCATGAGCAAGAGGACTGTGGGGATTGCTACCAGGAATATCAAAACCCTATCGGGGTGTTCAGAAAACCTGGTCATAGTCTGAGGACGGTATGGCTCAAACATACCTGGCTTATGGAAGAGGGGAGATAGAAGGAATAGAACTGTTAGGTTCTTCTCAAGGCAAACCTTATGTATTGCTCAAAATTGTGAGCAGAGAAAAGAAAATTCCTCCCTAGAGCAGAGGAAAATGAGGGTGAGTTGGGAAAGAAGGCCATATAAAGTGAAAAGCGAGACCAAGGTGGTATTAACAGGTTTGCAAAGATGGAAGGATTCTTAGAGACCACCCATATTTCATAGATGGGATAATTAAGAAACTGACGTTAGGTGACTTCCTAGGGTCACACAGCTACTAAATATTTGAGACACAATTTGAACTTAGATCTTCTTGATTCCAAGTCCAACTTTCTATTCCACTGAGACAGGGGAATATCCATGCCTAGATCAGAGATTCAGGCAAGGAAGTCCCTGCTGGACAGGCAGTCCTGAGCAACTGAACACTGTATTATATAGCTCAATCATCTCCCCAAAGCCTCAATGGAAGGATCCCCAAATTCCAGAGCAAGAAGAGAATTCCAGGCTCAGCAAAGAGATGGCTAATCTGACCCATGCCTCCCACTGCCGCATATCAGAGAAGTGGCAATCTAGCCTCTGCTTGAAGACCTCCAAGGAAGCAGGACCCACGTCTTCCTTTTGATACTGATGTTGGGTCCTGCCCCCAACCATTCCAACAAGGGTCTTGCTACCTCTGTGACTCTCAAGATTCTGTAACCTTTTGTCAGCTCTCTATGCCCCCTTTCACAGAAAAAAAAATCATGTTTTGGCCATATTACATAAGGTCTTTTCCGTTTAGGCAACATGGCATGAAAATAGTGTACTGGCCTTGGAGTCAGGGAGCCCTGGCTTCAAATCCCCCCTTAGACACTTGTTAGCATCTCAAGCCATCTACCTCTCTCCTGAGAGGCAGGAAGCATGAAGCCCCTTCAGTCCTCTGAAGCCTTACTTGGCCGCCTTTCTGAGGTCTTTCACTGCTGTTTTCCTTTACATGCTTGTGGTCATCCTATAAACCACTCTTCTTACTTCCTTTCCATCTGTTCATAGATATTAGATGGCCCCTGAAGCCCCTTCCAGGTCTAGAGCTAGGATGCTATGACTCATCATTACATCCCCACCAGTACCTAGAACAGTTCCTGGCATATAATACACATTCAGCAGACAGTCTGTTGAATGAAGACATGTGTCCCTCATTGACTGCCACAGAGGCCCAACCTCTATCTGTATGAGAATTCCCTTGACAACAGCCCAAACATGTTGCTATCCCCTGTTTACTGAAAGACATTACCTCCTGAGGCAGCCTATTTTGCTTTGGAATCATTTTAATAAATTGTTGCAAAGAGTTTCCTTCCATCAAGCTAAAACCTGCCCTTCCAACCGCTTCCCACCCATTGCTCCCAGTTCTGAGGCCAATTAGAATCAATCTAATCACTTCCTTCCCATGACAGCTCTTCACATATTTGAGGACAGCTCTCAGAGTACTCATAAGCTTTCTCTTCTCCAGGCTAAATAAGCCCAGCTCCTTGTCTTCTGCTATCCTTGCTCCCCTCCATGGTAACAGCTTAGCAGATATATGTGGGCAGTTTTTGCCACCTCATAACCCTTCATTTTTTTTTTTAGTTTAAAGACTTCTTGGTCAGACTCCAAACAAATGGACCTTGTCCTTGGCCCTACTTCAGACAGCTGATTTCTAGAAAAGGGTCTGATCTCCCTGGTTCTCTTGGGCTGGTCATGGAGACCTAGTCGCTTCCCTTAGGTGACCAAAACAAGGTTTGAGGGTCTTTGAAAAGAGATTTCCTAGGTAACTAAAGAAAAAGGCAAACAAAACAAGATACAGAGATATAGGAGATGCCAGTAAGTTTGCAGCACACAGTGATTTTTACCTTAATCAAAATGCAGTCAAGAGGACTTGGCTTGGCTGGCTTGGCTTGACTTGACCACACAGCTGTAATGGAGTCACCACTGATTCCACTTTGGAATCCTGCCTCTGCTATTTACTGCCTCTGAGATCCTGAGAGCAAGCTGTTAGTTGCTCTGGGCCTCAGTTTCCTCTTCTGTAAAATGAGGGGGTTGGACAAGATAAGCTCCAGGTTCCTTTCCAGCTGTAGATTCTCAAATCTACCTTTCAGCTGATCTCCAGTCTCATATCTCCAACTGTGTCATCCCAAACTAGATGTCCAGAAGACATCCAAACTAATCATGTGTAAAACAGAACTCACTGTCTTTTCCCCTAAACCCTCCCTGCCCCTACCTTCCTCATTGCCACCTTCCCGTTCCCTTAGGCTCACACCCTAAAGGTCATTGTGGACTTCTCGCTATCTTGTCACCCCCCAAGCCCCCACTTCCCAATCTGTTGCCAAGGTCTCTTGGTTTCACCTTTGCAACATCTCTTGAATGCATCCCTTCTCTCCTCAGACACTGCCTCCACCCTTGTGCAAACTCTCATCACCTCTTACTTGGATTTCTGTAGTAGTTACTGGTGGCACCAAGTCCCTCCCTTCTCTGATCCATCCTCCATTCAGTGAAGCACAGATCTGATTATGTCACCCTTCTCACCACTCCCACCCCTCCAACAAACTCTAATGGATCCTGGATATATCATGCTTTTTTTTTTTTTTTTGGTCCTGCCTTTAGGTAGCACAATGGAGCTGGAGCTGAAGCCAAGAAGACCTGAATTTAAAATGTACCTCATAAACTTACTAGCTGTGTGACCCTGGCCAAGTCACTTGTCCTCTGTTTGCCTTAGTTTCTTCATATGTAAGATGGGGATAATAGCAATCTCTCCCTCCCAGGGTTATCATGAAGTATATATAAAGTGCTTTGCAAACCTTAAAGTGCAGGATCAATATTAGCTATTGTTATTATTACTAATGTGCAGTGTGTCCTAAATGGAGTTTGCTTAATTCTTTTATTGTCCTCAAACTCGGATGATAGCATGGGGGGGGGGGGGTATTATTTTAAAATAAGGTTGAAGTAGGCAGTTGCAGTTGTTTGAAAAGTCCAGAAAACCAAAAGAACTTTGGGTTCTTTCCAATTCAACAAGCACCAATCCAATCCAGCCCCACAATTACAAAAACAAAGCTTAAAAATACAAAACAATGCCTGCCCTCAAGAAGCTTACATTCTACAAAGGAGAAACAATGTGTATGTGTACAAATGAATTTTAAAATATGCACAAAGGAGTGGAGGAGGGCTCAGAGGAAACCATACACCTTAGGGGCATTTGGAAGAGCTTTATGGACAGGAGGAGGCATGACCAGAGCTGTCCTCTGATGGGAGTTAGGCAGAAGGGAGGAGATAGCAAATTCTAGGCATGGGAAACACCATGAACAAAGGCATAGAGATGGTATAGGAAATATCGTGTAGAGGGAAGAGCAAAGAAGCCACGTCAGCTAGAATGTAGACTGTGCAAAGGAGTCATGTGAAATCCACCTGGAAAAATCATTTGCGTCCAAATCTTTAAGTAACAATTTGAACAGTTTGTACTTCTATCCTAGGGGCAGTTGGGCACCACTGGAACTTCTTGAGTGGAGATGCAAAGTGGTCCAACTCCTGGTTTGGGAATAACAACTCTGTGTCTTCTAAGTCCAAGGGTCCTCACTCTCTGGTCATCCCCTATGCCTGGAATTTTCTTCCTCCTTGTCTCTGCCTGCAGCTTCCCTGTAGAACTAAAGTCTCACCTTCTGAAAGAAACTTTTCCCAGTCCTCCTTAATCTTTATTCCTTCCTACTAAGATTACCCCCAACTAAGCCTGCCTGCCTGTAACTAGTTTGGACCCATTGTTTGCATGTTGTCTCCCCAATCGCCTATCAGCCCCGTGACAGCAGACATTGTCTTCTGTCTTTCTTCATATTGCCAGCACTTAGCACAGTGGTTGGCACGTAGTAAGTGTTTAAATGCTAGATGACTAACTAGAGGCAAGGAAGCCGATTGGGAATTATTGCAGTTGTCTGTAAGAGATGTGATGAAGACTCTCAATAGGGTGGAAGGAATAGGATGGAGGCAGGTGATGCTGAAGAACCAATACAATTGGGAAATGATGGGATCTAGAGGCAGGGGGAGGAAGAAGAGGGAAGAGCTGAGGATGATTCTGAGGTGGTGAACCTGGGTAACTAGAAGGAAGACAAGGACTATTTCTTCTCTTTTTGAAAGCATAAAATTGAGGAATATTTCTTTTCCTGACCAAATATTTAATCTTAAATTAGGACACAATGTGAAGCAGTGAAAAAAACATTGACTCTAGAGTCTTGAGACTCTGGTTCCAATTGGACTTCTAATACTTGCTACCTGTGAGCATGGGCAAGTCATTTTCCCTCAAGAGTATCAGTTTTCTCATCCATAAAATGGGACCATTCAGTTTGTGCTCCCTACTGTAAAGCAAGTAACTTTGTAAACCTTAAAGTGTGATCCAGATGTGAACTGTGCAGAATCTCTCTGAAAACCTTATGGACTCTGTGGAAGAACCATGTAGATGTTCAGCCTGATCCCCTTCCCATCTCTGAGGAGGGACTACTCCCTTCTCTTTCCAAACTCTTGCCCCTTGAAGGACTTCCTCTGAGTGGGGTGGGTGCACTCAAGGGAGCTCATCCATGAAGCTAAAATGACTGACTGGCCCTGAGCTCTTTCCCTACTGGGGTTATCAGACTTACCCACTTCTCTTTGATGACTCATCCTTCCCCCAGAGAGGGACTTTTTTCAGAATGCTATGGCTGCAATTTTGTAATATCAAGAATACTTTAAACAGACATTAAGTGATAACAGCTAAAACCCACCCATCATAAGAAAAAGGGTTGGGTTTCATTTTTTTTAATCTCTCTGCTCAGAGTACTTACTTTCAAGTGGGGAAGCTCTGGGCTGTCCAATAGGATGTGTTTCCCAGGCTTCTAGGTGAGACTGGAGCCAAAAGGCATGAAAGATTCATGAAAAATAATGAGGCTTTAAGAAGAGATATGAAAAGATACCCCACCAAGGAGCAAAGGTGAGGAACTGTAGGTACAGAACATATGGTATATATATATATATATATATATATGTATGTGTATATATATTCCCCAAGATGTTAATTTTCCTGAATCCTTTTCTTTTTCCTCTTTCTTCTTCATTATAAGGGTCAGGTCCCTGGGACTTCATTGGAGGCTCTCTGGAAAGGGGAAAGAGAGCTGACTAAGGATTCAGGGATACCTGGTACATTTTATAGGTGTGAGCTTAGGCAAGTCATTCAACTTCTTGTTACCCCAGGCAACTCTCTAAATTGCTGAGAAAGTGCTGGATATGCTTCTCTGCTTTCTTAACAGCGGCTCCTCATACTGAGGATGGGGCCTTGTTTATTGCAGGTATCTCTGTCACAAATGTCAGAGGCAGCACAGTGCAATATGACTGACAACAAGAAGACCTGTGTCCTAGAGCCAGCTCTGCCACTTAGCTAAAGGGATGCTGGTAAATGTTTAACAACAGGCTCTCCAGAAAAAGAAATGCATACATGGCATGCTTTTAAAATTAATCTGCTTTAGATTTTTTCAGGGGTGGAGCCAAGATGGCGGCGTAGAAGCAGCAAGGTTCTGCAGCTCCCACACAACCACCCTAAACACCCATAAAATATGACCCCAGACAAAGTCTAGGACTCTCAGACTCACTAAAATACAGAAAACACATCTCTTGCTGAAGGCAGCTTGGCAGCAGGGGCTCATCACGGCAGGCTGGGAGCCGAGGCCAGCACAGCCTGAAACGGAAACATGGCTAGACCAGGCCCCAGGACAGTCAGGAGGATTTGAGCCCCCCAAGCCACAGTCTGAGTCTACTTCACAGAAGATCTACTGCACCTGAGGGGATCTTCACATTCAGCAAACCAGGAATAGAGATGGTCAGTGAAAGTGAAACTTTGAAGCTTAATTTGGGGGAGGAAAAGCAGTTCAACCAATCTTCCCCCAGGGCAAGGAAGCAGTGGGGGAAGGGCAGGAACTGCTGTAACCACGGGTGCCCCCACTGGGCTGCGGACTCCACAGGGGGGCTGAATCAATTGATCAGGGCCAAGTGCTCTTGCGTGGTCCTAGGGTGCACTTTCAGCAAGCCAAAGCTGGGGGGGCTGCAACACCCCCCTAATAGCTCCAGCATCTGGGAAAACCCCAGTGATTTGGAACAGAGCTTTCCCCCC
>CM053593.1:378856829-378881381 GCA_028646575.1 Pseudocheirus occidentalis
AATACAAATGGATATATAAGTATACTTACACATATGTCTAAATAGGAGGTTATATATGCATATGAATACATATCTGAGAATGACTGTATATGTGTATATAGAAGGTATAGGATGAATTGAATACGAAGGGATGATACTTTAAAAGGCGAAATTCTGAGATGGGAGAGGACTAGAATGAGAGGAGACAGGGAGAGACAAAATGGGGTTAATTATCCCATATAGAAGAGGCGAGGGATAACTGTTACAACTTTACTTTCAATTATTCTCATTGAATTTAGCTTAGGGAAGAAATGGCATAAACGCTAAACTGGGCATCATGCCACACAGGAGAGTAGGGGGAATGGGGATGAGAGGGGGGGGATGATAGAGTGGAGGGCAGGGTCTGGGTGAGGAATGCTAGAAGCACACACTTCAGTAAAGGGACAGGGACAGGGTAGAAATTATTTTATACAGCTAGAAAAAAATAGTGACAAAATTCATTCAGAAGAACAAAAGGTCCAGAATATCAAGGCAATTAATAAAAAGAAATGCTAGGGAAGGTGGCCTAGTCATACCAGATTTTAATCTGTATTATAAAGCAGCAGTCCTCAAAACTGCCTGGTACTGGCTAAGGAATAGAAAAGTGGATCGATGGAATAGATTGGGTACAAAAGACTTAGTAGTCAATGATTACAGTAATATACTGTTTGATAAACCCAAAGACCCCAGTTTTGGGGATAAGAACTCACTATTTGACAAAAACTGCTGGGAAAACTGGAATTTAGTATGGCAGAAACTGGGCATAGACCATCATCTAACAGCATATACCAAAATCAAGTCTAAATGGGTATACAATCTAGGTATAAAGGCTGACACTATAAATAATCTGGGGAAGCAAGGAATAGTTTACCTGACAGATTTATGGAGTAGGGAAGACTTTATGACCAAAGAAGAGTTAGAGAGCGTTATAAAATGCAAAATAGATAATCTTGATTATATTAAATTGAAAATTTTCTGTACAAGCAAAGCCAATGTAACCAAGATGAAGAGGAAAGTGGGAAATTGGGAAAGAATTTTTACAAGTGTCTCTGATAAAGGCCTCATTTCTAAAATATATGGGCAACTGAGTCAAATCTATAAGAATACAAGTCATTCCCCAGTTGATAAGTGGTCAAAGGCAGTTTTCAGAGGAAGAAATTAAAGATATCTGTAAGCATATGAAAAAATGCTCTACATCACTCTTGATTAGAGAAATGCAAATCAAAACAACTTTGAGGTACCACATCTCACCAGTCAGATTGGTTAAGATGACAAAAGAGGAAAATGACAAGTGCTGGAGAGGATGTGGAAAAATTGGAACACTAATGCATTGTTGGTGGAGTTGTGATCTGATTCAACCATTCTGGAGGGCAATCTGGAACTATGCCCAAAGGGCTATAAATAATTGCATACCCTCCAGTAATACCACTTCTAGGGTTGTATCCCAAAGACATCGCAGAAGTCGGAGGACGACCCATATGTACAAAAATATTTATTGCAGCTTTCTTTGTCAACGCAAAAAATTGGAATTTAAGGGGATACCCATCAATTGGGGGATGGCTAAACAAGTTGTGGTATATGAATGTAATGGAATACTATTGTGTTATAAGAATTGAGGAGCAGATGGACTTCATATTCACCTGGAGAGACTTATACAAACTGATGCTGAGTGAGAAGAGCAGAACCAGGAGAAATTTGTACACACTTGGAGACACATTGAATGTGTGACGACCAGTTTTGATAAACTGGACTCTTCTCAGCAACACAAGGTTATAAGACAACTCTACAAGTCTCAGGATGGAGGGAGATGTCTACATGCAAAGAAAGATGTAGAAAGAATAGAGTTTAAATGGAGACTGAAGCAAACTACATACTCTTGTTCTTTTCCATGTTTGGTTGTTTCCTCTTTTCCACTGTTCACTCCATTGGTTACAACCCTTCTATACAACCAGACTATTGTACAATGTGAAAGTATTTGCAGATCCTATACCTGAGTGCACACTGCCATGAGGAGCAGTGGGAGGGAAGGGAGAAAATTTGAAACTCAAGGGATTGTGGAACTGAATCTTGTAACCTAAAAGTAAATACACAAATCAATTTTAAAAAAAGATTCATCTGCATTGTTAACATTTTTTCCATCCCTTTCTTAAGCCTAGAACAACAAATCAAGCCTAGTCTCTGCCAGTTTCTGAGGTACAAATACTCACACTGAAAATTTAACAATGAGCTTTCCAGGTATTAGAGCTGGCTCCCACAAAGTCCTGTCTCAGGACCTCAGTTTCCACGTAGGGGAGGCCCAGACACCGGCGTAAACAGAGCACCAGACTTGGAGGCAGAAGACCTGGATTCATGCTAGTGACTGTAGGCAAGTAACTTAGCCTCTGTTTTCTCCTCTGAGAAATGCGGATGAGAATAAATTGCACTGGCTACACAGCAAGGCTGTTGTGGAAAACACTTTGCAAATGTTAGATTAAGAGGTAAATGTGCATGGCGAGGAGACTGCAAAAGATGGTCTCAATTTCCCTTCCAGTTTTAATATTTTGTTTTATGAAATACCCATAAAAAGATCTTTGCCACTTTAATAGACAGAGCTTAGCTGGGGGTGGAAGGGGCAGGGGTGGCTAGGTGGTGCAGTGAATGGAGCACTGGACCTGGAATCAGGAGGACCTGTGTTCAAATTAGGCCTCAGACACTTAACGCTTACTAGCTGAGTGACCTTGGGCAAGTCACTTTACCCCACTTGTCCTGCCTTCCCCACTCCAAAAAGCAAAAAAAGAAAGAAAGAAAAGAAAAGAAATAGACAGAGCTGGCATGTAGAATTTATTGTAAATATAAAAGTCCAATAGAGTTCTGACCTGTGGCCAGCGGCACTGGAAGGCTTCTACTCTAGCAAGACAGGAGAGTAGAACATGGTGCCATTGGCCCCAGCACCATGCAAAGTGAGCCCAAAGGAGTCAAAGGACCTGGGTTCAAATTCTGTCTCTGATACTTCCTTCCTATGGAACCCTGGCCCAGCAGTTTCACCTCTCTGGGCCTCAGCTTCCCTTTCTGTAAGATGAAACAGCTGAGTCCTGGGATTCTGACAGCCCCACGCCCCGGAGGGACAAAGGGCAAAAGCAGACTTTGGGCTGCCAGCTGTGTAGAGGAGGGTGCCTTCTGCTTTTCCCTTTTGGGTAGCATCAAGGTTCAAATTCTGGGCATCAGCATTATCTTTCGAGGTAGTCTGACCCTTTCATTCAATGTCTTGGGGTAAAGCCCCACTGAGGCATTCTGGATTCTACCAGTAGCAGCAGAGGGCAGCAGAGAGCTATGGCAGAGAGACTGATGAAGCCAACCCAGGGAAGGACAGAGAGGAAGCCTGGAAGGGCAGGCAAACCAAAGGAGGGAAGCTAGGGACGCCTCTCACCCTGCCAAGGGAACGGGGCCTAGAAGGGGGGTGGGAGGCGCAGGTAAGGCTCTAAATCTGGAGCAAAGAAGATTCAGGGACAGCCCACAAGACATGACTACTACATGCCAGGCAACATGCTAAGTCACGGGGACCCAAAGGCTACAAATGTCACATCCATTTTCAGATTTGATACTCACAACAATCATGGTATGGTGGTGACTATTTCCATTTAATAGATGGGAATACTGAGGCTCAGAAAAGAGAATTGACATGTAAAACATCAGATGACATGTAAGAAAAAGAGCAAGAAGCAGAAAGAGGTCTCCTGGCTCTCAGGCCAGTGCTCCTTCTGAGGTCAGAGCATCAGGAAATAGGCAGAGAAGGACTTTGTGGGTGGATCCTTCAAAACTACCCTCCCAGGTGTTTATACTTAGCAGTGTTGCACCTTCAGTGAGATACAGGATTAGGAAGACTTGATTCTATACCCACAATGCTAGAGAAACATCTGCTCCAGGCCCAAGCATCCTGTACAGATAGGTGTTTAATAAATGAATGAAAAAGCTTTTATTAAGTACTTACCATGTTCTAAGAACCATGCTTGTGGAGTAATTGTTAGATGGGTGTATGGATGGATGGATGGATGGGTGGGTGGGTGGGTGGATGGATGGATGGATGGATGGATGGATGGATGGATGGATGGATGAATTAGTTAGCAGACCTTTTCTGGCAGAACAGAGTACCAACAGGAAGGACATGGAGGCCTTCTTGCCAACATAGCATACTTTCTCAAAATCAAGATCAGATGACTTCCAAGGTCCAGATCATGCTATGCTACAGCTGAATGTGAAAGGAAGTAAAAGCTATCAGAAGCCCAGGCTGAGGATAAGGAAGAGGAGGAAGAGAAAGAGAAGGAAGAAAAAGAAGAGGAGAAGGAAGAGAAAGAGAAGGAAGAAGAAGAGAGGAGGAGGAGGAGAGGAGGAGGAAGAGGAAGAAGAGAAGGAGGAGAAGGAAAGGAGAAAGAAGTGGGAGGAGAAGAGGAGAAAAAGAAGAAGGAGGAGAAAGATGAGGACTAAAAATAGATAATATGCTCTTTAATGTTTGTAAAGCATTTTAATGTTTGCAAAAAAAATTAGACATGAATCTCATCCAAGCCTCATAGCAAACCTGCAAGAGACTACAAGTATAACCATTTCCATTTTACAGGAAAGTAAACTGATGCTCAAAAAGGTGATGCCACTTGTGATCTCAGCTCAGGATTTGAACTTGAGCCCTCCTGACATGGCACAGTAGAAAGTGCCTGATTCAGAGTCAGACCTGGGTTCAGGTCTTACTGTCTATATGGCCTTAGACCAGTCACTCCCCTTCTCTGGAGACTAGACAACATCTAAAGCCCTTTCCAAGTCTAAATCTATGATCCTCTGATGACAAACCTAGCTCTTTAGCCACCCATCAGGCCCTGCCGTCCCTGGGTAAATTGTGTAAATATATGTAATTGATAATATTCGATATGAGAAGGCTTCCAGGAATCTTTTCATAATATAAAGAAATCACTTTCCACTGAATTGGTTTGAGTCAGTTCACATTTTTGCCCATCCCACACATAGGAGGATCATGGTACAATTTAGAGCTGGAAAGGACAGCTTCTAGGACAACACCCTCATTTTACAGATGAGGAAACTGAGGTGCAGAGAGAGCAAGTAGCTGCCAAAGGTCACAGATTTGAACTCAGATCTTCCTGCAAACACAGGAAGCACTCTGACCGTGGCACTGTGTTGTCATGGAGGAAGGTATCAAACCACTGGCCACACCAACAAGCTGGAATACTTCCTACAGATCTTTGAAGGCCTCTTTGTTCTCCAAGACAAACTGGGAGAAACTCTTGACTTTGGGGTTCAGCTTGTGTGTGAGCTTCACATCTCTGTCTGGCTTCATGTGATAGAAGCGCATCATGTTGGCTATCTCCTCAGCTCCAGGGAATCCCAGCTTCTCATAGGCTTCTGGGGTGATCTTTGAAGGGAGAAAGAGTGAACAAGAGCAAAGAAAGAGATGTTAGCGTCTTACTATCAGGCCTGGAGTTATGGGCTCTCTCCCCCTATTACAATGTAATCTGTTTGAGGGCAGGGATGGTCTTGTAGGCTGGTTACTGTATCCTTAGCACTTAGCAGAGTGCCATACATACATAATACATACATACATATATGTGTATCTATATATAGTAAGTGTATACATGTATAGTAAGTGCTTAGTAAATGTTTCTGTTTCTCTCTGTCTCCCTCTCCCCTTTCTCTTTCCCTCCTTTCTCTTTGTCTCTCCCTCTTTTCTCTCTCTCTGTCTTTCTCCCCTTCCCTTCCTGTAAATAGTATTTTTTTTTTCCAATTTACTAGCCAAATTTAGGGTATGTATTTTTTTTAAATAAGTTGTTCACAATCAAGATTTCTAGTGCCATATGACTGTCCCTTTCTGTTCTTTCTCTATGGAAATGTACATCTGTGTCAGTGTTTGTTAATGAGATTGTAAGATTACAGATTTACAGCCGGAGGGGACCTTAGAAGACATTAAGCCCACTTCCACATTTTATAGATAGGGAAACTGAGGCACAAAGCAGTACATTGGCTTGCCCGAAGATGCGTAGGCAGTAAGTTAGGGACCACAAGACCACATCCAAAACAGACTTAGAAGGGATCTAAGACACCATCTACTACAACCCCTTCGTTTTATAGTTAGGAAAACTGATCCTAGAAGCAAGTTTCAAACAGGATGTCAATTACAGATTCCCACAAGGGATTGTTGTCAAGTCAAACTCTCAGGTGGATCTCAGCTGTGGGAAGGGACCTCAGGAAGAAGAGGAGAAAAAAGAGGAAGAGGAAGAGGAGGAGAAGGAGGAGAAAGTGGAGGATGGGGAGGAGGAGGAAGGAGAGGAGGAGTAGAGGGAGGAGGAGGAGGAAGAGGAAGAGGAGGAGAAAGGAGTAGAAGGAGGAAGAAGGAGGAGGAGAATAAAGAGGAGGAGGAGGGGGAAAAAAGAGGGAGGAGGAGGAGGAGGGGGTAGAAGGAGGAAGGAGGAGGAGGAGGAGAAAGGACAGGGAAGGGGGAGGAGAAAGGACAGGAGGAAGAAGGAGGAGGGGGGGGAGAAGGAGAAGGAGGAGGAGTAACCAACTCATACCTAAAGCAAGAATTCCCTCTATAGACACGCAGACAAATAGTCACCCAGCCTCCCCTTGAAGATTCTCTAGGGCCTTTTCTCCTTCCTCTACTCCCTTGCCCTTAACAGTCCATTCCAGTCTCATTATCATATTTTCAACCAGCAGCTCTCCCCAGAAGCCACAAATCTGTATTTCCAGCCCTGACCTCTCTCCTGAGCTCTACTCTCATCTTCACTATCACCACCAGTCCCTCCCCCTCCACACACACACACAGAGTTATCATCACCTAGATTTCCCACCAGTGCTTGAGCTCCACAGGTTGAAAAGTGACCCCATTATGTAATGTCTTCCTAAACCTGAGTCTCCCTTTGATTTCCCTCTCTCTCTAGGGAGCTACCATTCCTACATCTAATCTTCCTTTTTCAAAACCTTGTTATCTTTGACAATGCTCCCTCAGTGCTCACCTGATACTTGTTACTAAGCCCTCTTGGTTGTCTGTCCACAAAGTCCCTTCTTCTCCATTCCCTCTGCCTCAGCAGAGCTCCCCAGTAACACTCACCTGCTTCCTGCCATGGCTTCCTCTTTCCTCCTTCCAATCCACTCTTTACTCTGCCACCAGCCTAACTGCCTGTTTACCTAGATCTAGTCATGTCATTCCTATGATCAAAACCCTTTAATAGCTTCCTATTGTCCACTGAGTAAAGCTCAAAATCTTTTATCCGGAATTCAAAGGCCTCCACAATCTTTCTGGATCTTATCAACTATTGCTCCCCTTTAACCACACCCTGACTCAGTCAAACTGGGTTACTCTGCGCCTGACATGGCATTGGCCTTGAGAACCCACATTCAAACAAATGCTATTGCCCATGTGACTTTGGACAAATCACTTCTCTGTCAGCCTCAGTTTTCCCATCTTTAAAATGAGGAGATTGGACCCAGTGGCCTCTAAGGTTCCTCCCAGTTCAGTTCTGGATGATTGAGCCTCAGTACTTGTGCTGACTCTATTCCTTTTCCTGAGAATGTCCTCCCTATCCCTCTGTTCAGCATGGTCAGACACTCTCCTCTTTCTCTCTAACCATAAAAATAGATTTAAAGAGATAGGTGAGACACAGGCAGGTAGAGACAAAGAGAAACAGAAAGAGACAGAGAAAAAGAAATTAAGAAGAGAGTTGGAGAGAGAAAGAAGGAAAAAAGACAGAAATAAAGAAGAGAGAGAAAGAAAGAAAAGAGACAGAAAGAGACAGAGGGAAAGCAAGGAGAGATGGAGAGAGACAAAAGAGAAGGAGAATGTTTAACAGGATTACACATGTATAACCAATATGAGAGTGTCTTGGGGAGGGGGGAGGGAGAAAAATTTGGAACTCAAAGTCTCATAAAAGTGAGTAACGAAAACAATCTTTACATGTAATTGGAAAAAATAAAATACTATTTACAGGAAGGGAAGGGGAGAAAGACAGAGAGAGAGAAAAGAGGGAGAGACAAAGAGAAAGGAGGGGAAAGAGAAAGGGGAGAGGGAGACAGAGAAACAGAAACATTTACTAAGCACTTACTATACATGTATACATTTATTATATATAGATACACATATATGTATGTATGTATTATGTATGTATGACACTCTGCTAAGTGCTAAGGATACAGTAACCAACCTACAAGACCATCGCTGCCCTCAAACAGATTACATTGTAATAGGGGGAGAGAGCCCATAACTCCAGGCAGGAGCGGATACTCACTTGTCCTCATCAAGGCTAATCTCTCTGCCAGGGCCCCTGCTCTTCCTCCCTCCTGCTTCCCCTAGCATCTTTCCCAGAATCCATCCCTTCTTCCTCGCGCCTCTTGGGTTCCTCCTTCACATCTAGCTGCTGACATGCTCAAGCACGCTCTCCAGTCCTTCCCTCTGTCTACCCTTCCAACTCCTGTCCCATCTCTCCCTCCTCCTTCGCTGAGAATCTTCTGGCAAAGCTTGTCTCCCAGGAAGCCCCCATTTCCTCATCCTTCCCTTGTGATCTGGCCTCTGCTCTCACCACGTCACCTGAACTACTCCCTCTGAGGTCACCAGGGACATCCAATGCCCCCTATTCATTGTTGGTTCAGCTTGGGCTCCTAGAGTATCTAAGATAGCAGTTCTCAACCTGTGGGTTATGTTCAATTTAAATACATCCTGCATATCAGATATTTACATTATGATTCATAACAGCAACAAAATTACAGTTATGAAGTAACAACGACCATAATTTTAGGGTTGGGGGGGTCACCACAACATGAAGAACTGTATTAAAGGGTCATGGCATCAGGAACTTTGAGAACCACTGATCTAAGAAACCCCCCCTCATTTTGTAGATTTGGAACCTGAGGCCTGGAAAGGCTCCATCCCTTCCTTTGACACTTCCTGTGTGATCTCCAGCAAGTCACTTAACCATGGGCCTCACTTTCCCCATCTGTAAAACGACAGATTAGATGGCCTTTGAGAACCCTTTCCGAATCTACTGATATGATCCTAGGAATCCTTTTGTAAAGCAAATGATTGTTCTGCCAAAAAAAAAAAAAAAGTCTGGGAAAAGGTTCAAATACCATTCATTGGCCTGTCCTGAAAAATCTGCTTTTGCATGGCTCCAGCTCCTTACTGATGATTAAACACTGCTTCCATTACTCTCCTCTCCAGATCACAGCCAAATTAGCCAACAGCCTGACTGGTTTTTGGGCACCAAGTACTAGGGAGTGAAGAGGCCCTAGGGAGGACACAGTCCCTGAGTCTATTGACAATATATAAAGACTGAAGAGAAAAGATGATGGGAAATTGATCCTTCAGGGAAAGGGCAGCTGGGCAGGGCCAGAAATGAGAGCTGTGAGTCAAAGGCTCAGGTTGTCAGAGGACCCTGAGGATAGAAGGAGGAGCAGGGTCATGGGAGGCAAAAGACAAGGTGGCAGCCCTGATTCGGACAGGGCAGACTGGGTCAGCTCCTCGAGCCAGGCATGCGGTGCTCTGTCAACGGGGAGACAACCATACTTTATATCAAAACGTAAGACACTCTTCACAAGTTTGTGCCCAGAAGAGGTAATGTTACAGAGGAAAGACTCTTCCTTTGGTGGCAGGAGACCTGCTTTTGAATGTCACCCCAGTACTTAGAATCCCCGCTCTGGAACTAGAAGAAACCTTTAAAGCCATGGTCTAACCTCCCCCCATTTTATGTCCCAAAAGATTAAGCGACATAAAATGTTGGGATCTGAGGGCTTGACTTCCCAGGGACTTTAGAGGCCTAGTTCAACTCTGTATTTTAGAAAAGAGGAAAGTGAGGCCCAGAGATGTTTCATAGGCTCATGACCCCAGAGCTGGAGATCTTTGTTGTTGTTCAGTCCTGCCTGGCTCTCTGTGACCCCATGTGGGGTTTTCTCGGCAAAGACCCCCGAGGGGTTTCCCATTTCCTTCTCCAGCTCATTTTACTGATGAGGAAACTGAGGCAGACAGAGTAAAGTGACTTACCCAGGGTCACACAGCTAGGAAGTATCTGAGGACAGATTTGAACTCAGAAAGATGAGTCTCGCTGATTCCAGGCCATGCATTCTATCCACTGTGCTGCCAGCTGCCCCAAAAGATACCTTAGAGACCATCTAGTCCAAGCCCCCCATTTCACAGAACAGTAAACTGAGGTCCCAAAAGGTGAGATTCCTTTCCCCACATCTCAGAGATGTTAAGGGGCAGGAGAAGGGTCTGAACTCAAGGGCTGGCTCCAAAGTCTTCCTCCTCCCTGCTGCACCCTGCCTCTCCATGTGCTTTCTCTGCCACTATTGGCCTTCCTATGCTTTCATTCCTTCATTTGCAATGTGGAGATGGTAAGTAACACACCTTGCACTGCTTAACAAGCTTTGTAAGCCTTAGAGAAGCGAGAGCTGTGCCCCTTCCTTTCCTGTCCGTGACAGAGGCCTCCAGGGCTCTTCGGAAGCAAAGCTGGCCTTCCCCAAGGGCTCAGCAAAATGACTGAAAGGAGTCGCATCTTTCCACACCATTTCTAGGCCAGTGGACTAGCCCACACACCAGAAGGAGCATTAAATGGCAGACCAGAAGCGGGCTCACTACTGGGGTTGGGGCGCCACCACGTGGTCAGATCGAGTCCCTCCAGCCTTTCAAAACCTATTGTTCATTGTTTCAAACAAACAGAAACTCTTAACAGCTCAGCCCTTGGAGACCTTTTGTGACCACAGAATTGGAAGGGTCTCTGTAGATGATGGAACCCAGTCCCATAGGCCACAGTCATCACAAAGGCCTGTATCGGGTCATTGCAGCCCAAAGCAGTAATCAGTCTGACCATTTTAACATCCACTCCAAAAGCCCCAATGGCTTCCATGTTGTCAGTCATTAAATCATAAGCAAATCTCCGTGACCCCGTGGCCTTCCTATCCTCCACTGTCTCAAAGTCTGGCCAAGCTCCTGGTCATCGCTTCCATGATGCTACTTGGCCAGCTCATCTTCTACCATCCCCTTCTTGCTTTCAATCTTTCCCAACATCGGGGTTTGGCTTTTTTTTTCCTCATGAATCTCATGGCGTGGCCAAAGTACTGAACCTTCCCTCCTGCCCCCAAAATAAAAGGCACCCTCCTTTGTCACTTAGAATCCTTTTTGCTGTGGCTACAGCCACCCCATCCAGGCTTAAAACCATCTACTCCCTTTCCATGTCTGAGCCAAACTGGGCTACCCCTTCAGAACATTCCATCTCCCACACAGGTGCTGCTTCCCAGGTCTGGAATGAATGAATGTCGACATGAAGGCTTGAGCCAGTGAATGAATGGAGTGGGTGAAGGAAGGAATGCAAATATGCTTGAATGAATGAATGCATACATGAATGGGTGAGTGAATGAAGAAATTGAGAAGATGTCATTAATGCCCACCACGTGCCGGGCACTATGCTAAGCTTTAGGAATACAAAGAAAGGGGGAAAAAACTAGTTCCTGCCCTCAAGAAGCTGAAAATGTAATGGGGAGACAATGAGCAAACAAACATATACAAACAAGCTCTGTACGGCATAAATAAAGGAGGAAATAAGAGAGAGAGAAGGCACCAGAATTAAGAGAGGTTGGGGTAGGCTTCCTAGAGAAGATGGGACTTGAGAGTCCCTACCCTCACCCTTAAAGGAAGCCAGTAGGTGGAGATGACAGGCATGGGGGACAGCCAGAGAAAATGCCTGGAGCTGGGAGATGGAGGGTTTTGTTCATGGAGTAGCCAAGACGCCAAAGAGGCTGATCAGAGGGTACATGGGCTGGGGGTTATAAGGTGTAAGAATACTGGAAGGATGAGAGGTGGAATAGGCTATAAAGGGGAATCTCCCTCAATCTCCCTCAGCTTCCTCATCTGTAAAATGGGGGCTACTATGACATCCACATCACAGGAGCATTGTCAGGTTCAAATGAGACCATATATGAAAAGCTCTTGGTGAATCTTAAATCGTGATGTAAATGTTAGCTATTATTAATTCTTTTTTTTTTTTTTTGGAGGGCAGTTGGGGTTAAGTAACTTGCCCAAGGTCACACGGCTAGTTTTTTTTGTGTTAAGTGTCTGAGGCCGGATTTGAACTCAGGTACTCCTGACTCCAGGGCCGGTGCTCTATTCACTGCGCCACCTAGCCGCCCCAGCTATTATTAATTCTTAAAATGCAAGAATCCTTCCCCATTGCCTAGGGAATCCCATTATCAACCACCAACTGACCCACCCACAAAGATTTTCCCAGAATGCCTAAGTGAAGCAGATGCCTCCACTGAAGTATCAGAAAAGGGGTTCACAATCACTGTCATTTCTGCCCTGTTGAGGCTCACCTTAGAGTCTTTAAACACTTGGAGAAGATGTCAGCATACTGCTGAATTGTCAGGGCTTCTGCACTGAGACCCACAGCCTTGCCCAGGAGCTCATCTGGGGACCGGAAGATGCTAAGGACCGCTGGTCCAAGGTCAGCAACAGAGATGCCATCCATGGGGACATCATTCATAGGCAACACTGGACAAGAACAGAGAACAAGCTATTACAACAGATCCTCCCATGGCAGGTTCCTCCCAGAATCCACTGGCCGTTCAAATACAGCACAAGCTGGGCACAATCACAATAAGTGGTTAAAAGCTACACACAGGTGGGAGACCACAATCTATCCACGAGCTTTTGTTAATCACCGACCTGGGCCATGCTGTGTTAGGCCCTAAGGCTGCATGGACAAAAGCCTGGAAGTCTCTGCCAAGGACCTTGCCCTCTACTGGGAGAAACAACATATGCACAAAGTGAATGCAAGGTAATTGGTGGGGGTATGTGGGGGCACAAATACCTGAGGGGCACCAGAGGAAGTGATCCCTGAGCTAAGCTTTAAAATGAACTAGAGAAGCTAAGAGACAGAGGGAATAAGAGAGAGCGTTCCGGGCATGGGGGAGGGAGAGTCCATCCATGCAAATGCAAAATGTCCCTAAAGAAAACTTGGACTTTTCTGGGTCCAACCTCTCTGGCCACAGGCTGTCTGTGCTCTAGAGCTAAACTCTAGGAGGCAGTGTGGTAAAGGGGAAAGGATACTGCCTCTGGAGCTGGAGGATCCAAATTCACACGTGGGGCAAGTCCCTTCAGCATCCTGGATCTCAATTTTCTCCTATGTAAAATGGGGGAAGTGGACCACATGGCCTCTGGGGGCCCTTTCAGCCCTAGTTCCTCCAAGCAGCCCCCATTACTCAGAATCTTCCTTGCAGCCTTGCTCATTGATGCCCCCGACCCTGCCCCATCTATGACATCTGAGGAAGGAAACTCATCATAGAATCTTGAGTGAGACCCTGTCAAATACCTGGACCAATCCCACTTTGGGGCACAAGTCTCTTGTTCCTGTTGTCTCCTCCATTAGAAGGTCAGCCTCTAAAGGCAGGGATTTTTGTTGAAAGACTTTTTGTCTTTGTACCCACAGGACTCATCACAGTGCCCAGCAGGCACAGGGGCTTAATAGAGCAATATATTTCTAGACTAGCAATTATAGATTAATATAGTGCACTCGTTAAAAATTCTTATTGGTTGATTAGAGATTGCTTTGGAATGTCTGCAGTCTGGAAGTTCCTAAAGCTTTGGGTAGCCAAAGAAACCGTGGCAGATCATTCACTTATTCATTGAATCAAAAATATTTGCTAAGCAAAGTGCTGAGTGCCCGGCTCTGACTCCCTTCTGGTCTGAATGGTCTCAGGCTGAGATCAGCTGCGGATCATAGAATCTTAGGATCCCAGATCCAGACCTGAGAGGGGCCTCAGAGGCTGCCCCCTCTCATCTTACAGAGCAGAGGGTTCTGCTCAGGGAGTTAGAAGGTCACAGCTCTAGAGCTGGAAAAGACCTCTAAGACCCTCAAGTGGCACTTGCTCATTTTACAGATGAAGAAACTGAGGCCCAGGAGAAGAAGTGACCTGCCAAGGTCACAAGGTCAGAGGCATGATTTAAACCTGGGTACTCAGACCCCAGATCCACAGCTTTTTCCACTACCTGACAATGCCTCCCACCTCCCTCCCTCCCTCCCTCCACCAGGGCCTGGCATGGGACCACAGCCTTGAACGGACCCAGAAGGGACCCCAGGGGGCGTCTAGGCCAACTCCTTCTTCCCTGTTTTATAGATAAAGAAACTGAAGCTAGGGAAGGAAGGAAGGAAGGAAGGAAGGAAGGAAGGAAGGAAGGAAGGAAGGAAGGAAGGAAGGAAGGAAGGAAGGAAGGAAGGAAGGAAGGAAGGAAGGAAGGAAGGAATGCACAGTATTGATCCCTGCTAACCCTCACAGCCATTTCCTAACATACACAAATTGTAGTAGTCGCCATCAGATGCCTTCACGGGCTTCCAGATGCTTAGAAAGTTCTCAAAGTAAGGGGATATCCTGACGCTGGTCATGGGCACGCCGAGGCTCCAGAAGTACTCTTCCACTTCTCCTTTCCCATCAAAGTGCGGCACCTCCAGTTTCCCTTTGGTCAGCTGCTTGACATTCTCCAGACCACTGTAGACCACATGCTTCAAGCCTAGCTGTTTACTCACATCAGCTATTGTTTTCCCCTGTGAACCAAAAATATCAAAAGAAAAGGAATTTTTCATCGCTTTTATTCTAGCTCCTTTTGCTCATTGTTCACAGTTTTCACTTTGACATCTATTCTCTGATCATTATCCTCATGAAACACCACCAAATAAGAGCGAGTGATAACGAAATGAAAGCGGCAGCACTGCGGCCACTAGAGCTAGTTGGCCTTGGAGACAGTTCAAGTGTCCTCGGATGCATCCCAGCCGGGGAACCCTGGGCAGGGCATTCACTTCTCGTGGCCCCAGGGAGGAACCCGGGAAGACCATAAACTCGAGAGCAGGTGTGGATCTTTGTTGATGGAAAGAGTTCCTCTTGGGCCAATGAAACAACATGTCCGTGCCCTATCCCAATGGGGGCCATGGGAAACACAACAGGAAGAGATGAAAGGAGGGAAGGTGGGAGGAGCAGAAAACTGAAAACCTAAGAAAAAGTTCTGGTCAAGAAGCATGGCAATGAACATATTATTTGAATTTGCCCCTCATCATTCCATTGGGCTGCAACCAATGACCATGTTTTACATAAGTATAACTCCGTATATTATGAATTTGGATACATGCAGCTATTTCAGGGAATTCATCATTTGAACTAATTGAGACCTCCAAGTATTCCACCCAGTGAAGGGTGCTAGGCTTTTTGGGCCAGGAGGAGGCAGAGGAGAGGAAAAAGATTCATAAGACATAGCCTCAGCCTTCAAAGAGCTTTCAGGTTAGTAATTCAGAGACCTCCGGACTGTCCTCTCCCAGAGGAGCCTGGTAAAGGGGGTGGAGGAGGGAGAGAAGGGTACAAGCATCTATTAAATACTTGCTTTGTGCCCACCAATGTGCTAAGGAAATGAATGAAGGGTGGCAGCACCTTAAGCTTCTGACCTTCATCCCCACTGGCTTTGCCTTGACCCAGGAAGATCCAGTTCGGTTCGAGTTCCACCTCTGACATATCCAGGTTGTGAGCCCACGTTTTTCATCACTTAACCTCTGAGTGTTCTAGGCAACTCTCACAAGCTATAAATGGCAGAGAAGCTGCCAGCCTGCAGTGACCCAGGGAGTTTCCTCATCTAGGCCCTCTCGGGGCTGATGAAATCATGCCTGATTCCTGTAACTTTTCCTTAAAGGCTTACCAATCCACTTTGTCACAACAACCCTGGGATCTTCTGATCCTTATCACCCAGAAGGACCTGGTTGTTATGGAGGACATGATGGGAACCTTGGGGAGAAATGAGTACTCTATCTAGAAACTGTGATGGAGAGGGAGAAAAGCCAGGCATGCTGAGTCATAGAACCTAGATTTGAAGAGAGCAAATTTCAAAGGATTTGGGGAAAGGGCTGATAGGATCTCACAGACCAAAAGTTCTGGGAGGATTAGCAGGATTCAGGTGGTGGTGAAGTGGGTAGAGTGTCATAGTGGGAGGCAGAAAGACCTGAGTTCAAAACTTGCCTCAGCCACTTACTAGCTATGTAATCTTGGGAAAGTTGATTGGCCTTTCTCAGCCTCAGTTTCCCCATTGGTCAAATGCACCTTCTCTACTTGCTAGGGTTGTTGCTAGAGACGACTATCATTAGTATATGCTTCGTGTCCTTCCTCAGACACTTGCTATCTTGTACGACTTCTCTGTCCCTCAGTTTCCTCATCTGTAAAATGGGAAGGGATGGCTTTGAAGCCTCTGAAGTTTCTCCCAGAACCAACTGTACGATTTCATGATCCTAAGTCAGAGCCCAGTAGAGGCCTTTGTGCAAAGGTGGATGCACCAATGAGATCCTTGTTAAGAAACAGATTAGACTAAATCACCTAAGTCACTTCCAAGGATCCTTCCAACTCAGATGTGGGGATTATTAGCCCATTTTCCAGGTGAGGTAAAGGAATCTGAGGAATTAAGTGACTTGCCACAACCAGGAAATGGCAGAGCAGATGTTTGCACCCTGTTTCACCTTGGGCAAGTCATTCCATTTCCCTGGGCCTTGGTTTCCTCATCTGTAAAATGGGGAGGTTGGGCTTGCCACCTCTGAGGACCCTTCCAGACCTAAAACATAGGAGCCAGGGATCCTCAATCCTCTTCTTTTTCAAGGACAGCTCCCAGCATTCCAGAGGGATCTCACTTTCGGGTTTTTCCTCTGAGTAGGTGTATAAACTTGATTGTATGGATTCCTCAGCTTCTCTTTAACTGCTTCTAATAAAGATAAGGACTGGATCTGTGAAGATGTGGATTCTAGGAAATTCCCTCTCTCCCGGGAGTCGGCACTTTTTCTGCAATTTGTCATAATGGGGAGTTCCCTGGCACCCTGAGGGGCCAGGTCTGTCTTGACTTCAGAGCCAACACCACGGCAGGGCAGCCTTTAGCTACTTACAGGCTTTTCCAAAGCCCTTCAAGGTAACCAAGATCACCAAAGAAATGGCTCTAGAGTCTAGTCTAGAGCAAGAACTTTTCTCTTTTTTGTGCGTCTTCCACCCCCTTGGAAAGGCTGGGGAAGCCTTGGGGCCTAGATGAACAGAGGCATCGGTAATTCTCTCTTTCTCCTCCACATAAACACAAGGGACACAGGACTTGGAGAGGCGCTGAATCTCTATCATAGGCTAGCAAGTTCCTATGGGATATTTCTAACCCTATGTATAATTCTTGACTCAGGGTCCCTAAAGCCTCCAGGTTTACTCGTACCTGGCCTGGGAACTGACCCGGGCAGATTTTTTGTTTTCTTATTTCTTCTTTATTATGCTGGAGTTTGCTCCAAGGAATCCAAATGTAGCTTAGACATAGCTAAGGTCCAATTTTCCCTAAATGTAGGTAATAGCATCAAGAGTCTCCACATAAAAACTCAGGGTAATAAATTGACATTAAGCCTTTATATCTCACTCCAAGTGAAATCTTTCAGAAAGAGAGAGAGAGAGATTTGTGCTGCCACTTTGTGGGTTAGACTTTTCTAAAAGGGAAATACTTTTTGGACCTTCTAGACAGCAACCTTCTTTCCCACCGGATTTGCATTGTCTATAAAAGAAGGTGTCCCCTTCATTGATCCTCCAGTCACAAAGGTTACATGGGTAAACTGATTCTTCCTTTTCCCAGAGGCAAAGCTGCCCAGGAGTTATCCCCCCTTCTCTAAAAGACCTATACTCTGAACACTTGAACTTGAGCTCACCCATGAGGAACCCTCATGACTGGTGGTGCTAACTCTGTGTGCCTCTGTGGGCAGAAGGCTAGATTCTGGTACAGCAATGCCTAGAAGATTGGAAATTCATCCTCTTCTACACAGGAAATTGGGTTGTTCAAGAAGGAAAGGGACCTGTGTGTAAAAAAATATTTATAGCACCTTTTGACTGGCAGTAAAGAATTAGAAGTTGAGGAGAAACCCATCAGTTGGGAAATGTTTGAACAAGCTGTGGTATGTGTTTATGATAGAACACTGTTGAGAGTGAAAGACACTCTCAGAAAAACCTGGAAAGACTTGCATGGGCTGATGCAAAGTGAAATGTACTGCATACAAAGTTAACAGCAACATTGTAGCAATGATCCCTGTTGTAGGGTATTTACCACTATGCTGGAGAGTAATTGTCATGACCACCAAAGAGCTTTAAAGCAAAGCAAAAATTTATTGACAGGTTCTAACCTGGGCGCGACCCGATCGATTGGGTGGAACCCCGATGATTGACAGGTTCGAACCTGGGTCTCTCTCGACCGATTAGGTGGAACCCAGATGCCTTCTACCGTGTCCTTTTTATCCTTAGCTACTAAAGCGGGTGCTACGGGGTGGGTTTTGATTGGCTGGCAGATCTGTGGGACCCTTAGCTACAAGGCTCCAGGTGGGTGCAACGGTTCTGGCCGTCATGCCAAGACGCAGGCGCCTTGAACAGGATGCTGTCATTGGGAACAGGCTAGTTTTGGAAGCAGAGAGGGGTACGGGGCATGGTGACCCGGGCACGTAGGAGAAGAAAAATGAAGACCTAGATGGGTTCCCACACCCCAGCCTGGCTCAGAGGCAGGTTCATTGTCTTCTAACTTGCTGATTTCTAATTTCTCAAAGTATCACTTAACTGTTTCCTGGCTACTTCATTCTTAAATCCATGAAGTTTCTATTTAACTAGTTCCTGCCCATTTCACCTGTGAATGACTTGGCTGTTCTCAGCAATACAACAATCCAAGACAGCTCTGAAGGACTTAATGATGAAAAATGTTCTCCATCCCCAGAGAAAGAACTGAAGGTGTCTGAATACAGATTGAAGCAGACTTTTTTTTCCCTATGTTTCCTTTCACAATATGACTCCTAGGGATATGTTTGCATGACTACACATGTAAAACCAATAATGAGTTGCTTGACTTTCCAATGGGGGGAAGGGAGGAAGAAAATTTGGAACTCAAAAGTTTTGAGAACAAATGTTAAAAATCGTTTTTACATATACCTGAGGTAAAAATAAAACACTAAATAAAAGAAAAAAGAGGAACCTAGCTCTCTTCTCAAGCCAAGGAGGCAGATATGTGCCACTTTCACCATGTGCTCTTGTAGTGATTCTCTCAGAGCCCCAGTCACCACCATCTCCTAGGCTGGGGAAATCGATTCTTAGGCACTTTCCTCTTGGACTACATTAAGCACATGTTGATTCCAGCCATGTGGCTGTACTGAAAGTCCCCATCAAGGCTCCCAACGGGGAAGGGGGGAACGATATACTAACACTCTGCCATCCAAGAAAAAGGCAAAAGGGAGAATAGTCTTGCTATCATTTTCACCAGTACAAAAGACAGGGTCTTAGGATAAGTCCATCCTCACATGTCCCAGTCAGCCAACCATCTTGGGATCAGTTCCAACCAGTCAGGAGTTAGAAACTGTCCTTTCAAGGTGCCGGTGCACATGTATACTCCATAGGGGAGAGATATACTCAACTGGATGGGGGAACCCTGCCTCATCAATGGTTCTTTATACTGATCAAAATGAGAACCATCAACTTTGGGCACAAGACAATGCAGTCTTGAGAGTTTATATGCATACATTGTGCTCTTACTGGGATATAAGGCCACCTACTCATTAGCACTGGACAGGGGCTGCCCAAGCTCTAGAACCCCTGTGTTGATAGGCATACTCCTGTTCCCTACCTGCTGCACTTCCTTTTCCTTGCTGAAATTATCCCAGTAGGTGGTCACCAGAAAGGCACCATAGGCGCCTTTTAATGCTTCCTTCACAGACTGTTGGTCATTCAGGTCACAGTTCACCACTTCAGCTCCCAGGTCTCGTAGCGCCAGGGCAGCAGGTTTGGTCACATTCCGGGTCAATGCTCTTACAGAAAAGTCTTTGCCCTCCAAAAGGGCTCTGGCAACAGAACCACCCTGAGAACCTGGTAAGGAAGAAAATCAATTTTAAAATGAGAAAATGCCTTGATGAATGAATGGATAAATATGTGTATGTGTATATACAGATTGTGTGTGTGTGTGTATGTGTGAGGAATCAAAAAGAGATGCTCTCAGAACCCTTGGTTTTGAGTCAGAAATTCTCGGATTAGTGTATTTGTACCCATAATTACTGATTGTGTTAAATTATTCCACTTTACTGATCCTGTTTCCTAAGGGTTGAATTAGAGCATTACGATCCCAATTCTCCCCACCCTTGTCCTCATTTATTTATATAAAAAAGGATTGCTAGGAAGCAACTTAATATGTAACAGAACGAACCTGTCTTTGGTCCCTTCTTTTGTGGGCCCCACCCCTCCTCTGGGACCTCTGCATTCCCTACCCTCCTCTAGCCCTCCTATGGGGAGTAGACACTCCTATGGAGTGGGGGTGGGGGGCCTCAAATGCACTCATAGACATAAAGGACTATGCAGACTTTAGTTATTCTCATTTTAATTCTTATTTGCAGCCACAGCCTTCAGTTCTCAGTCTGGTAATGACTTTCTTTCCTGGGCTTTCTACTGTCTTCCTGCTAAGCTCCAACAGTGTTTATGGGGCAATAACAGAGAGTGTTGGGAAATGTTTAACAAGCAGGTGGAGTGAGGTGGGATGGGGTGGGGTGGGGAGTGTATACACCCCATACCTTTAACCTTAATCTGTCTCATTAGCACCACTTTCTAAAGTCTAGAACAATAACAGAACAATAAATTAAACCGGATTTATAGCAGTCACTGATTTAGGAGGCATAATCGCTGACAATAAAAATTTGAAAATCCCTTCTGCCCCAGGGTGAAGCTGGTAGTGCCACCAAACCCTGCTAGTATGCTAAGTCACAAGGTTTTAGCAGATGAGGTTGGACACCTGGAAGCTGGGAGGGCAGGGTCCATATTTAAATTGGAGACTCAAAAATTAAAAAACTTAGCCATCCAATGCATTCAAAAAACTGTGAGTTGTTGATGCTGCCATTTGGGGAAAGGGTCCCTTAGAGCCTTCTCTTTTCTCATGCTGTTCTGGCACTTCTGGTTCCCACCCTGGACACTGTTTGCTCCCGTATCTAAAGTATAAGAGCTTTGCCAGCTGGGTCAGAGGCTTCTTGCCATCTTATTGCTGGCTCTCAGTAATCACCATTGCCTTTGCCAAATACACACAGACCATCTCTTTAAAGCCAGGTTCAAGAATTTTACCAAGAGAGAAAATCAAGCTCACTGGGCCTACAATTTGTGTAATTCCTCCAGCTGGGCTTCCAGTCAGGAAGCCCCAAGTCTGAACTGGCCTAAGATACCTACTAGTCAAGTGATCCTGGGCAAGTCATTTGGCCTCTGTTTGTCTTAACTTCCCCAATTGTAAAATAACCTCTAAGTTACCTTTCCACTCCAAATCTATGATCAGTCTCTTGATTTATTATCATTTCTAGGTTACAGATGGAGAAACTGTTGCTTGGAGAGGTTGTGACTTTGCTAATAGGTTGTTAATGTCTGAGGTATGATTTAAACCCCAATCTTTCTAACTAAATCCAACACTCTATGTACCATTCCACACGGACTTTTGTAGCTTCTTGTCAGAAGAATACATTTCCTAGCTCTTCCCATTCACCCCAAATACACTTTCTTATCCCTTTTCAAACTAATAAAATGAAGAGACTGGGGGAGCTGAAGATACAGCCTGTCTTGTTAAAAAAAAACTCACAGATTTACACAAGCCAAGGCATGATCCCCTTAAATCAGTGGTTCTCAATCTTCCTAATGCCGCAACCCTTTAATACAGTTCCTCATGTTGTGGTGACCCCCAACCATAAAATTATTTTCATTGCTACTTCATAACTGTAATTTTGCTGCTGTTATAAATTGTAATGTAAATATCTGATATGCAGGATGTATTTTCATTGTTACAAATTGAACATAACCCACATGTTGAGAACTTCTGCCTTAAATAAGCAAATAAACAAAGGCAGAAACATATAACAGGGAACTCCTTCAGAGAACATTTCCTGAAATCAAATCAAATTAAATTCTTCTTGCTACCAACACATGAAATTCAAGTAGATCCTTTTGTTAAAGATTACTAGAAGAATCAGATTGAAAACTGAAATTAAACTTACAGATCAATGAGCCCTCACCCCCCATCTGATATTTGAGGAAGCTGAGGAACAAGGAGGTTTAAACACTTGCCCAAGGTAAAACAGGGTCATCAAGTCCCATCCCCTCCCATTTTATACAAGTAAATGAGGTCCAGAGGTGAAGAAGTTTGCCCAAGCCATACAGCTATTAAGTAGCAGAGGAGAAATTTGAACTCAGGTCCTATGCCTCCTGTGTCTCATCTGCCTCTATTCTTTTCACATGTCACACTCCTACCAGCATCCAATGATAAGACAGCTTAAGCCTGGCGGCACTGGAGAAATAAAATCTTCAGCCAACCTTCCACTGGAAAAAGGGAGCACTTTTTACCTGTTGCCCCAAACACAACGATGACTTTCTTGCTTGCCATGGTCCTGAGTGTAACATAAGTAGGACAGCCTTGGAGAAGGTTTTCCCTTATCCAGCTTCAGCACCAGACTGGGGAGCCCTGCCTTTCATGTCAGAGCATATCAGAGTCTCAGACCGCCCTGCCCCACCTTGTCCTGTTCTTGAACAAATCAAAATAAGATGTGATGCTTTCTCTGACTCACCATGATGCTGCAGTTTTCTTGAGTGGAAAGAAGACTAAACCTAGAGTCAGGAGAGACCTAGATTTGAATTCCACCACTGAGACTTAGGTTTGTGACCCAGGGCAAGTCAATTAACCTTGGTGAGCCTCAGTTTCCTCATCTGTAAGTATGAGGATGCATGTAGATATGACTAAGGCAAGGTGATCAGAGCTTCTCACTAGGGCTGCCAAATCTAGAGAACACAGCTCTCTGAAGCAAGTGGAATAACTGACCTTAGCTCTTTCTTTGCAAACATGGGTTAAAATGGGAAATTATCACGTGGTAGGGTTTCCTTAAGAAGTGAGGTGGCAAAGTAAACAGAATGCTGGGTCTGGAGTCAGAAAGACCTGAATTCAAATGCTGCCTCAGACACTAGCTATATGACTTTGGGCAAGTCACTTAAACCTGCTGGCCTCAGTTTCCTCATCTGTAAAAAAAACTAGAGAAGGAAATGCAAACTGCTGTGGTCTCTTTGCCAAGAAAACCCAAATGGGGATATAAGGAATTAGACATGACTGAAATGACTCACCAGCACCTCAACTCCAAGTATTCAGGCAGAGTCTGTGATTTTGGCAGCATAGAAAATTCTCGCTCTGGGTGCTACTTCCACCAGGGCAGGGGGCAACTTCGTTCTACCCCTTAAGGACTTGCTTGAGGACCAGAGAAGTTGCCTAGTGTCACACAGTTAAGAAATGTCAGAAGCTGGAGGAGGTATGAAGGCTTACTGACTCCACCCCCAAATAGCAGTCATGGGATATCCCTAGTGACACCCCCATGAGCCCCTCAAGCCCTGAATGATGCCTTGGGGTGGTGGAGAATGGTGTCATACTTGAAGCAGGGGTATAACCATAACTCTCTAGAAAATGAGTTGATGGGCACAGAGCTGCAAGTCAGATGGATACTTAGTTCTACATGCAAGATGATCCTACCCAGTCTACCTTGCTTAATGCCAATGGCTGTAACTCACTCCACTCTTTTCACACCCCTAGAGTTGGATCTCCCTGGCACCTCAATCTGGTTTCTTGGCATCAGTCTCGTCCACCCAGCTTCTGGATACCATCTGGCTGGTTATTCTTTCTTTTACTACTGGGAGCTGCCATCACTAGTCAACCATGCCTCCCGACCAACCCTCCCTTCTCTAAGAAAGGTTTCTGATGGAGGGAGTGGAGGGGGATCTGTGTTGTGGTTAAGTTAGAGTTGCTCTGGAGACCCCAAAATACCAACACACCAGGTCCTGCCAAATGAATTCGACCTAAGTCTACTCAGCTAAAGAAAAGTAAAGTTTATTAAAAGTTCACCATATTGGGTAGACTCTTAAGGAGCCTAGGTATCTGTGATGCTTGCATTGGACAAGCAGGACAGAGTAAGTCTGTTCGAGGTCATTCTATGGCTCTCACTCAAGTTGGGGAAAGAAAGGGTCTTATATACAGAAAGATTGTGGGAGTAATCTAGGGTTGGTCTAGAGGAGGAGTTTGAGGAGGGTCTTCAGGAAGAGTCAATGGGGTCACACTCCAGTAATGAGTTTGGAGGGGGGTCTTCAGGAGGAGTCAATGAGGTCAGTGAGTGATTAGGGGTGGGAAGTTGGCTACCTGGAGCCAGCAGACAATGGTGGGTGAGGCCAGTTCAAGGATGGATAGATATTTTGATGCTCTCAGAACCCTCTTGCTATCTCCCCAGTTACTACCCGAGGAAGAGCTCGTTTCTTTTCCAATTGACATATATGGCATTCTTCTGCTATCTGTTTTAACATTGAATGAGAGATACTAATACCTCTATCTTGTGCCCACCGGTGTGTGGCCTGGACCCCTAAATGGCCAGCTGTTTGGTGAACCCATTTTGCTACTACTGGATCATCAGTTGTCAAAGTAGGTACAATATGTTCAGTAGCAATCTTTGCCAGTTGATC
>CM053593.1:378891117-378931086 GCA_028646575.1 Pseudocheirus occidentalis
GGCATCAGTTGAATCTCATTGTTATCTGAAACAAAGGATTGAAGATAGAAACAGAAACAGTTTAGTACAGATACATATCTATATCTTTATCTATATCCATATCTATCTATATGTCTATATTTATATCTATCTATATATCTATATATATATACATCTCTACACATACACACACACACACACACACACACACACGGATGTCAAAGGAAAGGATAATGCCAGGGAAGGAATACCTGCAAGAAAAACAAAATTCCTGATCCTGAAAGGGAATTAAAATGAAAAACTAGAAAGAGAGAATCAAAGAATTAGAATTTAATGGAAAGCTTGACATTTGGGGAATGTTTGAACAAATTGTGGTATATGAAGTATTATGGTACCATAAGGAATGATGGAAGATATTATTTCAAAGAGTACTGGATAGTACAAAGTGAGCAGAAGCAGGAAGGAAAAAGCTCTAAAGGAAAAAAAAACTTTGAATTCCATGTTACTCAACTCTTGACAGAGAGATGATGAATTCAAGATGCAGGAAAGGGCATGTGTTTGGGGGGCATAACCATTATGCACATTCATCTTGCTTCAAAATACTTATTTGTTACAAGGGACATTTTCCCTTCTTTCTCTTGTGGGTTTTTTTTTCTTTTGGTGAGACAACATGGTGGAAAGGAGATTTAGAAATAGTGATGCAAGAAAAAAAAGGCCATTAAAACTTTTTTAAATGGACAGAAGAAACCAGTGAAGGAAGCTCAGAAGGAAGCAGAGCAAAGCAGGACACTTTTGAAAGTAACGTGTGGAACTTATTTTATATTTTTTTGATAAAAAGAAAGTGGGGATTGGTGGTTTCATAGGCAGTCCTCTTTTGGTGCCACGTTTTTTTGTTAAGTCCAGAATAAGAAAATAAATTTAATTTTTAAATGAACAAACAAAACATTCTTCCATTTTTGCCGGCTTTTAATTTTTCTTTGATGTTTGCTCTTCCACCTCTACATTCCCATTTCTACTGTTCTTTTTATGAATCAAATGATAAGAAAGAAGTAAGTACAGATACCACATCATCTTGATTTCCTCTTCCTGGCCAAAGTCACTAAAAGCAATGGCTTCCAAAAAACTTTACTACCAAGGATTTTGTTTTCATCTGATCCCATCTCCCATTTTTCGTTTTTTTCTTGTAGCTCAGTTTCTACTCTTATGGCCTACAACCTGTATGTGCAAGCATGAACAGTAGCCTGAGGAGCCCCAGGATAAGCCATTTCAGACTGTCTTTGGTCTCCAGCAGATGTATTTACATTGAGAAAAGTGCCTTAGGAAACTGTAGGATGTTTTCCTTGTTGCTTCCATTCTTTTTCATATGTATTCACTACTGATGGTAATATTTCTTGTATTCCATATTTATGGTCTTTTTTCTATTTGTCTCTCCTCAAAGGAGAAGAGAGAAGAAGCAGTCGCTTCCACCAACATCTCTTCAACAGATTCAAGCCCAGACAATGCCACAAATGACAGCAAACTCATTTTTTTAACCAAGGCTACAAATCAATTAAAGGTACTCTAGTTTGTGCTGAAGTTTTCATTTTTAATTTATTGACCATCTTCTTTTTCCTAGTTTTAAAATAAATGTTATTGGCACGTTTTGTTTCTACATCACCTACATTTCTGTTTTAAAATAAATTTGTTTTCTTTATGAAAAGAAATGACCTGTCTTTCCTAATGTTCTCCTGACCCCCCCACCACTGATTTTTTAAATTTCTTTTTCAATTTACATTATTGTCAGGTATTTTTCTATCATTTCTAGTTTATCCTTTTGTGAGATTTCTTTTTTGGAAATGAGAGTCTCGTATTAATGAATTTTGGGACTTGGGTTACATTTTTCCCCTGGATTGAAAGTTTTTGTAATTCCTTTCAAAGATCAGGAGTCCAAAATTTGTAAATATAAAGTGTAAATATAAGCATCAGTGCTTTAAAACAAGAAGGGTGATTTTCCTGGCTTCCCAGGTAACCATCCTTTAGCATCACTGAAATTTTAAAATGGACATAAACAGTATGTGCAATAGACTTGGCATTCTGTAGAGCATTGCCTGAATATATCCCAGATATGGCTCATTTACATCACTCAAACTCACAAATTCAAGCCTTATCATAAGCTTTACAGGTATTTTACGCAGACTCTTATCATAAAAAAGATTAGGAAATGATAATAACTTGTGAACCACCGTTTAGAAAAGTATTATAGTTCATGTTCTCAATTTTTTCCATCATTTCTGCATGAAATCTTTTGAGTCCACCATAAAGAATTGATGATGAAACCAATGTGACAATCCTTAGGGCCCACAGCTACAGCTACAGAGCCTTAAGTGGTAAGATTACAAGTTCAATGGACAGATTTGTGGAAGAGTGGAATCAAAGAAAGAATAGACAGAATCCCTGCTCAGGGTGGAAAAGACAAGGATAAAGCATAACAGAGAGAAGTCAGAAGCTTTCAACCATTGTTTCTCTTTCATTTTCCTGCCAAGAAAAATTATCAGTGTAGTGTCAATAACAAAAGAAAAATGCCTTATAGGAAGTTGAAAGCCAAGAAAAATAGAGTGGAGATAAATGTACTCTTGACTTTCAGTTGCGATATAAAGTCAACAGGTCTACATGAGCCACATTCCATGGTGCAGAGAGAGGAGGTGAGTGCGATCACTCTGTTCATCTTTTTGAAGATTGTGGTCCTTCAAAGATTCATCATTTGAAGAACAAAGAATGAAGAAATGTCTCAATTCTCAAAAAAATAAAAGAAACAAAGAGTGGAGTCTGAATTATAGGCCAATGACCTCGAATTTGACTGCTATCAAAATTCAAAGCCATATCAATAAAGAATTGGTTAGTGAACATTTAGAAAAGAAAATTATCGCACGGGGCTCACATAGCTTCATCACTAACAGTTGCAGACAGATATATCTAATTTTTTACACAATTATTACGCTAATCAAGAAAATTCTGTAGATATATTCCCATTAATCATTTTGCAAAATCTCTCATGTTCCTGACAATAGGATGGAAGGCATGTGAGCTAGTCAGTGGACAACCAGACTAATGGCCAAAGCCAGGGAACTCCTGGTTAGTTTTAGGTCACATTTACACAGAGAGCTATATTTGGTCCTCTGTTCTGTAACATTTTTGACAGTGAATTGCATAAAACACTGATGATATATGAATCAAATATGAACATGATGCAAAGATAGGCGAGGTAGCTATGGAATGACAAAATGAGAAAGAAGTCATCATAGCCTAGAATACTTGGCCAAATCTACGAAGATCGTATTTCAAGGAGAAAAATTCAAAGTCTTAAACTTGGGTACAAAAAAGAATCAACTTCTTAAGTCAAAATAGCAGGAGTATGTCTAGACAGCAATTAGTCTGGAAGGAAATTTAGCAATTTCAGTAAATGACAAGCTCAAAGTAGAACCTGGCAACAGAGGCAGGGACATAGGAGATTGGGGGACAGGCTCACTGGGGTAGTTTGGACATGACTTGTTTTTAATGAGCCCCGATTTTATATTAATGATTTGTTGTTTCCTTTTCTAATTGGTTACAAATCATCCCTTTGTTGTTTCACTCTGGAATTTTTCCAACAATTTTAGCTAAGGTTCACTAGTCTGTAGTTCCAAGAATTGACATTTATCCCCTTTTTCCTAATCAGGACAATATTTATCTCTGTGCAGATCTTTGGCTCTTCTCCATAATCATTCAGACATCACCCATAATATTTCAACTATCATCCCCAAAAATTTTTCAGTGTCATGAGGTGTAGTGACTTGAACTTGATAAATGCAGCTTATGTCAGTCTTACTATTTCCTCATGGATCTTGGTTTTCAATTCCTGTCAGCACAGAAACCCAGGAGACTTAGTTTGAGACCAACCAGAACTTAATATTCCATCTAAGGAGCTAAAGCTTAAAAGAGGGTTAAACCAAAGAATAATACAACTAGTTAAAATATTATTGCAAATCTAGAGATCCTCCCAAAGGAGCCAAAAATAATGCTATAACTGCAAGAAAAAAATTTAAGGGAAAAAATGAAGTTTTCACAAAGACTACATGAATACTTGGAAGAAATTAAGCAAGAGATTAAAAAACTGAAAATCTCTGGAAGAAAAATTTGGAAGGAGCATAAATACTTTAGAAGAGAAGGTGGCATTATCCAAGTACTGGAAACCATAAAAGCTAAAATAGAGTAAAAAGAATTGAATGATCGCACAAGACAAAAATAAATAGAAATAGAACAAAAAACATTGGAAAATTTGAAGAAAATGTACAATATCTGATTTTTTAAACTGAGTTGGAAAACAGATAAAAGGAAGATCATTGGACAGAGGAACATCGGGATTTTTGTAAAAAGCCTGGGCACTCACTATATTCCAGAAGATCATAAATTTAAACTGTCCAGATTTCTTAGCACTAGGTGGCGCAGTGCTGGACCTGAATTCAGAAAGACCAGAGTTCCATTCTAGCCTCTGACACTGACAACTTGTATGACCTGTGCAAGTCCCCTTTTTCTGTCTCAGTTTCCTCATCTGCAAAATAGAGACAATAATAGCACCTACCTCCCAGAACGGTGGTAAAGATTAAAGGATATCATATTCCTAAAGCACCTGGCAGACCATAAAGCACCACACAATTATGTAAAGGTTTAGGGAATGTGTAAATCTCCTCCTAAAAGAAAAAGTTCCAGAAACATCATAACCAAAATCCAGGGCTCCTACATAATGTAAGGCATCAGAAAGAAGTTGTTCAAAGTCTTAAGGAGCTATAGTAAGGGAAACTCAAACACTAGCAACTTCTACCATAAACAAGAGGAGATGTTGGAATCTAATATTCTAAAAATTATTTTTATTTTGTTAGATATTTTCATTTACATGTAAAAATTATTTTAAAATTGAGTTCTAAATTCTTTCCCTCCTTCCTGCCATCCCTTTGAGAAGACAAGCAATTTTATTTCTATTATACATGTGAGGTCATGCAAAATATATTTCCATATGAACAGAGTTGCAAAAGAAAATACAAAATATTATTTTTATTATCTATTAAACACTAGATAAAAAACAAAGCTATAAAAATAAAGATAGTAAAAAGAAGTATGCTTCTTTTTATCAGTTATCTCTCAGGAGGTGGAGAGCATTTTTTATCACAAGTCCTTCAAAACTGTTTGAGATCATTGTCTTGATCAGAGTACCTGAGTCTTTCGCAATTGATCATCCTTATAATATTGCTGTTACCATATAGAATGTTCTCCAGGTTCTGCTCACTTCACTTTGCACCAGTTCATACAAGTCTTTTCAGGCTTTTCTGAAAACATCCTGCTAGTAATTTTTTATAGAACAATACAATAGTATTTCATCACAATCATATGCCACAATTTGTTCAGTCATTCCCTCGTTGATGAGCATCCCCTCAATTTCCAATTCTTTGTCACTACAAAGAGAGCTACTATAAATATATTTGTACAAATAGGTCCTTCTCTCTTTTCTTTGATCTCCTTGGGATACAGACACAGTAGTAGCATTGCTGGGTCAAAGGAATTGCTGTTTTATAGACTTTTGGATATCGTTCCAAATTGCCCTGCAGTATTGTTGAATCAGTTCACAACTTCACCAATAGTGCATTAGTGTCCTAATTTTTCCACATCCCAATGAATATTTGTTATTTTTCTTTTCTGTCACGACACCTATAGGTGGGAGGGAGTATCTCAGAATTGTTTTCATTTACATTGCTCTTATCAGTAAGGGTTTAGAGTACATTTTTTTCCTGTGACTATTAATAGCTTTGATGTCTTCTTCTGAAAATTGCCTGACCATTTATCAACTAGAGAATGGCTCTTATTTTATAAACTTGACTGAAGACTATCAGAGAAACTTGCTACCAAAATTTTCCTGTTTTCTGTTTTCCTTCTAATTTGGGCTGCATTAGTTTTGTCTGTGGGAAAAAAAAGCTTTTTAATTACATGTAATCAAAAATACCTATTTTATTTCCTGTTATCTCCTCTACCTCTTGTTTGGTCATAAACTTATTCATAGATCTGACAAATACATTTTTCCCTACTCTCCTAATTTACTTCTGATAGCTCCCTTTTATATTTATTCATCCATTTTGACCTTTTCTTGGTATACAGTGTGTAATATTAGTCTTTGTGTCATTTCTGCCAATCTGCTTTTCAATTTTCCCAACAATTTTTGTCAAATGGTGAGTTCTTGCCCCTAAAGTTCAGATCTTTGCATCTATTAAACACTAGATAACTGGTTATTTGCTGTGTATTGGGTACCTAATCTATTCCAATGGTCTACCACTCTATTTTTTTTGGAGGGGGGAAGGCAGGGCTATTGGGGTTAAGTAACTTGTCCAAGGTCACACAGCTAGTCAATGTTAAGAGTCTGAGACAGGATTTGAACTCAGGTCCTCCTGACTCCAGGGCCAGTGCTCTATGTACTGTGCCACCTAGCTGCCCCCCACTCTATTTCTTAGTGTCACATTGTTTTGATGATTACCATTTTATAATATAATTTGAAATCTGGAACTGCTAGGTCAACTTCCTTAACATATTTTACATTGATTCCCTTGGTTTTTTTTTTTACCTTTTGATGTTCCAAATTAATATTGTTACTATTTTTTATAGTTCTATAAAATAATTCGTGATTAGTTTGATGGGTTTGGCACTGAATATGGAAATTAACATAGGTAGAAATGTCATTTTTATTATATTGGCTCAGCCTTCCCATGAGCAATTAATATTTCTCCAATTGTTTAGACCCTTCTATTTGTGTGAAAAATGTTTTGTGATTATGTTCATATAATCCCTGGGTTTGCCTTAGCAGACAGACTGCCAAATATGTTATACTGTCTGCAGTTATTTAGAAAGGAATTTCTCTTTCTATCTCTTCGTGCTGGACTTTGTTGGTGATACGTAGAAATGCTGATGATTTATAAGGGTTTATTTTGTATGCTACAACTTTACTGAAGTTGTTTCAATTAGTGTTTTAGTTGATTATCTAGGGTTATCTAAGTATGCCATCATGCCATCTGCAGAGTCATAGCTTTGTTTCCTCATTGCTGATTTTATTCCTTCAACTTCTTTTTCTTGCCTTATTGCTATAGATGCAACTTGAGTACAATATCAAGTAATACTGATGATAATGGACATGCTTACTTCATTCCTGATCTTATTGCGGTTTCAAGGTTATCCCCATTATAGACAATGTTTACTTTTCATTTTAGATAAATACTACTTATCATTTTAAGATAAGTTCCATTGATTCCTATGCTTCCTAGTGTTTTTAATAGGAATGAGTGTTGTGTATTATCAATGGCCTTTTCTGTATCTGTTGAGAAAATCATGTGATTTTGTTGTTATTGTTCATGATATGGTCAATTACGCTAATTTTTTTTTAATATTGAACCAGCCCTGCAGTTCTGGTATATTACTATAACCTCCTTGCTAGTATTTAGAATTTTTTCATTGATATTCATTAAGAAAACTGGTCTATTGCTTTCTTTAGTTTTGCTTTCTCTGGTTTAAGGATCAAAACCATATTTACATCATAGACAGAATTTGATTAGACCCTTTCTTCATCTCAAATAGTTTATGAAGTATTAGAATTAATTTCTCCTTAAATGTTTGGCAGAATTCACTTGTGAATTCACCCGGTCCTGGGGTTTTTTCTTAGGGAGCTCATTGATGATTGTGTATGATTTCTTATTCTAAGGGTTATTTAAGTATTATATTTCCCCTCTTGTTCATCTTGGTACTTTATTTTTATAAATATCCATCCATTTCTCTTTTATTGTCAGTTTTACTGGCATTTACTGTTATTTCTCTAGTCTGTTTTGGTTCCAACCACTACCTTTTTTATCTGTCCTCCCTTTTGTCACCCCCTCCCCCTTTCTCTTTTCCATTCTCCATCTTATTTCCCCTAATTTATATTGCCAGTTGAGCATGTTGATATATTTTACCATCTTTGAAAGATACATATGCAAGTGAGAGTCAAGCATTTCTAGTCCCTTCCATCATATTTCCCTCCATGGTAAAAGCTTTTCCTTGCATACCTTTTATGTCAGATAATCTCCCCCATTCTTATTGTCCCTGTGCCAAATTTCCTTGTACTTACTTTCAAAGATCAGTTTAGGCAATTCTAAAACCTATAAATATAAAGTATAAACACAAGCATCAGTGCTTTTAAAACAACAAAAAATGATTTTCCTGGCTTCCCAAGTAAACAACCATCACCATAGACAATTCTTGCTTCATATAAGTGGACCGTTCCACAGACCTCTAACTTTTACATAATGTGAATCTGCCCATCGGTACCATACTGTGCAGGGAGAGGGCCAGTGCACAGTTGGAGAAAACTTGGGGGCCAGAGACAGAGAAGCAAGAGCAGGAGAGGGGACATGCAGGGACCAGGACCAGCCATGTGAGAGCCTGGCTAGAAGCAAGGGGAAGAATACAAGGGGAACAGACAAGTGGGAGCTGGACACAAATACAGACAGGGGAAGATTGGTGGCATCTGGGGGCTAGAGAGAGACATGCAGCACCAAATGCAGAGGGTAGAAGACAGACACACTGGACCAAACATGTAAGTTGGTGGGCACAGCAAGGCAAAGGTCTCAGTGACCAAGATGTCAAGCCAAGCCCCAGATCTGGCAATGACAGTGGTGGTGGGCTCACCTGTTCTTCTGCTTTCCCTTAGAGATGGGTTTTTAGGAGTTCTTTTTATGTTTTTTTTTCTTTTGGTGCTTTGTAGGAAGCTACAGAGTGCTGAAGTGAGGGGCAGGAATGGAGGGAGAGAGAGAGACACACAGAAACAGGGAAGGAGGAGGTGGGAAGAGAGAGAGAGAGAGAGAGAGAGAGAGAGAGAGATTACTGTATAGTAATCTAGGCAGTTTTTTAGAATGCTGATTTCTTTCAGAATTCTTTATGTAAAGTTGAATTTAGATAATGCAAATTTATATAAAGCAAGAACTTTCTGTACTGTTGAAGCTAAAATAAAACAAATAATCACACAATCACAACATGTGGTACGGAATCAGTTCATTTTGTAGAGATGGCATGCTATACCTGGATGTATCCTGGGTATGGATAGTCTCACTCAAACTAAAAAGTCTAAGCCATGAGATAACCTTTAGAAGTATTTTATCCAGATACCTGTTGTAAAAACAATAGGGAATGAGGGTCCCTTGTGATCCACTGTGGAGGACAGAATTGCAATCCACATTCTCAGTTTTTACCATCCACTCTTAATGAACTCCTATGAGTCCACGTGGAACAGACCTAAAAGGAATTGAAGATGAAACAATGGGACTATCCTGTGGTCCCATAACTATGGCTTCAGGGCCCTAGCAAAGGACTAGATTCGTGGAAAAGAGTAGAATCGAAGAAAGAAAAGGATCTCTGCTTCGGATAGAAAAAACAAGATAAAGCATGACAGAGAGAAGTCAGAAACTTTAAGGTGTTTTGTTTTCATTTTCCTACCAAAGAAAATGATCAGTGTGCCATATACAAAAGAAGAAAAATGACTACTTGGACGTTCAAATTCAAGGAAATTAAAGTGATGGTAAATATGCTCTTGAATTTCAGGTGGGAGTTCAGATCAACAAGTCTATGAACCACATCCCTGGGTACAGAAAGAAGAGGTGGATGTGATTGTTGAACTACTTGTCAGTTATCTTTTTTTTTAATTGTGGAGGAACAGGTTTAGACTTCAAAATAATAGATGGGAAAATGTTTCCATTTTTTTACAAAAGGATAGATTCTGTGAATTATAGTCAATGACTTTAAATTTAATTCTTATAAAAAACATTAAAAAGTTGATTAGTGAATATTTACAAAAGATGTGATGAATACATAGTTCACATGGCTTCATCACAAATAGTCCCAGACAGATTTTCCTGTGATTCTTTTTTTGACACAGTTATTAGATTAATTAATCAAGGAAGGGGCGGCTAGGTGGTACAGTGAATAGAGCACCAGTGCTGAAGTCAGGAGGATCTGAGTTAAAATCCAGCCTCAGACACTTAATACACCAAAAAAAAAACAAAAAAAAAACTAGCCTCATGACCTTGGGCAAGTCACTTAACCCCAATTGCTCTCCCCCCAAAAAAGGCAAAAAATAAAAAAGAAGACAAAAATAAAAAAATAATTAATCAAGGAAATATTATGAATAGTATATCTTGATTTGAAGGAATCATTTGGGGAAATCATTCTTGATATTCTTGGCAAGATAATGACAGCAGTATCTAACATTTATATAGTCTTATTATGTACAAGACACTGTACTAAGTTCTTTAAAATTATTACCTCATTTGATCCTTATGAGAACCCTGTGAGATATGTGATACTAATAGTTCCCATTTTACAGAAAAGGAAACTGAGTTAAGTCAATGTTAAATAATTCACCTAACGCCACACAACTAACAAGTGTCTGAGGCCAGATTTGAATTCAAGTTTTCTTGCCTCCGGGCCCAGAGGTCTATCCACTGCACAACCTAGCTACCTCAAAGACGGATGAGGTATGAGCTAGTCAGTAGATGACTGGGTGAATGGCCAAGCACAAAGAACCTATCAGAGGTTCTACATTGTCTTGTGCAGAAGTCCCCAGGGGAGGGCCTACAGATCTATGCTTGACTCTCTGTTATGTAAATTTGTCATCAGTGAGTTGGGTAAAAGCATCCAATCTGAAGATGACACAAAGTCAGAAGATGTAACTAACCTGTTAGATGTCAGAATGAAAAAAAGAGAGATTTATTTAAAGTCTTGAATATTTAGTCAAATCTACCAAGATCATACTTCATGAACATAAATTCAAACACTTAAACTTGGGTGCAAAAAAAAATCAGCTTCTTAAGTCAATAGGAAAGAAGTAGGTCTAGATAGCAATTAAAGAGAAGGGGGCCCATGGCAGAGCCTGATGGATACTCAGGGTTAGTGGATATGCCCTAAACAGCAAAGGGATTGAGAAGCAACAGACAGGAGGAGAACTAGGAGAGAACAGGATCACTAAGACCTGGAGAGAAAGCATCCAGAAGGACATGGTCAGCTGTTTCAAGACCTTTGAATGCAGAGAGTCTCTGGAGGATGAAGACCAAGAAAAGGCCATTAGATTTAACAAAGGATCATTGGTGACTTTGGAGAAAGCAGTTTCATTTGAATGATGAGGTTGGAAGCCATATTGCAGAGGGTTTAGAAGAGTGAGAAGAGGTGCATCTAGGTGGCATAGTGAATAGAACACTGACCCCGGAGACAAGGAGACCTGAGTTCAAATCCAGCCTCAGACATTTACTAGCTGTATGATCCTGGGCAAGTCACTTAACCCCAATTGCTTCCCAAAAAAAGAAGAGGGAGAGGAGGAAAAGTGGACACACTGAATATAGACAACTTTCCCAAGTTTAACCATGAAGAAGAGAGATGTATAATAAAAATTGGCAAAAATGGTAAAAATCAAATGAGTTGTTTTTAAGTTAAAGATACCTTACTTTTAATGTACTGCCCTTCCATATGGACCAGTTTGTTGCTGAGCCAAATCAGCTCAGAGCTCTGAGAGAAACTTATTCCGAGTTGAAGATCTAAAACAACTGGTCATTCTGAATGTGACAAGCTATAGTACACCAGCACTATTCTACAAAATGAGAGAAATACAGTGTGTCTGATTCTAGACAAAAGAGAATTTGGTTACTAACCATAAGAGAAGAAGGAGTCATTTGCAAAGAGGGCTCAGAGTCTGAACCCAGATAGATCAGACAGAGGAAGAGAGAGAGGGAAGGAGGGATGTGTGAAAAGACATGTTTCCAACCTGCACAATTAAATTTGAAAGTGGAAGTGATGGATAGAGCAGTTACTCTTAAAGAGTAAGTCTAGTTGAGCAAAGAAATATCTTGGGAACAAACAAATTGTAGAAGTCACTCAGTGAATCCGATGGTTTAGACGAAATATCGTTCCAATAAGATGTTAGTCAAGCACTGTGTGTGGATCAGCTAAGGTTAACAGGGGAAACATCTGTTCAACATAGAAGCTGTGTCCATCAAGAAGCTTTTACAGACAGTTCCTGAGACAGAAAAAAGACACCAAAGTTTGCAATGACGGAGGTGTGAGTTACCACCAGTGGGTGGGTTTTCTTCACTCCTGAGCCTCCTAGACAGATTTTTATGCCTGCGTCCTACCTCTCCTTCACAGATACTATGTTAATTGATGGAAGCATGTGAACTGTTTATATGAAAATTGTGATGTACGTTAGTGTTCATGCTTTAATATAAATATCTGTGATATTACTCCCTTGGTCTTATTGCTAAGTAAATGATTTTGTTTAAGACCTAAAAAAATTATCATTGTAAGTGGCTATTTTGTGTAAATGAAACTACATCAGTAGGGGCTCAAAACTGAATTGATGAATAGGGGGAGTATATTTCCTGACAACACAGGAACCCTTCTACCACTGCCATGCATGTTCATGTCATCTCCTCTGGTAGAAAGGAAACTTCCTGAGAGCAGGAATTAGTTATTTTTGTTTCTTTGTATCTCCAGCACTTAGCACAGTGCCTAGCACAAAATAAGTACTTAATAGAGACTTTGATTAAGATTTGACTGACTTTTTTTTTCTTTCCACAAAAGAAAAATAAATGTCTGAGGAAAAATCTTCACAGAAACCAAACAGCACCAAGAAACCCATGAAGCCAGTGAGAAAGTTCCTTGTGGTACAATCCCTTGCTCTGCTTTTCCCCATTGTTCATCCCTTACTGGCTTTCTTATATCTAAGCACAAGCTCTGGGATTCTTTCTCCAAGCCTGGATGTTAATGTGACTTGACTAGTCCTGAGGCCATTATGAGATTACCAAATTGTTGGAGCTTAAGTCTCCTGAGTCTCCAGTGTTTTCCCAAGAGTTTCCTTTATTTATCCAGTCCATTAACAAGTCAACAAAGACATAATCAATGTAAGAGGGGAAATGGTGATCACATGTGAAGCATTATGGCATTTGTCTTTGAGAGGACTCTGATAGTAAATCAATCAATAAGCTTTTATTAAGTGGCTACCAAGTGCCTGGCACTGTACTACCCTCTGAGGATACAAATTTAAAATTTAAGATAATCTCTACCCTGGAGGGGTTTATGGGGGGGGAGGAAATAAGGAGCTGGGAACTGGGGGTAAAAGGACAAAACTGTACCTCAAGAACCTTGCATTCTCCTGGGGGATATTTCTTTTTTTCATTTGTTTTTCATCAGTCTCTAGATGACAACCAATGCCCCAGTTTGCAGTGGGAGAGGTCTGAGACATAAGCTTATTTAGGTTAAAGGCCTCACTTTGGGAAAGTTCCTTAGCACACCATAGGATGTTTCCTTGTATTAGCCATCTTTGGTCTAAGATACTGTTGGCCTTTTCCCTGTCTTGTCCAAGATCCAAGAGGAAGCCGAATGCTCTACATGCTACTCCAAAAGCATTTCTTTCTTGGATCTTAACCCACACAAGCACTTATTGATGGACGGACATGGACTACAGGTATGGAGTTTGCCTGGAATCTTTTATTTGCTATTTATTCCTCTGTCTTTGAAAGTCCATAAGCCTCAGACCCTTGCTAGCTGTGTGATCCTGGAAAATTGATTAGCCTCTCTTGTCCTTGGTTTTCTTTTCTGTAAAATGGAAATACTGGCACTTCACTCCCAAGGCGATTGTCAACACCAAATAAGAGCATATATGTTTTGCAAATTTTAAATCACTATAGAAATGCTGGCTGTATAGACATGGCCCTTGCAAAGACCTGATATTAATGTAGCTCTCCCTGAACTTGGCCCCCATTACATGACAAAGCCTTCGGAACTCAAGTGTCCCAACTTCTTTTTCCTATCTGGTTCTTCCATTGGCAGCCAAGCAGCAATACCCAAAAGCTGGATTGCCAAGATCTACGGGGCATGTGATAAAACATAATGGCATTCCAGAGTGTGATGCGCCAGGATAGGAGCATAGATCTGAAGCAGGAAGGGACCTCAGGGGCCATCTTACCTCCTCTTACCAAAGGCCATACAGATAATTCGCTGGAAGAGACAGGATTCAAACTCAGGTCCTCTGAAAAGGCTCATAGACTTATAGATCTGGAGCTAGAAGGGATGTCAGAGGTTACCTGGTCCAATCTTCTTGTTATATAAATGAAAAAACAAATGAAGTTACCAGCCTGAAGGAAGCCATGTTCTGTACATGGTAGGACCTCTTCTGATTCCAGACCAAAGGCCATTCAGACAGCAACAAGAGGCCAAGTGTCCTGCTCCTGGTGTCTAGAATGGGGGTGCAGGAGAAGAGAGGGAATCATCCCCCTGGGGTTTGCCGTGGTCAAATAATAAATGATTCGTAATGTCCTTCTGGCAGTGCCCTACTCAAGGAGGGACAGGAACAACTTAGATTGTTCAGAATAAGACTGAACAGGAGGGTCATGAGGGAATCATGTCCCCCAAAAATCTACTGAAGGAGGTAAAGATGTTTAGCCTAGAGAAGTGAAGTCTTTGGGAAGCCATGATGGCAATCTTCAGGCATTCAAAGGAAGGCCTGGTGGTAGAGAGATTCCGTCCATTCTGTTGTCTGAGTGGAACTCAGAACGATGAATAGACATGACAGGAAAGCGTATTGAAGTGAGATGTAAAGAGAAACTTTGAAAGACTCTGGACAGCTAGAATGAGCTGCCTCAATCTGGAGCAGACATGAGTATCCTGGGAAATGTTTAACTGGCTCTCAAAACAAAAATGCTTGCCTGATGCACTTTTTAAGTTTGACCTGCATCAGTAACATCTCCCTTACTTCCTTAAGTTGAGGTACTTGACCAAACAGTCAATCAAGCCCCAACCTGTAGCATTTGTCCATTTCTAAGATGTAAATGTTCTCAGTGAGAATTTAACAACCAGCTATCAGAAGCCTGTATGAATTGGCTGCAGCGCATGGTAATAGCAAGTAATCTCCTCAGGTGAGCATCTGCAGGGCCATTCTTCAGAGATTTCATAGAAGGGATTCAAAATCAGGAGTAACTTGGACCAGACGGTCCAGAGTCACTGCCACATCTGAGATTCTTTGACTCTCAGAAATCACATAACCTCCTGGCCAGGGGTCTAGAGGAACATGAGTTCTCAGATGGGTCTTTCTTTTGCTCTTGTCTAAGCCACAGCATTCTGAGACTCTGACCTTACCTACCAGCGGAATCAAAAGAAGGAGAAAGGCAGCAGCTGGCTTATCTTTCTTAGTCATCAATCTGCCGTGGAAGGAGGGATGAGGGAATCCTACACCCAAAATCCTTACTTTAGTCACCGCGGTACACCTAGCTTATCTCTCAACACGCCTCAATAAGAATCTGTCACAAAGCAGAAGAGCTAAGGGAGCTTCCCAGATTGTCTCTGCTTTTGCTGAGCTTTCTGGGTGAAGTGTTGACAAGTACTGAGAGCCATGAAGCAGAGTTAGGGAGGAATGAGGGGAGATCCGGGGCCTCGAGCAATGTCTAACCTGGAATGCTGGAATAAGGACAGGGCCATGGCATTGCATGGGAGTAGTTACCCTGCTATCCTATTATCTTTCTTTTCCTGGGCACAATATTGTAGAATTTTGTTCTTAATTGCAGGTCAACCAATAGCAAGGCAATTCTGTTTCTTTTTCCTGTGCCCCTCACAATTCATTTGGAAGATGCCAGTTAACATATCCTTGAAAATAAGCTCAAAGAATGCACCAGCCTGCCTCACCTCCCAATCAAGTGAATGACAGCTGCGCTTCCCATCCACATCACTGTTACTTTGTCCCTGTCAGGAGCCAGGAGGCTACTGCCAAAGCTAAGTTAGCCAGTAACAAGTGCCCCTGAGCATCTACACAGTGAGGAAGGAGAAACAGGAGGGGTCCATTAAGAAACAGAGAGGAAGGGAGGAAAACAGAACAAAAGGGAAGAATGAGGAGAGTAAAAGGGAAGGCACAAGACAAGAAAATGTGTTACAAGATAGGAAAAAGAAAAGAAAACTTTATAAGCAGCAGAGAAGGATTAGATTGTCATCCCCTAAAACACACACACACACACACACACACACACACACACACACTCTAAGTTACAAACTTGTCTGAAGTTGAACAAAAACTAGAAATGTGAAAGATTGGGGTGGGGAGATATAATTTTTTAATTTATTTTGGGGGGGAGATATAATTAATTCCATTGTGAAGACTGAAACATTCTAGTGGAGATGTCTAGCAGGTATCTAGTGATGGAGGAATGAGTGGAGAAGCAGAGACAGACACAGAGACGAGGGGGAGGGTGCCTAAGATGATGTGAAGGTCTAGATCACAGAAGGCAGTGTAGTATAATGGCTCTAGATTCAAAGGACCTGGGTTCCTCTAACGTTCACTACTTGTGTGACCTTAAGCGAGTCACTTCATTTCCTTGGTCTTCATTTTCTTACCTGTAAAATAAGTGGTGAGGAGTCCCTTCCAACTCTGAATCTATGACTATAAGTTGAGGTGGTTAATAAACTGGCCAGTTGGGGCATCTAGGTGGTTCAGTGAGTAGAGACGGAATCATGAGGATCTGAGTTCAAATCCAGACTCAGACACACTTACTAGCTGTGTGACTTTGGGCAAGTCACTTAACCCCAATTGCCCTCCAAAAAGCAAAAAATAAATAAAAAATAAAATAAACTGGCCAGTGTTTGGGCAGATGTTAATGGGTGTATTGATGTCCCCAAGTAAAAAGAGATCCTCAGCTCAGGTCTGTTTCAACTCCAGAATTCTGTGATTCTGTAAGCTTTTTCTTACCCTGTGTATTTCAGATTATTCCACCCAAGGACACGCATCCCCTGCTTGTCTTGCTCAATCCAAAGAGTGGCGGAAGACAAGGAGAAAGGTATGCCTTATTATATTGTTATTATTCCTCAAAGACGAAGGGCCTGGTGAGCTGCCATCTTTGAATCGCCTCCCTAGTAGACCTAGTAGACTGTCAGGAGGAATTACAGGGGTACCTGTTCCTCTCCCCCCACTTTCAACACCTTTCTTACGCAAACTCTATAGAAAGAGCTAAGAGGGTGAGTGATTTGGTGAGTTTAGGCAGAGTTATTCTTTTTTTTTTTTTTGCTTTTTTTTTTTTTGGAGGGCAGTTGGGATTAAGTGACTTGCCCAAGGTCACACGGCTAGTTTTTTGTATTAAGTGTCTGAGGCCGGATTTGAACTCAGGTACTCCTGACTCCAGGGCCGGTGCTCTATTCACTGCGCCACCTAGCCGCCCCGGCAGAGTTATTCTTGAAACAGAAGTCTTGGGATCAGGTAGAGTCAAAAGTTTGTCCATAGCTGTAAGGGATGTGAAGACACCAAGAAGAGAAATCTTATCCAGGCTGACTTGCCTGTGACTGAGACCTTCCGTCTTTGAGAAGACCAGGTGTCCATCTCATCAACATCTGGACACATTTTTAGAAGCTACTGGGCAGAGCATGAAAGAGAAAATGAGTATTTTAAAGTAGCTTTTCATTGTTGGTCACACATATTGCCACGTTTGGAGGCAGAGGTGGCTGTGGTACAGACACCGGGAGAGAAGTTTCAGGACTATATGGGGGAAAATGGAAGCAAGCCAGGACAGAGCGGGAAGGTTCCAGGGTGGACCCTCCCAGTCCACGCAGCATGCTCCCACTACTAACCTGGGGCTCCATGACCCTTAAACTGCAGCCTCGGGGAAAACCTGAGAATTGGTACTTTCCATCTCAGTCCTTACCAACAGTCTTCTCCCTGCGCTTCCCTCTTCATTCCTGCATAGTCTCATGATCCAAAGGCTGCTCCCATGCTATGAAGGCCAGGACGAGAAATCACACCACCTACTACATGAACAGAACCTCCAGGAAGGAAGAGGCTCAGTCTAAACAGAATGGGGACTCCATACTCTTTATTTGCGGGTGCCCTCTTTTGTTCTTGGATGAAAAGAGAACCTTCAAAGGGGCGGCTAGGTGGCACAGTGATAGAGTGCTGGCCCTGGAGTCAGGAGGACCTGAGTTCAAATCTAGTCTCAGACACTTACCGTGTGACCTTGGGCAAGTCACTTAACCCCAATGACCCTGCCTTCTTCCCTCCAAAAAGAGAAAAGAAAAGTAAAGAAAACTTTCAAGTCATAAGGTCATTAATCACTCCAATCATCTCTTGGAATGGTGACGAAGCCCTGCTCCACTTGAGACACTCAGGGCTCCAGAACCTCCAATGAGCTTCAGGCTGTCCTGTCCCTTCTCCTCCTCAGGGAGGCTGGAAGGGAACTGATGAGGCCATTTGGCTGCCAGAACTGCTCCCAGTGACATTTCCTTTCTGTTTCTGCTTTTCTCTCCTTTCTTTTTGTTTCAATAGACTCCTTCGGAAATTCCAGTATCTGCTCAACCCAAGACAAGTGTACAGCCTGGAGCAATGGGGACCTAATCCAGGGTATGAAGATGCCATACTCTTCCCATGCTTCTCAAGTCTTCTCTTCCTTCCCTTCCATAATAAGCCATTTTCTAGAATTTTTCACCCTCCCCTTCCACTTCAGCTTTCCCTCCCATGTTTCTCCCTTCCTCTCCCTTTCTTCACAAATCCCTCAGTTTCCTCATTCTCTGGAGATGCTCAGAACAAGCATTATTGGCTGACTCCGTCTTGGAAGTAGCCTCCTAGCAAAGACAAAGTCACAGTCATATGGTGGGGGTTGGGGCGGTGGGGCAGGTAACTGTTGCTCTCATTTACTTGATTGATGGACAAGGCAAATTCCTTGAGCTTACATTCAAGGCTGGGTTAACCAGCATGCTCCCAATGAATCATGAGAGGCATGGGGAAAGGAAACATGGGCCTATTGACTCACATTCTACATGCCGTATCCAAGTAAATACACAGAACGAAGTAGCAGGCTAATTAGTCACATGCAGTAAAATGACCTCCTCCTCATTCCAGAAGAGGCTTCACTTTTCAAGCCCCTGATTCCCCGACTTCTGACTTTTATTCTTTGCCAGCGATTTGACCAGAACATTGAACAGAAGCAAAGAGAGGAAGGAAACCTCTAACCTTTCTGTTTTGTGGAGAGGTTTGGGGGGATTGTGGGTTGGTGGGGCCCTAGAGGTGCAGCTGGAAGGGATTTTGGAGGCTCCCTTATTTTAAAGGTCGGGGAGCTGAGGCACAGGCCTGAGGTCACATGCTTGAGTGGTGGGATTTTAAGCCAAGGTCCCCTCACTCCAGAGTCAGGGCTCAGCAGACGAGCTAGAAGCTCCTACCGTGGTGGAAATGAAGTCCTCGGTGGGTAGGATTTGTGTTTTGCTCTCCCCACGAGCAGGTGGATTATCAAAAAGTATGTCCCTGCTGACACACCTCTCCCTATTCATATTCTCCATGGAGGCAAGTCAGGGGAGAGCCTCAGAAGACTGTACCTTAGACAAGAGTCCAAGGAAAGACCAGTCTGAGAGCCAGTGCACATCCAAAAGGGAGCCCTATTTTCCCAGTTATGCGAAGGACAGGCACACTCACCCAGGACAGAGGCCAGCAGCCCTAGTCAGGAATGGGATAGACACATTTCAAACTAGCAGGGGCATGGTGGGAGCCACATAGGGAGAGATGGTGTGTTATAGTGAACAGAGCTCTGGGCTTGGGGTCAGGAAGCCCTGAGTCCTAATCCCTTGGGAGACGCTGAGACACAAACCCATCTGTCTGTCTCTGTGGTGAGTCATCTAACTTCCCGAAGCCTCAGTTGACTAATCTGTCAAATGGTGATGACAATAGCACCTTCCATAAGAGGTTATTGTAAGGGTTAAAGGGAAAAAATGCACATAGAACATTCTGCACACTTCAAAGATAGGTAGATGCACATATACACGCACACATGCATATATACAGACGCATAAGCCCCTCCTATGAGGATGACTCAGTCCCTTCTGTGTACCAGGCATTGTACAGGACCTGCACTTTAAAAAAAACTGGCTTTAGGGGTGGCTAGGTGGCACAGTGGAGCACCGGCCCTGGAGTCAGGAGGACCTGAGTTCAAATCCGGCCTCAGACACTTATCACAAAAACTAGCCGTGTGACCTTGGGCAAGTCACTTAACCCCAATTGCCCTCCAAAAAGCAAAAAAAAAAAAAACTGGCTTTGGCAATGAATGAAGGATGGATAGTGATTGAGAGACTCAGCAACAGTTATTACAATAGAATGGACATGAGATGAGGGAGGAGAATGAACAACAGTTTTGAGATGGAGCCAGTCGTTGGCATTTCCCAGAAGCCTTAGCTATGTGAACTTCAAGACCACCATGCCACCTGGCACGTTGGCTACTGACAGATGTCAGCTAGGTCGCCTGAGGCCTTGTTACGTTATGGAGGCCAAGGCCAGTATGGTGGGGACCTCCGCTGGCCAGGACCTATAGCCAGTGTTTTTGTGGGTCTGCCTGCCTGCAGGGACCTTACGGACGGCTGGATGCCACACAGGGCCCCCAGCACCTAGGCCAGGGCCTGGCACTTAAAAATGCTTGCTGGGTAGAATGGACTCCCAAGACATGGTCCTGTGTTCTTGCATATTAAACAGAATCTTAGATTGAGAGCTGCAGGAGGCCTCAGAGATGCCTTCTGGCCCACCTTCTTCATTCTGCAGATGAGAAAAAGGAGGCCCAGAAAAGTTAAGTGACTTGTCCAAGGTCATCCAGGTGTTAAGTACCAAAAGTTCTATTTGACCCCATATAAATCTTCTCTACTCTTGGTTCAGCAGTTCCCCAGCACCAGCACTAAGGACTCAAAAATAGCATGGGAATAATAATTTAGGGGTGGTCTAAGCCTGTGATTCCATCAGAGTTTAGGGAGCGCCCAGGGAAGAAGACCCTCTGCCAATGCAGGCGGCCAGAGTCTGTGAGACTGATAGCGTCACAGATTCACCCGGGGGCACCGAGAGGTGGGTTTGTGTGGGGTCACGGAGCCAAGGTGTGGCCAAGGTGGGCTGTGAGCTCAGTGAGATGTCTCACTCTGAGTGAGGTCAGCGTGCTATCTGCTATGGAACACCGCCCTTTGAGGCTGCAGCATGCAAATGAACAGCGCTTCGTGGTGTATAAAGGTTTTACATCAATGCCCTTTTTCTCAAAATGGTCCTGGGAGACAGGAAGTACAGCAGGGATTCCTAGCGCTGTTTTGGCCGATCAGGAAAGTGAAATATCGGAGCAGGGAGAAGTGATTTGCTAAGTGACCTGCACTGAGTAGGTGCTAACACCCAGGTTTTCAGGCTCCTGAGTCAAGTGGAGATACCCCACCATTGCATAAGCTCTGGTGGAAATGATCATCTTTACGTGGGACAAAGCAAGTCTCAGTTAAAGAACGGAAGTAATAACTCTTTCAGCATTATTCTGTGAGACTTCTGATCTCAGCACCTCAGAGACCTTGCGCTTCATGTCCACGCCTTCATTTCACCAGTGAAATAGAGTGTAACCTCCCTGATGGCAGGGCTGTGTGGGTTTTGGCTTTGTGCCTGGTACATAGGTGCTTATTACACCTTTGTTGACTGATAAGGAAGCTGGGCCTGGGGAAAATAAGCCACTTGCCCTAAGTCCCAGGAAGGCAGTGAGCATCTAAGGTGGGTTTTGGGCCCAGAGTCAGTGTTCCACCCACTCCATCACCTACCTCAAAGCCATTCCTAGCACTGCTGTGGAAGGTATGCTCAGCTCCCAACACCAGCCATTCAGTCAGTAAACATTTATTTTGTTGTTTAGTTATTTTTGGTCAAGTCGGATCCTTCCTGACCGCATTCGGGATTTTCTTGGCAGAGACACTAGTGTTTTACCATTTCCTTCTCCAGCCCATTTTACAGATGAGGAAACTGAGGCACAAAGGGTGTGACTTGCCCAGGGTCACACAGCTAGTAAGTGTCTGAGGCTGGATTTGAACTTGGTTCTTCCTGACTCCAGGCTGGGGGCTCTATTCACTGCAGCACCACCTAGCTGCCCAGATCTCTGTTAAATACTTGATATGTCCCAGGCACTGTGCTGAGTGCTGGAGATACAAAATGAAGATAATAAAGAAGTCAAAAAACACCCTGAAATGGATTAGAGCCACCAGTTAGTTCAGTGTTTTCCACTGCAGGAGAATGGGGGAAGGAGGAAGGAACTGCTTTTAAATCCAGCCTCAGACACTTGACAGTTAACTAGCTGTGTGACCTTGGGCAAGTCATTTAACCCCAACTGCCTTGCCTTCCCCCCTCTAAAAAATGATGACATAAAATGGGCCCCTCCTGGTCTAAAAGGTTAGGTACCTTCAGCTTCCTCCAAGTTCCTCTCTTTATCCCAGGGAATACTTCCAGGGGATGCAGGGAGAGGAATTTCTCACCTGGATCACCCAGCATCACACTGAGCACTGTCTAGTAAAGCAGCCTGTTTGAATTCCCTTCTTCTTCCCAGATTGAATTTTTTCCGTGGCGTGCCAAACTTCCGTGTGCTCGTTTGTGGAGGAGATGGGACTATCGGTTGGGTATTGGATTGTATCGGTAAGTAACAGAGCAGGAAGAAAAAGGATGGTGGTGAGTAGAGGGCAGAGTCAGTATTTGAAGAACAGACAGGAAAAACCCAGCATGAACTACACATTCCTTCAATTACTAATATAATCACATTTGAAAAAATGGAAAAAGAATGGTTGCCTGCCCTGGTTAGAGCAGCAGACTAGCACTAGAAAGGGAAGGTTGTCTTCCCAAGAAGCCACACAGAAGGCCCCTTGAACTTGAGAGAGGATGGACTCAGGGAACTAGTCACTTACAGAAAGACATCACTGCACCATAGATCTGGAGCATGCGTCCTTAGCCTTTTTTGTGTTCTGGATCCCTTGGGCACCCATTGGGTGAAGCCTAGGGACTCCTTCTCAGAATCACATTTTAAAATTACAAAATATATAGATTGTTCACACAATAAAATATAAAGGATTACATAGGAAGCCAATTATATTGAAATTAATGTCATTCTTTTTCCATCATCCCCTGATATTTGTCAAGGGGTCCATGGACTCCCAAGTTTAAAACTCCTGATCTGGCAGCAGAAGAGACCTTTGAGAGTCCTCCAACTCCCCTTTTTACAGACAAGGAAACTGAGGGGTATAAAGGTTGAATGAGGTCCCAATAATGAATGAAGAAACTCCCTCTGCCAATGTAATCAATAAGACCTGAGCCTTGCCCACTATGTGCATGGGGCAAGACTTCAACACTGATTTTCCTGATTTTCATGCCAGCTCTATACCCATTATGCTACCACACTGCCTCTTATTCGGCTCTGTATAAGAATAATTTTCCCAGAATTAAATTTGTAAAAGGTGGAATGGGCAGCTTGGGCTCCTTCACTGGATCTCTTAAAATGGAAACTGGACAACAAATGATCAGCTGTGATACTGGGGAGGATCAGAAACGAGCTAGATTCAACAGCCTCAGAGGTCTCTTCTAGCTTGGAAGTTCTGTGATTCCACAGCAGTCACAAGGGAGGCGGGCATCCCCAGAGGAGGATTTTCCTGGTGAACTGATGGCTGGTGGCTGATGGCTGTGCCAGCTTCGGGGTTTGGGCTCTCTAGTGTCTCCTGTCTCCTTCTCCCAGGAGCCAAAAGCAAAGGTACTGATGCTCTTTTAATAGTTGGTCATTATCTCCCGTGACCATGTTAAATAATGGCTGGGTACCATCAGAATTATACCCACTTTCATTCTAACAGGTTTTCCATCCCAATAGAGAGAATTTTACCAGCAATCTACAAGCTAAGAGGAAATAAGAGGATTTCTGACTTAGACCATCTGTTGGAGTAGCTGTGGGGATCCAGGAGCCCCTGTTTCTACTTTCTGTAAAATCTTAGTTAACTCTCACTGGTAAGAGCCAGTGATTCATGGGCTTGCATCCACTGGCCAAACCCGATGCTCTCTCATATCAATGCCTTTTATTCCTTGGATTACAGATAAGAGTGATTTTGTTAAATATCCAAAAGTGGCCATCCTGCCTCTTGGAACAGGAAATGACCTTTCCAGGATTCTTCGCTGGGGAAGAGGTGAGGTTTTGTTGCCAGTAGGGATCTATCTCCGGGGATAAGGGTCTAGCCTAATGACATTTACAAGGATAGTATAGAAAATTGCCCTGAACACACATTTAAACTTCAGAATTGCAGGGCTTACAGGGGCACAATCCTCACTATCATTCTCATTCTTATCACTATACTCATAGTTTTGTTTTGCTAATCCTTATGTTCAATGAAATTCAGATGAAGATGATTCTGAGAGAAGTTGCTATCCTGTTATTATGCATTAATGTTAAATATTTAATGGTCTTATTATTAACAATTAATAATAATAATTGGCAACAATTAACGATCCACAAGCATTTATTAACACACACCTCTCCACTGTCTTCCAACCCCTGTGCTAAAGAGGTTTCAAAAAAATTAGTCTCTACACTCAAAGAGTTTACATTCTATTGGAGGGATATATGGAGTGATTGAAGTTGGGGCACTAACAACTAGAGGGACCAGGAAGGGCCTGTCACTTGAAGGAAGTGACCCTTGAATTCAGCCTTGAAGAGGGCTGGGGGTTCCCAGGGGAGGAAACAGAGTAATGCAATGTTGAACACAGGGCACGAAGAGAAAAAGAGTGCATTCCAGGAATACTGAGAGCCTGTACAAAGGCACAGGGATATGCAACATCACATCCTGGGAAGAAATAGGAAAGTTTGATAGAGGGCATGATGGGAGGGATTTCTAATCAGCCTAGAAAGATAGACTGGAGCCAGACTGTGATGGGTTTCAGATTTCAAAGGGGAGCTTGCATTTTACCCTGAAGGCAATGGGGAGTTACCGATATTTATTGAACAAGAGAGAGACCTGCACTTTAGAAAGAACAATTTGATAATTGTGTGGAAGATAGACTGGAGAAACAAGAGACTGGATGTACAGAGACCACTTCAGAGGCTCTTGGGAAAATTTGAAGCAAGGAGAGGGAAGGGCCTGGACTAAAGTGTTATGAATAGAGAAAAGGGACCAGATACAAGAGGTGGTAGAAATGACAAGACATGGCAAATTCTTGGATATTGGAAGGGTCAGAAGGAGGAGGAGGAGAAGACTCCTCAGAAAATGTCACACCACCACCATCCCCTGCTTACAGAGATTCAATAAATACCTGATATGGATGGGGCGGCTAGGTGGTGCAGAGAGGGGTGCTTAGGTGGCACAGTGAATAGAGCACCGACCCTGGAGTCAGGAAGACCTGAGTTCAAATCCGACCTCAGACACTTGACACAAAAACTAGCTGTGTGATTTTGGGCAAGTCACTCAACCCCAATTGCCCTCCAAAAAAAATAAACCATCTTTTCCATGCCCCTTTTGGAACTGACCTGTTCCAACACAACTGGACTTATAACTTGCTCTTCCTTTTCTCTTCCTTTCTTTTTTCTTTTCTTTTCTTTTCTTTTCTCTCTCATGTAGCTGTGCACATGCTTCGTTTGAGTTCTCTCTGCCCCATGTCACATAGGCTTTCCTGTATTTTCTTGAATACTTTGGTTATCGTTTTCCAGTCTCATGATATTCTATTAGATCAATACAAGTATAATATATTGAACCATTTTCAAATTGTTGGGCATATTGGTTGTTTGCCAGTTTTGCCATTGTAAATGAAAGAGTTATATATATAAGGGGTTTTTTTGCAGTTAATTCCTTTTTCTCCCTTCTTATGATGGTTTGGGGAGAGACACCCAGAACTGAGTGACTTGTTCAAAATGTAGAATCAGTCTCATGGTCCTTATCATGGTTATATTGTTCTTCAAAACATTTTCACCCCTCTCCTGAATCACCAATAATGTATCGAGTACTCTGGGTCTATGCTGATGGCTGACCTGTGGTCTTTGCTGACATGCTGATTTGATTGTTCCAGCTGTAATGGCAAATATAATGTGATGCTCCCCAGGTTATGATGGCGGCAGTTTGATGAAAATCCTAAAGAATATTGAGCAAAGTTCCGAGGTGATGCTGGATCGATGGCACCTTGAGATCACCCCGAGAGACAAGGATTGTAAAGGGGACCCTGCTCCATACTGTGTGTTCAATAACTATTTCTCTATTGGTGTGGTGAGTTGACCCAGAATCTTCTTTCCCTTCTAATGAGGGAGTGGCTGAAGTTAGGAGAGGTTAGCATCCATGAGTGTCCCCAGTTCCTTCCCTCTTGTCTTCTCATTCTGTCTGCTGCAGACCTTTACATGACTTTGGAACCAATCTGTTCACTGTCAAACTATATACTTGGCCTCTAGAAGTACATAAATTTCTGCGCCCCCCCCCAATTAAATTTATCATAAACCTGGGTTAGGAAAAAAACACAACAACTTTTTTTCAACTAAGACAAGTAGGAGTTTTTTAAAAGCAAAACTTATTTTAAAAAATAATACTATAGTTTTAAATGATTTTGAAAATCTACAGTAATATAGAAATGAATGAGTTGATAGAGTTTGACATTTTTTAAAAAGCAGCATGGTATAATGAAAATGGTGCTGTATCTGGGACCAGGAGAAACCAGTAGAGTATAAGCTCCTTGAAGACAAGGATGGCTTCATTTTGATCCCTAGTACTTAGCACAGTGTTTTGCATGTAGCAAGCACTTAATAAAAATATATTTAGTAGACTTGAGGAGACCAGGGTTTCAACCCTGATGCTGATGCTTGCTAGCTTTGTGAAACTAATTCATCCTTTTACTTTCTTTGAACCTCAGTCTCATCAAGTATAAAAATGGGTACAATCCCTGCAATACAAAGGAAGGAAGAAGGAAGGAAGGAAGGAAGAAAGAAAGGAAGAAAGGAAGGAAGGAAGGAAGGAAAGAAGGAAGGAAAGAAGGGAAGGAGGGAGGGAGGAAAGAAGGAGAGACTTTAAGGGCATCAAAGGATAGCAAAAATCATAAGACATAAGCATAGCTGACATATACGTAGATTGATCTTGGTATTCACTTGGAATATTGGCTTCTCATGTGTTGTGACTAGTAACAATCTGGTCAAGGGGTTTGAATTATCCCAGAGATCAGTATCTAAGTTAACCACCAAGGGGCACTCTACCTAAATTCACTAATGCACTTACAAGCATCAGTCACCCTAAGGATAATTTATCTAATATGCTGCAGTTTCAGGGCTGGCCACTAGAGGTCACTCAAGTCTGTGAATGCCTGGGTCACTCTCTCCAGACATGGTGGCACTGCTCCCAATTCCACTTCAGAAGTAACTTTAAAAAAAAAAAACAAACACCTTTCATGATCCTATGCTCCCAATTTAGTCCTAGAGATGAATTATTGATCAAATATTGCAATATGAAATTTACTTTTTTACATCCTCTGCTCATTTCCCATACCCAATGGAATATCACACTTTCTTGAAATCCTTTCTTTTAGTATTCAAAGCATCAATGTCTGATCACATAACTTTCATAAAATGGGATTAAAAATGCAAAAGAAAATTTATTTCTTCCCTTTCCCATCTGATTCCTCCCCAACCTTTGGTTTGGATGGTAATCTTTTTCTAGCATGCACACCCTTAGTGAATCAGGAAGATTGGGGGAGCAAGAGTCACTACCATCCTATCTCATGCTTAAGGGTTTAGGTAAAGGAAGAAAATGCCTTCTTCCCTCTCCCCTTCACCCCAGCTCATGAGACTGCCAGAGTCACAGCAGCTGCTTATCCTCAACTAATCTGGGGCGATGGGGCTCGTGTCACCGTACCTGCTCTTCCCTGTCCAGAGGGATCCCCATAATTCATCTCTCAACCTCCTGCACAGCCTGTTTCATGACAGAAAGTTCAAATGGAACCGAGAGAAAAGGGTCCAACAAAGCTGGCACAATGACTTTTTTCATCCTTATCACAAAAATGTCTTCTGGGTGCCTTGGGCCAATCCTACTTCCCTTATCCTCTCTCACAGAGCAGTTAGGGGCAGCCTCACTTGTCTGAGTGTATATAATGTTTTTATGTAAATGTGTGTACATAGGCTGCATGTGTGTATTAGTATGACACGTATGTATATATGTATCTCTGTACAGATGACATTCCATGCAGATGCAGCTCGGCAACTCCTCTGTAGAGTCAGAGTTGCCTGGAAGACGGAGACATTAAGTAACATATAGTTAAGAAGGGTCATAGGCCAGACTGTAACTCAGGTCTTTATGACTCCAAGACCAGTCCGAATTCCTCAACACCCTGCTGCCTCTCACTACCCCTTAATCAGAGATGTCAAGTTCAAGTCTGTGACTCCAAAATCCAGAGCCTGAACCAATTAAAACATAATCAGATAATGTTTAACAAAATATAACTACAATATGACATTGATAATGTTAACTTGTGGTTTTCTAAGTTAATACACTACAAGCAGGGATACATTTCTATTTGAATTTGACACCACTGAAAAGGTTTCTCCATACATGCCCCAGGGCTTCTTTCAATGACTCCCAGCTGACCACTTTCTGAATAGCAACCAGAGCCCTTTTTACTGGGCTGCCCAGTTCACCAGGCTGCTGACTTACTCCCAGTTGACCAGCTAGTAAATGTCAGACATCAAACTTGAAGGAGGGTCTTCTAACTTTGAAGTCTAGAGGTCTTCCTTGGCCCAGAAGCCACGTTTGCCTCCCCAATGCTCTTTTTTTATTTGTTTTGTTTTGTTTTTGTTTTTTTGGAGGGCAGTTGGGGTTAAGTGACTTGCCCAAGGTCACACAGCTAGTGTGTGTGTGTGTGTGTGTGTGTGTGTGTGTGTGTGTGTTAAGTGTCTGAGGCCAGATTTGAACTCAGGTACTCCTGACTCCAGGGCCAGTACTCTATTCACCGTGCTACCTAGCCGCCCCTCCCCAATGCTCTTTTGCAGCCCTGTGATCAGGTTCTGTCCCCATGTTGGTCTGATCAGCCACAGTCAGACACATTGTACTTTGACCCCAAAATAATAATGTCACCTTGGTCGTCCTCTAGAATGAAAGACAACTGACAACCAACCAACCTTAAGTTATACTGGCTGTGTGACCCTGGACTATTTATTTAACCTCTCAGAGCTCCAGGCAATGTTCTAAGCCTATACATTACCAAGATGGCACCAATCTGCCCTAGGAGAAGGCATTCTCACAGGTCCAGTCTCCCGTGCTCTCCAGGCTTCCTTGGTATCTCAGCAGCATTTGACACCAGCAATCACCCTTCCCTCCACACCACTTCCTCTCTTGGTTTCCACAGTGGGAATATCTCCTGTTCTTTTCCTGCCTCTCTGAATATTTCTCCTCTGGGTCCTTTGTCATCTCCTCCTCCCGCTACCTAATGGAGGATGGTACTTGACATTCCATCTTCAGCATTCGATTCTGTGATTTTTCTTTTGCTCACTGTATTCTATCTTAAGGTTTCCCCACTGTCCCAGATCTCTCATCTGGGGTCTAACTCTACATCATCTCAAATACTCATTGTTTTTTATTTCTCATGAGTGCCACAGAACTCAAGTCCCAAACTTGACCCCAAAGCCAGTTTTCCCTTTCCTATTTCCAGCAATGTTGCCACAATCTTCTCAGTCACTAAACTCTGAAATCACCTGCAACCCATCCATCTCCTTCAATCTCCATGTTCCACATTTAATGGCCAAATCAGCATGTCATAATGGGGGAAAAAAATGCTAGATTTGACGTCCCAAGTCCTAGATTTGAATCCTAACTCCTTATTTCCTGTGGGACTTTGGGAAAGGCAAGTCGTCTGGCCCCTCTCACCCCAAACTTCTTGATCTGTGAAATACAGGTCTAGGCAGATAAACCCGGGAGTTTCCGCTAGCCCTAGGTCTCAGATCTGAGGATCCTATTGACCCTTCGTTCATGATGTCTTCCTCATGACTTCACCTCTCAAAGCCTCACACAATTCATTAAGCCTGTAAACTACAGATAAGGGTTGATCTACACTGGTAGGTGAGGCTTCCTCTCTGGGAAGTTATCTAAACCAGTGAAATCACAGGACTGGATCCCCCAAAATGATGTCTCCTTCCTACCCTTTCTCTTCAATTCCAACCTTACAAAATTAATTCATGACCTCTCACCTACACACCACAACCACCTCTTCTTTGGGTTGTCTGCCTTCAATCAGCCAATCAACAAGCATTTGCTGAATACCCACTCTGTGCCAGGCATTATAGTCATGGTTTCCCTTGATCTTCACAACAACCCTGTAAGGTAGATGTTATTATTTTCCCCACTTAACATATAACCAAACTGAGGCTGGCTACATGACTTATCTAGGATCACACAGTTAAATAAAGGTCTGAATCAGGATTTGAACTCAGGTCTTCTTCACTATCCCTGTACTCTACCTAGCATGCCCCCTCACTTCCTCATTTCCAGTTGGAATAAATATGTGGCCCAGAGTGCTTTATTCTTAATCATATTAACTGAGATCTAAAGGTTTGCAAAGCAGCTTTAGCTCACAGCATTTCAACTTATCCTCATGACAGTTCTGCAAGCTGCTTTCATTGTGCTGGTCCTTAAAAAAATAAAATCAGGGACAGCTATGTGGCTCAGTGAAAAGAGCACCAGCCCTGCAGTCAGGAGGACGTGAGCTCAAATCTGGCCTCAGACACTTGACACTTACTAGCTGTGTGACTTTGGACAAGTTACTTAACCCCAATTGCTTTGCCTTCCCTCCCTCCAAAAATAAAATAAAATCAGTCACTTCCATTTGCTCAAAATTCTCCTGGGTTTCTTCTCTATTAACAATTCAAAGTCAGAATTCATTCATCAATCAGCAAATCCAGAATGGATTAAATGTTTAGCAGGTGCCAAGCTAAGCCCTGGAAATGTAACAACCACAGATACAGAACCCTTTCCAGGGCCTTCTTTATTGCCAGTTCCCACCACCACACCTGTGTCACTACTCCTCACCACAAACTCCCCACTCCAGGCTGATGAATCTCCTCAGCTGGCCCCCAAATGCACCAGGATCAGGCACAGAAAGACAGTTGGGTTTGAAGTCAGAGGACCTGGGCTTCATCCTGTCCCTCTGCCTCAGAGGCTACGTAGGCCAACTCCCTCCTTTTGCAAGGAAGAAAACTGGACCTTGTCCGAGGTCACACAGGTAGCGACAGAGCAGAAATTCAAACTCAGATCCTCAGGCTCCAAATCCAGCTTTCTGCCCTTCTGCCCTTCTTTCCGCATCTCAGTAATAACAAGTTTCTGGAAGGGAGAAACTGAGTCATACCATCCTCATTTATTCCCCTCTATACCAGTACAGTGCATATACTAGGCACTCCATAAATACTCATTGGATAAATTAAATGGGTGCATCAATTAATTCATTAACTCATTAAGTGGCTGGCCTAACAACTGAACAATCATCACCTGAATGCTTAAAAGCCACCAGCAGATTAATTAGAAGTCATGGTTAATTAATCCTGGCATATAATTAATTTATCAAAGAAATACAAAGCCCAGCTGGTCCTCCCTTGGGGAAAAGACCCAGTTAAAATGCCAGCATTGCTGACCGCTTGTTCTGGCCAGTCTGTTTGGATAGGTGGGGCTCTACTGCCTGATACTGTTGACAGGCCAGTATAATTGAACCATAGGCTCCACACACCAGAACACTTTGGCCAAGCTCTCTTCATGTTTTTGTTTGTTTTGTCTTGTCTTTGGAGGCAAATGGGGTTAAGTGAATTGCTGGGGTCACAGAGTTAATAAGAGTCTAAGGTCAAATTTGAACTCAGGTCCTCCTGACTCTAGGGCCAGTGCTCTATCCCCTGCAGTACCCCCTATCTGCCCCCTCCCATCACCTTTGATCCTTATCAAACTCTAATGTATCCTTTCTTTCTCCTAACATCTTATTACAAGGTCATAGCATTGTATTACCATGGATTGAAAGTAGAAAAGGACTTCTTAGTTTAACTTTATTGCTTTATTTTTTTTCAACCTCCTCATTACAAAGATGTGGATCAGGTAAAGACAGGTGGCATCTGATGTAGCAGACCAGGGACTGGACTCAGAGTCAGGGAGACCCGGATTCAAATCCCATGCAACTACTTCCCAGCTGTATGACTCTGAACAAGTCACCTGACCTCTCTGTGCCTCAGTTTCTGCCCTGAGTTTCCTTCTAGCTGTAGCTCTGTGACCCTTCACATGATCCCTTAGGTAGTAAAATAGCAAAGGTATGAATTCAGACACTCTTTTTTTTTTTTTTTTTGCTTTTTGGAGGGCAGTTGGGGTTAAGTGACTTGCCCAAGGTCACACGGCTAGTTTTTGTGTTAAGTGTCTGAGGCCGGATTTGAACTCAGGTACTCCTGACTCCAGGGCCAGTGCTCTATTCACTGTGCCACCTAGCCGCCCCGAATTCAGACACTCTTGACCCCCAAACCCAGCAGCTGTTTTCAACATACTTATTATCTTAGCTCCAAATCCTGTGGGGGGCATCATAGGATACCAGCTCTAAAGCTTGAAGGAAACTCAGAGACCTCTCACTTTACAGATGGGGAAACTGAGGCCCAGGAAGGTTAAAGGATTTTACCCAAGGTCACACACATGGTCAAGGAGCTGGAGCTGGAAGGGAACCCCAGCCATTATTTAGTACAATGGGATTTCCGTACAGGAAAGGACCCGAGAGATCCTTAGCCAGAACCACTCTGCCTTGGCCATCACATGGCAGATACTTTCTGTGTTTGCATGCTCATGCTTTCCCATTTGAAAAGGGCCACTCTTGACAAAATCAGTTACTACCATGCAGCCTGGGCTGAGCCCAGGCCTGACATTTGCAGAGGGCCTTGCTCCTTATTTGACTTCCTCAACTTTGTAGGGCTACATGCATTAGATGGACTTTTTTTTCCTAAGTCAATGTGTAGGAAACCAGCCTACCATTTATATCCCTGTTTGTACTGATTATCAGACACCCTAGGCAAAGAAGCCTTGTAAATACTGCCCTGTATCTGTGGGAGCTGGTACAAAACATTATTGACAAGAGTTTGCTGCCTGTCATACGTAAGTAGGCTACCGTTCCCCCACCAGCAGCAGGGCCAGTGGGCTGAGCTATTCTTCCAGGGGTGATAATGAGTTTGCACTAAGAAATCCATATTGCCCTCCCTGGTCCCATGAAGACAAATAGCACTCAGTTTCCCCTCATCACCAGGGATTAGGACAGAGAATCTGGCGAGGAACAGAACCAAACTGAAGAAGCTGGACCGAGTCCTCACCTCTAACTGCTGTTATTCCTGAATGTTATTCTAACACAGATAAACAGACAAGTCTTTTACGCTTAATAGGGATCCGGCATTCCAGTCATGATCCCTTTGACTGATGCCACCAGCGGGTCGAAGGTTTCAGACAACCCCCTCCCCCAACTTCCCCTGGCATCCTCCTCCCCATCCTTTATTTGGGGTTTGCAGAAATGCCAAAGCATCAGGGCTATCACTGACAGGAAGTTTGGATGACAACATAATTCCTGGACGATTTGTAACTCTGGAGTCCCCAGGGACCTTGTCCCTAAGGTAAGGAAAGGACAACCAGTTTCTGGATGGAATGATGCATGTTCCCAAAGATATTAATAGGGGGAAACAGGGGCTAGAGGGAAATCTCTCACCCCAGTTTCCAATCAACTGTACCATCATTAGAATAACAGATTTTGGGAGGCTGGAGCATTGCCCAAAGGTTAGCCACTGGGCAAGGAATGTTTTGGCCATGACAGCTCATGAAACAGATAAAAATAGGAAACAGCCTTTAGTACCATGAAGGCACCTTCCCCTTTTGCAATGATGGCAACCTAACCATAAAATAGAGGGTATAGGGTCCAAAGAATCACCCAGCTTCTAGAACATTGACAAGCCTTAATTTAATTGTTCATACTCTAAATGTTCACGCTACCCATCAATCGATAAGTGGATATGCTACTGGAAGAAATTAAGAGGAAATGACTCATAGCCGTATTGGCATTCTTGCTATATCTGAAAGCAAGATACAGTGAAATGGCACTTGAGGAGATCTCATACGTTTGCCTCATCAAGGTGACCATGGGAGTTCATTTTGTCTTGTATTCAAAAGTAACCAAGAAGCATAATTTCATGGGACCTTCATCAATCTTGCCTTGCTTCAGCAAACCGATCAATGTGGAAACAGTCTGTATGATCACAGATTAAGTAAAGAACCTTAAAAGTCACTAAATCCAACCCTCTCCTCTTAGAGATGAGAATCCCAAGCTTAGGGAAGTTAAATGACTTCATAGTTTCCTAGACACAGAACCAAAAGGGACCTCAGAGGCATGCCATCAAATCCTTCACTTTAGACAGTTGAAATGGCTCAGCCTGGGTCACAGAGCTCATTAGTGTCTGGAGTGGGTTTCACACCCAGGTCTGCCTGACTCCACCTCTATGGAAATTCCTGCTCCAGTTTCTTGCAGAAGATGAAGAAGTAGAGACATTCTATGAAGAACTTGATGGGCCTCTCCAAACTGAGTCAACATTCACCTTGGCACTTGGTAACTTCAGTGCAAAGGTGGGCATGGGAGGATATTAGAAAAACTGTTGGAAGAGATGGCTCAGGGTAATTAAGTGTATGAGTCCAAAGGCTCATAAGCTAGCCACTTGTGAATACCATTTAGAGAGGCAGCAGAATTGTAGTGGACAGAGTACCCAACCTGAGATCAAGAAGACAACTCAAATCAAATCAAACCTTTGATATTTACTATAGTTGTTAACCCTGGGCTTTTGTTTCTCTGAGAGACACTTTTGTCTCTCTGAAGCACAGTTTCCTCATCTGTAAAATGAAGAGGATGAACTAAAAGGTCTCTAAGATTCCTTCCAGCTCTAAATCTGTGATGCTATGATCAATAAGAGAGTTTGAAGGCTCTGGATGCAGTAAGCATATGTGCACATGCATTTTAAAAAAGATGCCCCCAAATGAAAGCTCTATCTTAATAAGCAACTACTTACTGATTCAGAGTCATTTCACAATATCAGCAGTTCATGTGAGGTCAGGTCATTGACTAGTTAGAACATAGATCAAAATATAAACCACATTTGGAAAAAAAAAGGGTAGAGTACAGATGAAGCTACTGAGATTTTTTCAGATTACAGCAGTTCCAACTTAACCTATTCAAAAAAGCTGCCAATTCATAAAAATGGGAAATGGACAAAAGAAAAGCTATCACATGCATCACGATATCCTAGTGAAACCTGACCAATGCAAAACAGTCACCACAACGTGGAAAAACTACTGCAAATTATTTCTTACAGAAAATCTTTCACTTCTTTACCATGTGGAGATAAGGAGCAACCAAGGGCAACCCTGGTTTAGAACATGAGCTCGTTTGCACAATACTACGGAAGATGATACTGGAAGGTAATGAGCATTATTGCTTCACAAAACAGTGAAGAACAGTGGAAAAGAAATTCAGTCTAAAGAGAACTTGGCATGAAACCTACTTAACCAATCATTCCAAGGGAATTTGTAGCTAAACCAGGAATGAGGGCAACAATACACCTAAGATGGAAAAGAAGTGCCAGTATTTCTGTGCCAATCTTTTCCTCAATGTGTGTGAAACTACTGTACTTAGCCGCGTGACCTTGGGCGAGTCACTTAACCCCAAATGCCCTCCAAAAAGCAAAAAAAAAAAAAACTACTGTACTTAGATCTGACCACCTCAACGTGTTATGTGAACAAGCAGAAATGGTACCTAAGAAAATGAAACCAAGAGGAGTGGCTGGACATACACAGAAGTCCATCCATGAGACAACATTTTAAAGGAATTTATTTTTGAGGTGTCTCTAGTGATGACTTCTTAAAAATAGAAAAGATCGCAGAGACAATACAATTATCGAGAAAAAAAGTGACCAAGAAGATACTTGCTATCAATTCATACACCTACTTCCTCTTCTTGGTGAAGTCTTGATTGAAATGGTCTATGACTCCAATGGGGGTCTCCTTGATGAAAATATGAGAAGGAAATGCTCAAGGTTTTGAAAATATATTTCTATAAAAAGGTCATATCTTTTTAGTCACACTGTCAACTGAAAAGTATAGAGAATATAAGATCCCACTGTGTGCTGGTTGTTGATTACAAAAGTATTTCACCGAATAGAAGGAAATGTAGACTTAAAGACTTTCCAAACAAGGTATCTCCCTCCCTAAATCATATACAAATTTTAATGTTTATAGGCCAGTAGAATGTAAGCTCCCTGAGGACAAGAATATCAATCAGCCCATACTATGTGTCAAGTCCTTGAGATATAAAGACCAAAAATGAAATAATCAAAAAATAAAGGAGCTCACATTGTGTCAGGAGAACAATGTAGAACAAAATAAGTAAACATAAATAGATTGACGACAAATGCAAGGTTAGGAGAAACGTCAGCCCTGAAGAGGTCCAAAGGCTTCATGTAGAACAACGGTTCTCAACCTATGGGTTATGTTCAATTTGTAACAATGAAAATACATCCTGTGTATCAGATATTTACATTATGATTCATAACAGTAGCAAAATTAGTTATGAAGTAGCAACAAAAATAATTTTATGGTTGGGGGGTCACCACAACATGAGGAACCGTATTAAAGGGTCACAGCATTAGGAAGGTTGAGAACCACTGATGCAGAAGGTAGCATTTCAGGAGGGTCTTGTTTTTCATTTGACTGTGTATCTCCCAGCACCCAAAACTATGCCTTAAAATGAACAGGGCTTCAATTAACACTTGCTTAATTGGATTAGATTGGCATACTTATCAAATCTGTGGATAGGTCAAAGCCAAGGAGAGAAGCTAACATGTTGTATGATAGAATTAGAATAAAAAATAAACCATCTTGACAGCTTACTACAATGGTATGAAAATCAAGTAAGATAAATTTAAAAGAAATAAATATAAATCTCTATACTCTGGTTCAGAAAGGTCAGAAGGAGGTGGGGGAAGGTTGTAACTAGATAATAGTTCTTGTGGAGAGAAAAATATCTAGTGGTTTTAGTGGGCCACAAGCATAATCTAAGCCAATATGGCAGTCAAAAAAAGGGCACTAATGTGACTGATGACAGGATGCACTGAGGGAAGCATAGTGACCAGAACTGGGGAAGTCAGAGTCCCTTTGTACCCTGTCCCAGTCAGGTCACATCTGAGAAGTAGTTCTGGGCACCATGTTCTAAGAAGTTAGAACCCCACCCCATCACCCCAAAGAAGGATCCTACGATGAGGACGCTAGAGGAAAAAGAAATCATAAGGAACTTATTAAAGTTGAACTATTTACATTCCTACGTGGAAAAACGATAATTGTAACTCATAAGACTTTTCTCAGTATGAGGATAGTTGAAGGGAATATATATGTGTGTATGTATGTAGAGGAGGGTATATGTATGTATAAATATATATGTGAGTATATGTATATGTGTGTACATGTACACCTAGACATAGGGCACAGGATGAGTTGAATATGAAGGGATGATATCTAAAAAATAAAATTAAGAGATGAGAGAGGAATATATTGGTAGAAGGAGAAAGGGAGAGGTAGAACAGAGTTAATTATCTCATAAAAGAGGCAAGGGAAAACTGTTACAACGGAGGGGAAGAACAGGAAGGTGAAAGGGAATGGGTCAACCTCACTTTCATTGAATGTGGCTTAAGGAGGGCATAACAAACACACTCAGTTGGGTATCTTACTCTGCAGGAAAGTAGCGGGGAGGGGATAATAGGGGAGTGATAGAAGGGAGGGCAGCTTGGGAGAGAGGGTAGTTAGAAGCACACAGGTTTGAAAAGGGACAGGGTCAAAGTAGAAAATAGAATAAGTGGGAGGGGCAGGATAGGATGGAAGGAAATACAGTTAGTCTTTCACAATATAACTACTGTGGAAATGTTTTACATAACTACACATGTACAACCTATATTAAATTGCTTGTCTTCCCAGAGGGGGTGGGTGAGAAGGGAAGAAGGGAAAGAATCTGGAAATCAAAGTTTTAAAAACAAATGTTTTAAAAAAAATTGTTTTTTACATGCAACTGGGAAATAAGATATACAGGCATTGGAGTATAGAAATCCATCTTGTTCTACTAGAAATCTGGGAAGGGATGGGGAAGGATATAAGAGAGAACAGATTCGGAGAAGGGGTATTCCGTAAGCTTACTATCTTGGGGTGGGGGTAGGAGAAAGATGGGGGGGGATTTATAACTCAAAATCTTATGGAAATGAATATTGAAAACTAAAAATAAATAAATTGGAAAAAAACTCCCCATGACCCCATTTTGGGGTTTTTTTGGCAAAGATGCTGGAGTGGTTTGCCATTTCCTTCTCCAGCTCATTTCACAGTTAAAGGGAGTAACAGGGTAAAATGACTTAACCAGGGTCACACAGCTAGTAAGTGTCTGGGGCTGGATTTGAACTCAGGAAGAGGAGTCTTCCTGACTCCAGGCCTGATGCTCTGTCCACTCTACCACCTTGCTACTCTTATTATTCTGAATACCTATATGGCCCAAGGCAGGTCACTTAACCTCTCAGCATCCCCAGGCCACTCGCTAAGACTGTGGGGGCAGAAAAGGTATTGATGTGCAATATTAGTAAAGGACTTTCCTCACATGGGAGTTCCCTTCACTTGGGAAATCAGAGATCTAGTCCAGAAAAAGAAGGAGTATTGAGGGCAATGGAAGCATGCAGATAAAATGCTCTGCCAAAAAAAAAATGTTGTGGTGCATTCCACCAATGCTGAACCTTGAAGAAAGAGGAATCTGAGAGGAGATCAATCAGTCATCCACTAGCATTTCTTACCATATTCCAAGTGTTAGACACTGGGACAAGTGCTAGACAACAGGCCTTGCCCTCAAAGAGCTTACATTCTATCAGGGAAGAAAATAATAAGTGTATCTTTAATCAACCAATCAACCATTAATTGATGTAACCCCTCTCATACTAGCAGATTGGTTTCCCAGAAGTCACTGCTACTTATTCCTTCAGAGAGCTAGGGGTATCCATGGGCTATTTTTCTACTGCTAGAGCATCTTACAGCTCTCAGCACAGTGTCTGCCACATAATGGGTGCTTAATAAATGTTTATTGACCATAGCTCATGAGCCCCCACCAGTACTTCCCCCTCCCATGATTATCAGTTCATGTCAGAGAGAATTAATTTTTTAAAAAGGTATTTGGTAGTAAGAACAGTGGCTACCAAACTTCCCCTGCTTCTTGCAGAGCCCTGAATCTTCCTTTCCTCACTGCCACTGGTCTGTCTTCAGTTCCTGTTCAGTCACTGCCACTAGCCACTGCTTGCCCATGGATGCTGCTAGGACAGATAGAGGGAAAGGGGGGCAGAAATCCCAATCCTTCAGGCATCAGAAGTTCCCAGGGTCCTCCACTGAGATGGGGATTGGGGTGGCAGGGGCAGGGAGGGGGGGGAGAATGACAACTAAACTATTCTATACAATCCCTGAAGAGAATGACTAAGTCCTTCAACCAATCCAAAAACACTTCCTATGAGATGACAATCCACTTCACTCAATAGTTGTCCTAGGCTTCTAAACAGATCTAGGACTTTTCACTCTTAGTCTTAAGCCTCTGATTGATTGATTGATTGATTAATTGATGTCCAGGCTTGTTGATACCTCTGAAAGATGGTTCTCACCAGATCAAGGAGCAGTGAGTAGCATATTGTCACTTTATTTAAGAAGGATGGAGTAATTCAACTCAATCAATGTCTATCCTTACCCTAAGTTCCTACCATGTTCTAGGCACTGTAATACACATCTATCAGTATGTTTGTATATATACACATAAATGTGTATTGTGTGTATAATATATATAATACATACACACATATGTGTGTTTATGTGTCTTCAAATAATCAGAAAGCATTTGTTAAGCACCTGTTCTGCTTCAAGCCCTATGCTGAGTACTGAGGATATAAAGACAAAATTGAAACAGTCTCTTCCCCATTCTATCAGGGAGGGGGACACACTATTTAGATATACAGTTAGATGATAAACAGAAATTTTTAGGAAGGAAGGAAGAGGAAGGAAGGAATGAAGGAACGAAGGAAGGAAGGAAGGAAGGAAGGAAGGAAGGAAGGAAGG
>CM053593.1:378931586-378976735 GCA_028646575.1 Pseudocheirus occidentalis
AACACTGCACCTCACTTCTTCATTCCAGCAGCCCAGCTCCCAGATGCTGAGACAATCCTGCTTCCTCTTACAGGAAAATTCCAATTCTGTCTCTCTGTCACTAGAATTCTTCTTTATATACACACACTGGCCTCCTGTCTCAGCCAGTCCCCTTCTTCCATATCAACAGGGGAGTTCACACCCTCTCAACAGGGGACAGAGCTCATACTTAGCCCTAAGTTACTAAGTGCTAAGTATCTGCTAAACTGATTGCTGTTATACCCAGTCACCGGGAGTCAGGGAAAGTCTCTAGTGCCTTAGATACATTCTTTCAGGGAGACAAAGTCAAGTGTTACACAAATTGAGAACATATAGATGGGTTGCTATCTGTACCAACAGAGACAGTATCCCTCATTGATAAGATCATGAATATACTGAAGCAGAAATTATTATGATGCAATATGTTAACTCATTTTGATATCCAGGAAATCACAGCTTTTGATGTATCAAAGGAAATTCAGGTGACTCTCAGATGGACTGACAATGGCAGTATGGTATTCCTACCCTTAGTAGGCCTACTTGCAAGCTACTTAATAGCTTGCAAAAATCTATCCTTGAATATAAAAATCCCACAGTGACAGGGGGATTAAGTAAATTGGTCTGTCTTTGTTAAGCATCCATCATGTGCCAAGTACCACATAGGGTTACAGAGATGAAAACAAAACAAAACTCTGGCCTCAAGGAGAATCCATTCCACAGGGAGAAAACAACACACACATAGCAATAAATACAAAATATATTCAAAGTAAATACAAGGTAATTTTGATGGTTGGAGGAGAAATGCTAATCATGCAAGTGAGATCAGCAAAGGTCTCACAGAGAAGACAAATCTGAGCTAAGTTTTGAAGGAAACAAGGGATACTAAGACGTAGAGATGAGGAGAGGGAATTATAGATATGGAAGACAGCCAGGGAAAATGTACAGAGGTGGGAGAGGGAATATTGCATATTAGGAACAACAAATAGACCAGTATGGGGAGTTAGAGAGTGGGGAAGAGAGAATCTGGATTAAGTGACTTGCCCAGGGACACACAGTAAATGTCTGAGGTTGGATTTGAGGTCCTCTTGACTTCAGGACCAGTGCTGTAACCACAGCACCCTCTAGTTGCCTAGGTTTCTAGGTTTTTTTGTTTGTTTTTTTTTTTAATTCTACATTAAACTTTTATTTATTTATTTTTAATTTTCAGCATTAATTTCCACAAGATTTTGAGTTACAAATTTTCTCCCCGTTTTTCCCCTACCCCCACCCCAAGATAGTGGGCCTACTGAATCCTTCCCCCAGTCTGTTCTCTCTTATGTCCTCCCCCTCCCAACTTTCTAGAAGGGCAAGATTGAACTTGTATACCCCAGTGTCTGTATATCTTATTTTCCAGTTGCATGTAAAAAACAATTTTTTTAACATTTGTTTTTAAAATTGAGTTTCAGATTTTTCCCCTTCTTCCCTCCTCACCCACCCCCACTGGGAAGACAAGCAATTCAATATAGGTTGTACATGTGTAGTTACACAAAGTGTTTCCATAGTAGTTATATTGTAAAAGACTGACCATATTTCCCTCCATTCTATCCCACCCTCCACTTATCCTATTTTCTACTTTGACTCTGTCCCTTTTCAAAAGTGTTTGCTTCTAACTACCATCTCCCCAATCTGCCCTCCCTTCTATCATCCCCGCTCTTATCCCCTTCCCCCCTACTTTCCTGTAGGGTAAGATACCCAATTTAGTGTATATGTTATTCACTCCTTGAGCCAAATTCAATGAGAGTAAGGTCAACCCATTCCCTTTCAGCTTCCTGCTCTTCCCCTCCATTGTAACAGTTTTCTCTTGCTTCTTTCACATGAGATAATTTACTCTATTCTGTCTCTTCCATTCTCCTCCCAATATATTACCCTCTCACCTCTTAATTTTATTTTTTTAGATATCATCCCTTCCTATTCAACTGATCCTGTGTACTCTATCTATACATGTACACATATATACACATACTCACATATATATTTATACATACATACACTCTCCTATACATACATATATGTATGTATACATATATATTCCCTTCAATTATCCTCATACTGAGAAAAGTCTCATGAGTTACAATTATCATTTTTTTCTGTGTAGGAGTGTAAATAGGTCAACTTTAATAAGTTCCTTATGATTTCTTTTTCCTGTTTACCCTCTAATGCTTCTCTTGCTTCTTCTATTTGAAAGTCAAATTTTCTGTTCAGCTCAGGTTTTTCATCAAGAATGCTTGAATCCTCTATTTCATTGAATGACCATATTTTCCCCTGAAGCATTGTACTCAGTTTTGTTGGGTAGGTGATTCTGGGTTTTAGTCCTAGCTCCTTTGACCTACGGAATATCATATTTTGAGCCCTTTGATCCCTTAATGTAGGAGCTGCTAGATCTTGTGTTATCCTGACTATGTTTCCACAATATTCAAATTGATTCTCCTGGCTGCTTGCAATATTTTCTCTTTGACCTGGGAACTCTGGAATTTTGTCATGATATTCCTAGGAGTTTTCTTTTGGGGATCTTTTTCAAGAGGAAATTGGTGAAATCTATCAATTTCTATTTTGTCCTCTGGTTCTAGAATATCAGGGCAATTTTCCTTGAGAATTTCTTGAAGGATGATTTCTAGGGTCTTTTTTTGATAATGGCTTTCAGGTAGTCCAATAATTTTAAAATTATCTCTCCTGGATCTATTTTCCAGGTTAATGGTTTTTCCAATGAGATATTTTACCTTGCTTTCTATTTTTTTCATTTGTTTGGATCTGTTTAATAGTATCTTGGTTTTTCATAAAGTCATTAGCTTCCATTTATTCCAATCTAATTCTGAAGGAATTATTCTCTTGAGTGAGCTTTTGAAATTATTTTTCCATCTGGCATATTTGGTTTTTTAAGACATTCTTCTCCTCATTGGCTTTTTGGGCCTCTTTTGCCATTTGAGTTAGTCTATTTTTTAAGGTGTTATTTTCTTCAATATTTTTTTTGGTCTTCTTTAGCAGGCTGTTGACTTGCTTTTCATGATTTTCTTGCATCATTCTTGTTTCTCTTCTCAATTTTTCCTCCACTTCTCTTACTTGATTTTCAAAATCCTTCTTGAACTCCTCTATGGCCTGTGGCCAATTCATATTTTTCTTGGAAGCTTTTGATGCAGGAGTTATGCTTTTGTTGTCTTCTTCTGGTTCCATGTTTTGATCCTTTTTGTCCTCAAAAAAGGATTTTATGATCTGATTTTACTTCCTCTGTTTGCTCATCTTGCCAGCCAATTACTTGACTTTGAGCTCTTTGTCATGGTAGAATTCTGCTTCCAGAGTGGAGAGAGCTGTGTCCCAAATTGCTGGGGTTCTCGCAGTTGTCAGAGCTATGAGGAGAGGGCATCCCTTCTACAGCTACCACAAGCTCTGGCACACTGGCATTGCTCACCCCAGAACCACCACCCAAGACTGTGACACAGATCCAAACAGGTCAAAGCAATGGTGATTACCCTCTGATTGGTCACTAGGCCAGGAAAATGTGCAGAGGTGGGAGAGGGAATATTGCATGTTAGGAACAGCAAATAAACCAGTATGGGGGATTAGAGAAGACATGAAAGGAAGTGATGTATAATAATTCCAGAAATGTAGGATGGAGCCACATTCTAAACACCATGGGAAGAGCTGCTATTTTATCCAAGAGGTAATCCTGGAGCATCGGAATTTCTGAAGCAGCACAGTGGTGTGCTAAGTAAGGCTAATGCTTTAAGCACTAAGTTTCTCTTTGGTTGTGTGTGGGAGGCAGGGGTGTTTGTGAGAGAGAATGCAGATTAAGTGACTTGCCCAAGGTCACACAGTTAGTAAATGTCTGAGGTTGGATTTGAGATCCTCTTGACTTCAGGACCAGTGCTCTCTCCACAGCACCCCCTGCATCCCAGGAGCTCTGGAGGCAGCCACAAGGCAGCGGCTGCAGCCACCGCACCCCTGCCACATCTTGCCCTGAGGGCAGGGGCTGGACTGTGCTCTTCTGTCACCCAGTTCCAACAGAATTCCCCACTAACCTTTTACTTTCTCTTTAGTGTTCATGTGTTGAGAAGTCTGGTAACCACCACAATTGCTGGTGATTCACTCTCCTGAAGTCTGCTCTGGCTGGTGTGTGCCACTACTTGGGATTGCCCTGGGTCTGAGCCCATGTGGCTCATGCGGCACTGTTCTCAGCTCCCAGCTCAGTGCAATAGACCCTTCCTGTTGGCCTGCCGGGCTGCCTTCAGCAGGAGATTTGTTTCTCTGTCACTTTGTGGCTTCTGTAGCTCTAAAATGTGTTTAGAGTCATATTTTACAGGTATTGGAGGTGGTTGGAACAGGACCTTAAGCAAGTTCCTGCTTTTACTGTGCCATCTTGGCTCCACCCCAGTTTCTAGGTTTCTTACAGGAGATAATTGCTAGTTTCTTTCCTTTCTGTCTTTGCCCTCTCTATCTGAGTAGTTTTCTTCTTCTTTTTTTTGAAGGGGGGAAGGCACAGCAGTTGGGATTAAGTGACTTGCCCAAGGTCACATGACTAGTAAGTGTTAAGTTTCTAAGGCCAGATTTGAACTCAGGTCTTCCTGACTTCAGGGCTGGTGTTCTATTCACCGCACCACCTAGGTGCCCCAAGTAGTTTTCTTTTAAGATTTCTTGAAATATAACATCTAGACTTTTTTTGTTGGTTCATGAATTTTAGGAAGTCTGATGAATCAAATTTGAATCCTCAATCTGTTTTCCAGGTTACTTGTTTTTACTCTGAGATTCCTTACATTTTCTTTTTTTTCACTCTTTTGACTTTGTTTTTAATATTTGTTGCTGTCTCATGGAGTCATCAACTTCTATTTGATCAGTTCTAATTTTCAAGGAGTTTGTGGCTAGGGTAAGGTTTTATTTCTCCTGTGCTGAGCTGCTAATTTCCTTTTCATACCTCTCTCTCTCATTTACTCTCACTTGTTTTCTCCCCTCTCCTCTCCTCTTAGCACTCTTCTTTCCATAGTCAACAAACATTTAATAAGCACCATCTATGTACCAGGCACCATGCTAAGCACTAGGGATACAAATATGAACAAAAGAAAGGCAGCACCTGCCGTCAAGGAATTAACAATCTGCTGGGGGAAGGCAATACAGAAAAGGAGACTGAAAAGAAGAGGGTAAATATACTTGTGGTAGAGATGTCAGAGAAGTCCCCAAAGGATGGAGTCTAGTGGGAAATGAGATATTGAACCCCTCCTCAGAGGGAGGTTTTGGAGCTTATGGCTCCATGCTCTAGTCAGAAAGGTAGGGGGTAATGATAAGGCATGAGGATTTGGCTGATTTGATCTTGCTGGATGATAAGCTTTCCTCGATAATGAGCTTCCTGGGGTCTAGAAGAGGAGTCAAGAAGTCTTGGAACAGTGCAGCCATGTGGGAAAAATATTTATAAAACCATTTATACTTGTTTTTAATTCTTGCTTTATCTCTAAGCATTCTAGTTGAGTTTGTGCCCAAACAGAGTTTTTCTCTGAAGCTTTGCTTGCAGATCTTTCAGAGTCATTCTCTTCTTCTTGGTTTGCATCTTTAGTGTCCGTGTTGCCATAATGACTTTTTTTGGTGGGGTACTTTTCTTTTGGCTCATTTTCCCAGACTATCTCTTCACATCGGACTTGGTGTCATTCTCTGAGGAGAGAAGATCTGGACTGGTCCCGATACTGTTTTCTTTGAAATATTTAGTGTGGTTTTATCCTAGAACCTCAGAGACACCTCAGGCTAGGAATCTGCAAGCTTGTAGTTCTTCCAAAGTGGTTGTGATCCAGGGCAAAGGCTACTTACTGTCATCCCAGTCTGAGCTCAGCATGTCCCTGACCTGTGTTTGGGTGTGAGCAATAGTAGCCTGCTGTCATGGGCCACTTGGGTACCAGCTCCAAGTGTGAGTGAAGACGTGAGAGAGAATTAACCAGGAAGGTAGTTTGTAGGAAAGAACTCCATTTAATGATTCTTTGAGCAAGGTTTTTATAGGGCAAAATGATACAGAAAGATGAAAGGATTCAAGTTTTATTATTATTGTCTTAAGCCTGTTAGATTCTGAAAGTAACAGCATTTGATAAGGAATATGTTGTCTAGGTACAATCATTGTCTTTAGTCTGTTATATCCTGGAACCAACACAGAATGGATAATTTGATAAGGGAAATGTCTTTGTAGGTGCCTGAAGTTTGGGGGCAAAGGCTTTGATGTCAGGATCTCAAATAGAAGTCCTTTTAAGTGTAACCCTGGGGGTCCCAAGGAACCAGCTTTATGTAAGAAGTTGCTAGGTGCATCACTGAAGAGTCCTAATTAGGGCACACTATTGAGATCTTTATCTGAGTCCTGGATCAGGCCTCCTTGGCTCCCCACAGCCTGCTGCTGTACTCTGTCATTTGGCCAGTTGGGAAGCCCCGCTGCTTCAGAGGGACAGAGCTATAGGCTTGCCTTTGGTCTGGAATTCCTGCACTTGTCGTTCTCCTGCAGGATTCAGATTGGACTAGAAGTTGCAACTGAGATCCTGCTCCACTCCTGGGGTTTGAGTTACATCTCTGGGATTTGCTTGCGGATTCGTTCCTTGCTTGGTACACAGTGCAGAACCCCCCAGCTGCTCCTCACCCAGAAATGCCACCCCTTTGCACAGGTCCATTCCTCAATCTACTCTGGATGTTACCCAGAATTGGTAGTGGATGACAAAGCTAATGGTTGGCCACTTTGTACACTATTCATGAGGCTGAGGAGCCCAGGTATGCATGTGGTCCCTCATCCTGCTCTTGGGCACAGTCCCAGGGTTCTAGAGTGCTCTCCATGGTAGGCTCCTGAGCAGACCTTGTCTCCAATGTGCACAAATGTCCTGTCTCCTTATGCCAACCTGTACTGTACAAATGACTCATGGGGACTTTTTCTTGGGTTCTCCCATGGAGAATCAGTCTGATGCATTTTCTAGATGTGTTTGAAGGAATTGTAGGGGAAGAGCTTACTGCACCTCCCTTCACCCTGCCATCTTAGTTCCAAATCCTAGAGATACAGTTTATCTCCATTTTTAGTAAGCCATTTCATATGACTTACTAAACTAAACTATGTTACTAACTAAACTAACTAATTACTGAACTAACATGACAAGCCATTTGTCATGTTATTCTTATGCACAAGATGGAAAGATGTTAGCTAAGTAATAATACCAGTTAGATGGATTTGGAATTGGCTCCATGGCTGGTCCCCCAGAGTCCTTAAGGATTTGAAGTCACCGTGGAAGATCTTTGATGGAAATCCTCAGGGGTCAGTGCTCAGCCCTGTGCTTTTGGGCACTTTTATCAGTGACTTGAATAAAGGCACACTTCATAGACCTGCAAATGGCACAAAGCTAGAAGAGAGTGCTAATACAATCATAACCTAAAAAGAAGGTTGGGTTCAGTAAAAGATGAAATTTAACTGGGCTGTATGTAGGTAAAAATCTCATGCTCGGTTCAAAAATCAACAACACAAGTCCAAGATGGCTAGACAGCAATTTAGCAGAAAAAGGTCTGTGGTTTTAGTGGACTACAAAGTAAATATAGTTCCAGAGAGTGATACAACAGCCAGAAAATGTAATGTAACAGGCTGCATTGAGATTGGCCGTTGTCCTACCTTACCCTGCCCTGTTTAGACCACATACTGTTCATTTCTAGGAGCTATATCTTAGGAAGAGCATTGATAAACTAAAAAACAACCAGAGAGGACAATCAGGATGGTGAAGGGCTTTCCAATCAAACCTCCTGGCCCAGAACAATGAGCCGTGAATAGAAGCTCCAGAGGTAAGCTTGGGGTTATTCTAATGAAAAAAACTTCCTAACCACAGGACTATTTCTAAGGGGAATGGGCTATATTGGGAGGTGGGAGCTGTCCCTTATGGAGGTCTGCAAGCAGAGTCTGGAGGCCCATTGAGAGGCAGTGTGGAGTAGTGGATAGGGCTCTGAATTTACCAGGAACCTGGGTTTGAGTCCTCCCTCAGATGCTCACTAGTTATAGGACAAGTCACTTCCATTCTCTCAGACTCAATTTCCTCCCATGTAAATTGAGGGAGTTGGACTCGATGGCTTCAGAGTTTCCTAGCTCTAAGTCTTGGGCCTCACTGGACCTCAGTTTCCTCACCTGTAATATTAGGGTACCTCTAAAATCCATGATACTCTACGATTCTTGCTCAAGTACATTTTGACTCAATGGCCTCTGAGGTCCCTTCTGTCTCTAAGAAAATTTCTGCTCCTACCTCTCATGCCAGCTGAAGGGCAGATAAGTCCCTGGTATACCGAATCGAAAGTGTGGACTTGATGGCATCTTTGCAGGGTCTACTTCAGATGCTTGTGGTATCAGGAGACTTTGGGACAGGCCTAGAAACCTAAGCATCCTTTCTAATGTTGATCCCTAATTTCAAACAACCAACTCCAAAACCAACAGCTGAAATACAAGCCTCTGGATGCATTTAGGAAGGGTGGCTGTTGGTCTTCTGAGTCAAATATGTATATTGTAAAGAAACCTGTGGTCCCACTCATGTCCCAAACTTCAGGTCCCTCACAAAGAGTCCATCTACAATGCAGGAAAAAACAAACAAACAAACAAAAACATAAAACACTCATTAGAGCCCATAAATAATTCTCTTTCCCATCTGGGGATTGTCACAAAAATCTGAGTCTTCCAGTCTCATGGCGCCACCTGGTGGTCTGGACTTCCTTCAGGATCCCTTCACATGTGGTGAGTTCTCGTTTCCAAGAACATGTGCTTTCTCCAAGACTCTTAACACACTCTGTGATGACATTCCATTGACTCCTGCTTTCAGGGCACAGTGACCAGGCCTTGGGCCCAGAGTAGCAACACTGGCAGTCCTTCATTAGGTAGCATCCCATGGGTGGGGCCAGGCTCTTCTCTCCCCAATCCCTGAAGGGCAGACATTGTTTCTGATGCCCCTTGGATGAGGGGACAGAGTCCCCAATGATCATGTTTCTGCGAAGGTCTTGCCACCTGCCCTCTGGCTCACTGGGCCCTCTAGACTCTCAGGACCTTTCCGTTTGCCCATTCCACAAGTGTCGTCTCTTCCAGTTAGAATGTCAGCTGCCTGAGGGCAAAGCTAACCTTGCTTTTCTATTTGAATCCCCTGTGGATTAGCAGTATTTGACACACAGCGATCACTTAAACATTATTTCTCATTTATCTACCTAATAAGCAAGAATCTTTTGGGAGGGGGGCATGAGATAAGACAGGTGAGCTCATTGGTAGTGTGAACACCCTGTGCCTATGCAGATTAGCAGTTCTTCTGCAACTAGGTTAAATGACCCGTCCAAAGATATTCAGCCAATATGAGTGTGTTGAGGAGGTTGAGATTGAACCCTGGATTTCTTGCTTCTCAGTTAGCAAATATAATTAGTTATGATAAGAGGCTTCCAGATGGAGTCCAGGAAGAACCTCCCCAACCCTCCAACACACACACTTCTCTCTCCTCACCCCATGATATATAGTTCCTATACTGAAGCCTCCACTTACCCCAGGTGCAATTTGTGGCCCTTGTCCCAAAGTTCCTAAATCCCTAGTGGTGGCTCAGACAGCCACTGACCTCAAAGCAAAGCTGGCATTTGTAGTACTCTATCTGGCTTTCCAGGGTGGTCATGAACAGGCTGTAAGTTCAAACCAATGAAGAACGTGGAAGAAGAAAACCAAAGATCTCATCCAGGAAATGTATAACAGGGAGAGGGGATGGGCTAGTCAGAGGGCAAGGGTGAGATGGACAGCTTTGGGTTGCCACTGATATCCTGGAGATGTCAAAAAAAATGAGGCAGAGCTATGCAGTCAACAGCCTCACTCTCTCCTCCAGAGCAGTACAAGTCCAGTGGTAAGACAAAATTCAAGATGACTGGTCTAGCAAAGGCCCAGGATGCAATGGGGAACCTTGGCCTTTCTAAATTAAAGTCTTTCCTAGTTCTCAGTTTATCTGAGGCAACACCCATTCAATGACTAAGGGCTAGGTAAGAATTCAAACAAAAGATGGCCTGATTTGCCGGCACAAAAGTATCATTCTGAGAGAAGACCCTCAGAGTTTCTAGTCAGAACAGAAAACAATTGCTATTTACATTCATTCCAAGCCATCAGAACCTAAACAATGAGCCATTTGATAAGTCATTGAAATATATGTGGTGTTAAAATAAAATATGTCCATGACATTTATTTTTTAAATAATATTTTCCCCAATTACATATAAAGACAATTTTTAACATTTAAAAAAAATTGAGTTCCAAATTTTCTCCTTCCCTCCCTCTTCACCTCCCTCCTCCCAGAAATGGTAAGCAATTTGATATAGGTTATACATGTGCAGTCATGCAGAACATATTTCCATATTAGTCATGTTATGAAAGAAAACACAGACTAAGAGCAAAAACATGAAAAAAATAAAGTGAAAATAGTATGCTTCAATTTGTATCCAGACTCCCTCAGTTCTTTCTCTGGAGGTAGATAGCATTTTACATCATGAGTCCTTTGGAATTGCAATGACTTATTTTAAATAAATTAGGGGAAGAGAAGGGATGTTTGGAGGGCCAAGGGCCTTGGGGAAACAGAAGATAGGATACAGAGCACAAGTCAAGAAATGGTGGCATTATGAACACCTTTGTTTATATTAAATAACGTTGAAAGGGAACTAGCATGGTTTTCACAAAAGAGCAGATTTGGGGGTAGGGTCAAGATCTGGGATTTCTTCAGTGTGTATCACTGCTGTGGAAACTCCCTTCATGAGTACAGATTACCATCTCCTCAATAACCTGGAATCTTAAGAGATCCCTTAAGTGACTTGTCCAGGGTTGCACAAGCAAGAGGTGTCAGAGCCAGTGCTTGAACTCAAGCCTTCCAGACTACTAGCGCTTGGTCTGCTGTACACCTTACCCCCCCTCCCCACCTCTGCACAGCTGGGTGCTCGGTCTTTGCTGCATGAAGGCATTTGGGTGACTATTCATACTTGTGCTCACATACGTTAACCAAAGTATCTTAATTCAGCAAAGATGGAGTCTTTTCTCTGTGTAAGGAGCAAAGCTACACACAAAAGGGGGGGGCGGGAAGGAGGAGAAGAAAAACAGGTTACAATGTGCCCCACCCCACAACATACTTGGAATGTGCACACACACACTCATACACACACATGCGCACACTCACACATGCGCACACACAGAATGCTAGTATTAGATATTATTGTCTATATATTAGATTAATCAAAAGAAAGCCGAAGCTTGAGTTACAGCCAAAATGTCTAGAAATCTGCTTCTAGGAAGGAAGGAGTCACGGGATAATCTGTGTTTCAGAGACGTTTCTGGTGATGAAGCAGGAGCTGGAAATACGCTGGAAAAGGTTGTTTTCTGACAATGAATTTTACACAAAACTCATAATGAATTTTACACAAAACTTTTTAAGAAAGTTATGGAAACAGGACTTTGGAGAAGCTGGAGGCTTGGGTTGTCTGGTGGGATTCCTCCTCCCTCCAATATACACTGCCCCTTTCCCCCCCACTTCCAGCCCACAACAGGAAAGAAACAGGAGAAACAGAAATAGCAAATAATAATGATGATGATGGGTATGATAATCACTAGGTCAATTAGTCAATTAACAAACATTTATTAAGTGCCTAATTGTGCCAGACACTCTACTAGACCTAGGGAATACAAAGATAAAAATGAACTTATAACAGTTGGAATTTGTATAATGCTTAGGGCAACTAGGGTGGATGGAGCTCCAGGCCTGGAGTCAGGAAGACCTGAGTTCAAATGTGGCCTCAGATACTTACTAGCTGTGTGACCCTGGGCAAGTCACTTCACCCTGTTTGCCTCGGTTTCCTCCTCATCAGTAAAATGAGCCGGAGAAGGAAATGGCAAACCACTGCAGTATCTCTGCCAAGAAAATCCCAAATGGGTTCACAGAGGATCAGAAAAGAATGTTGAAAAGATTCCACAACATAGAATGCTTTACATAGAGGATCTCATCTGCTTCCTACAACAGCCCTTGGATTGTTTAGCTGAATTAGATAGCGCCTTAGATGCTATTATTTTGTCCTTTTTACAGATGGAGAAATTGAGACCAAAAGGTTAAGTGACTTGCCCAGGGTCACACAGCTAGGAAGTCTCGAGCTGAAGGGAGATCTTCCAGACTGAAGGTCCAGTGCTCTCGCTGCCTCTGAAATGTGAGCTAGCTCTTGGAACCCTCAAAGGTCTTACTTGATGGTGATGACGACGATGATGACAATTTCCTTTTTAGTGATTAAATCTAAAGAAAAAGAAAAAGGAGGAGAAAAAAGAAGAAAAGGAGGAAAACAAAATATCATTAAACACAACAAAAACAGAAGTAACAGCCACAGAAAGGGAACATGGAAACAAACAGGATGTTTCTGCTACTAACTTGTTCATAGTAGCCCACCCCCCACACTATGTATACACATGGGTGACAACAAAGAAATCTAATAACGATAAATAGAAAGTTCTCCAGAGCCCTCCCTTTGGGCATCTGCCCCAACCCCTCTCTCACAGGCTGGCAGGTTGGGCTCCCATGGGGCCATTGTGCTCAAGTTCAAAGGACCCCTTTCAAAACTTAAAGATCCTGAGCTCCTTTGGTGTGTTTTCTATGAACAATGAGCCTGTAGACACGGTAAGTTTCGCTCTTCACAAAAGTACTTAGCAAAACGGCATCGTAAGAACAGTACACACAGATTTTGGCTCACTTTCTTAACAAGGAGAGCTTTCCGAAATAGAAGGGACGCGTCTCCAGTCCAGAAGCCTTTGAGCAGAGTGGGATGACCACTCACCAGGAACGTTAGGAAAACATGTTGTAGGTGCCGCTGCCCTTTGGCTCTTCCCCCAACTTGTTCTCCCATTTCTAGGTTGAGTGACCAGTAGGTTGTTACTACCTCGGGCTCTAGAGTTAACCGTGTGGACTATATTTATAAAGCTAAAGGCCCATGATTCCTCACTGGCATGTTTGAACCACTGGTCAGGAAGCACGATTAGCTCTCAGCAAAAGGTATTTGCTGATAGAATAGTTTTGTTTTTTCAAAGTTATTACAAGACATTTCTCCCATAAAACTAGAGGGAGGGTGCTCTTCCTCACCTAAATCCAATTCATGGGCAGGTCAAGACATCACCCTGTGATGTCATTGGTGCTCTTGGAAAAAGAAGGACAAGCGACAACAGCCATTAATGGTCCCCGTTCTGCGCACCTCTTCCAATGTCTACTCCGGCCAGCACTACTGGGGCTTCACTCAACAAGCTGAGTGTCTTCCTCTCTCTCCACATTATGTGGCTACCAAGAAAACCCTGGATTCCTACCCTGCCCCTGCTATTTGTAGTGGATTTCCTTCTAAAGCATAGAAAGGTCACAATCTGCTTAAGAGGAAGGGGTTCCCACAGCGGGAGGCCCCAGTGCTGATGGAATCCTATGTTAGTTGTAAAAGGCAGTCTGATGCAGAACTCTCTTTGGAATCATGGGTTTGAATCCTGACTCACTCCTTTAACTGTCTGTGTGACTTAGATAAAGAAAAAGATTCAGGTGGGAAGACAGTAATGTATTCTGAATAGGGGGCAAGGAATCAAGATTACTGTAAATCTGGGAAATGGAAGCATGGGTCATGGATGATAAAGAGAAAAAGAAGAAAGTATCACCCATCTGATCTGGGCAACACGGATATAGATGGTTTGGACCGGGGTGGGGGAGGGGAACCTGTGGCTTCAAGGCCATGTGTGGTCCTTGAGGTCTTCAAGTGTGGCCCTGTGACTGAATCCAAACTTCACAGAACAAATTCCCTTAATAAGAGGATTTGTTCTGTAAAACTTGGATTCAGTCAAAAAGTCGTACTTGACGACCTATAGGGAAGGACCTTCTGAGATCCTGTACAAAAAATAAAAAAGGACCCACAGAAGCAACTTGGTTAGTGGCCCTGGGAAGAATTAGGGATGGGATGAAATGGAAGGAGGGTTGCCTTCCTAGTACACACATCCAGGATTCAATGGAAAATCTGTGAAGATTTATTAAACCTGATGATTCTTACAAAAAGCCTAGAATGTATCTCCAGGGACCATGACATCCTGGGCAGGAAACCAAAGGACTGGAAGTCACAGGGGCATTTCACCCCATATCAAAATGCAATTTCAGACTTAGGAAGATACGGGAGCAGAAGGCTAGTTATTGAGTGATGGAGAGAATGATTTGTCTTTCTAGACTATTGTTTAAAACAGCAGAAGGATGATGGGCCCATTACCAGAGACCCAAAGTCTCATGAAGACTGGGATGAACATGGTTGCCTAGAAGCTTTCTGGCCTGAAAAATAAGGGATCACTACATTGACAATGAAGGCAGGGGCCACATGCTATGTTGTTATGATATAGAGAAAAAGAAGGGGTGAAGGAAATGCTCCATAATTCACCAGCAGTGGGTCTGGCCTCAGTGTCTGTGTCCTAGTGAGGGGAACACGGGTAACAGATGAGGGGAACTTAGGATTTGACATGAAAAGGTCAATACAATTTGGTGGATTTTGCTCAGAGTTGGTAGGATGGGATGGACAACTGGAATTCAGTGAGGTTCTGAGGCCTTGGGTCATCTCCCACCCATCCTGTTTAAACCTTGTTTGTACAGAGTGCTTTACGCAATGTCTCCTTCATTAAGGAGGGCAGCCTCTTCTGTGTTCACAGGGCTTAGCACAGGGTCTGGCACATACAGTAAGTACTTAAACTTATTGACTGACTTCCAGTCCTTCGTGTTCTTGCTCTCCTTAAGGAACAATTTAGGGCCAGAATTGGGGACTGTGACCTCAAGACCACGTGTGACCTGCTAGGTCTTCAAGTGCATCCCTTTGACCAAACCCAAACATCACAGAACAATTTGGATTCAAAGGGCCACACTTGAGTCTGTAGAGGGCCACACATAGCCATGAGACCGCAGGTTTCCCACCTCTGGGACCATGTTTCCACTGCTGACCAAACCCATATCTCTACCACTTGCAAAGCATGTACAGAAATGATTTGCAAAATGTTAAAGTGCAATGTAAATTATCCAGCTGTTATTATTGTGGTCTGTGAGCTTTTTGTGTATGACTGTTGTCCAAGTTTTGAAGGTTAAGCCTGAGAAGTAATAAATCAGATGACTGAAGAAAATGGGGCAATCAGATAGGGACTCTTGGAGGTCATATTTGACAGAAAGGCGGATTTTTTTTTTGAGTTTTGCATCAAAAGGTGGCACTGAATGACTGAAAATAAAAAGTGAGGTAAATGTTTCCAGCTGATATCTGTAAATGTCCTCATTTCTAAGAAATTCAGAGAATTGAGTCAAATTTATAAGAATGTAAGTCATTGCCCAAATTGATAAATGGCAAAATGATATGAAGTGGCAATTTTCAGAGGGAGAAATTAAAGCTCACTATAGTCATATGGAAAAATATTTTAAATAACTATTGATTAGAGAGATGCAAATCAAAACAATTCTGAGGTACAGCAACACACCTATCAGACTGGCTGACATGACAAAACAAGGAAAGTGATAAATGATGGAGATGGGGAGTATTGGAACACTAATGCATTGTTGGTGTGGTTGTGAACTGATGCAACCACTCTAGAAAGCAATTTGGAACTATGTCCAAAGGGTTATAAATACCCAGCAATACCTCTTCTAGGGCTATGGAAATCATAAAAATGGGGAAAGGATTCACATGCACAAACATTATTTGAAGTAGCTCTTTTTGTGGTGGCCAAGAACTAGAAATTGAGGGGATGCCCATCCTTTGGAAAAAAGCTGAGCAACCTGTGGTATATGAATGTAAGGAATATGATTTTGCTATAAGAAATGATGTGCAGGCAGACTTCAGAAAAATCTGGAAAGACTTATATGAACAGATGCTGAGTGAAACGAGCAGAAACAAAAGAACATTGTACATAGTAACAGCCACATTGTTCAGTGATGAACTTAGATGGACTTGGTCCTTCTCAGTAATGCAAGGATCTAAGACAGCTCCAAAAGACTCATGATGCAAATTCTGTTCACATTCAGACAGAGAACTATGGAGTCTGAATGTAGATCAAAGCAGACTATTTGCTCTCTCTTTTTAAATTTTTTGTTTTTGTTTTCTTGTGGTTTCTCCCATTCATTTCAGTGCTTCTTTACAACATGACTAAAGTGAAAACATGTTTAATAAAAATGTATCTGTAGGGTCTTTATTGGATTGCATGCAGTTTTGGGGAGGTGAGAGAAGGGGAGAAATTTTAAATCTCAAAATGCATGGAACTGAATGTTGAAAACTAAGATATTTTTTTTTTTTTTTTTGCTTTTTGGAGGGCAGTTGGGGTTAAGTGACTTGCCCAAAGTCACACAGCTAGTTAGTGTGTCAAGTGTCTGAGGCCGGATTTGAACTCAGGTCCTCCTGACTCCAGGGCCGGTACTCTACTCACTGTGCCACCTAGCTGCCCCTAAATAAATTATTTTAAAGAAAAAAACTAAGAGAGAGGAGGGAGAGAGGAGAGGGAGAGAGAGAGAGAGAGAGACACAGAGAGACACAGAGAGAAACACAGAGAGAGAGAGAGAGAGAGAGAGAGAGAGAGAGAGAGAGAGAGAGAGAGAGAGAGAGAGAGAGAGAGAGAGAGAGAGAGAGAGAGAGAGAGGAGACAGAGAGGGAGCAATGTGAAAAAGTGGTTTTGCCCAGCAGGTAAAGCACAGCACAAACTGTTCCCTAAAGAGATCAAGGCCCAAAGCCCGGAGTCATGAAGTGCCTCGGTCTCCTGGGCTGTCTTCCTCAGGTGCTCACTCTCCTCCCCAGCACAGCCACAGACACCACGTGCGCTGGGGTAAAAGTGTAACCCCGGCCTCTGGATGGACGGCGATGTCTTGATTAGTCCTGCTTTTGTGCTGTCATTTTTTCAGTCAGGTCCAACTCTCCATGACCCTATTTGGGGTTTTCTTGGTAAGGAGAGGTTTGCCATTTCCTTCTCTCAGCTCATTTTACAGATGAGAAACTGAGGCAAATAGGGCTAGGTGACTAGTCCAGGGTCACACAGCTAGCCAATGTCTGAGGCTGGATTTGAACTCAGGAGGTCCTCTTGACCCCAGACCCGGCACTTTGCCCACTACACCACTTGGCTGCCCCCGCGCTGCTCTATCTTTAGTAAATCTTGCATTTTTAAGAGGTAATGGTGTTATTGTGACTGATTCCGCATGAATGGGAAGTATACCAGTGGGTACTCAAGAAGTGAGGTGGTAAGTGGTAGGATTATGTTTGTCCCACACCGGGGTTACCCTCAGGACTGTAAGATGCATTTGTAACCATGAGGCTGTCCCTCTGGCGTACCACCCGGATGTTCAGGTGGGGTGAACAAGCTAGTCTCAGCTCGCTCATCCCAGACCAAAGAGAAAGCTGGAGGAGAGCTGGGCATCTGGTGCCCCACCTTTTGTATTGTGAGAAGTAGCAAAAGCTTAAGCTTCCCCAGGACTGCAAAACTGCTGAAATGAGGTTACTGATACAGGTCCTTACTAGACCAGACAGGAATCTTGGGAAGAAGTTGAATTCCCAGCTCCTATAGAACTCCTATATAATAGTAAAAATGAAATAAAAAGAAGGCAGCAGCAGGTGGACTTTGACCAATTAGAGATCAGACAGTGGCCTTGGGACACTCAGGTCCAGATAGACATACCTAGGTTAGACCCATGGTGGCGGGGATCTGGTCAGTATTGAGGTTGTTACTGCGCTTGCTTAGTGAACCCCATGTACTATGTATGTTGTCTAACAGAATTAGAGCCTCACTAGTAATAATGTATACTAATCAGGAGGTGTACCCAGAAGAGAACCATTCTCTGAAGGGAGTGTCTGCACCAAACCAATGTGTAAAACTTGCTTGGGTTTTGTATCCCACACTCCTTCCACAAGGATGGAGTCCACTTCTGGACAAAAGTGTTCAATTACTCTGAATTTCTCCTTAGTAAATTTCTTTCGACATCAGATTTTTGGCATCAGTTGTGTTTTTGCTTTTTTCCAAGTTGGCTTTTCTGACAATATCAATTACACACGTCATATACCTTGTGATATCATTTATACAATTCAGAGGCTCTCAACCTGTGGGTCACGACCCTTGCACAGAGGTCACCTAAGACCATTGGAAAACACATTTGGTTTCTGTCTCCAGGCGGGTCTGCCCATGTGGAGATGCCCATATATGAGTATTAAAGGGTCACCCCATTAGGAAGGTTGAGAACTTTCTATACCTGCTATACATAGACAAGGACCTCGTTGGCCCTACACACAATAGGCACATTATATTTATTTCACTGAATACATGAAACAATGTGCCAGATCATCACCCCCATACCATCCAATCAGACATGAAGGGGCAAATTGCATTTTTTTTTTAAGCCAGACCTGTGACTTTATTGGAATGAGGAGCTCTCCCTTAGCCAATGTGCATCAGCACCTGTTGTGAAATTTGCTCTCGAGAGCTCACAAGCTCATTCTCTATACTCCGCGATGTGCAAAGGAATTCTTCAGTTACCATCCCTTTTTTTTTGGGGGGGGGGGGGAGAAACATTGGCCTTCCCTGACACATCAATGCCATTGTTCGTCTGAGACAGAAATGCTACTGCTACCCTGTGCCCATCACTGTACAGGTAGCTTGGAGCCTCTGGTTCATGCCAGCCTCCCCCATGACTGCGACAGGTTTACCACTGGTTATACCACCCTCCCTAACTTCCTAGGACCAGAGGACTGAAGGTGGACTTAGGCCCATTCTCTCCATTTCATCCACAACTGAAGGTAGAGACTTGGGTTAACAGCTACAGAGGTGTGTGAACTTTGAAGGTGAAGTTCAATTCCTTCAATGCAAAGGAAGCAAAGACCAGAGCAGCTAAGTGACCTCCCCCCCCCCCCCAATTACACACTGGGGCTGTTTCAGAGGGTCCCAACAAGCTTAGATCCCCTTGTTTTCTAAATCAGTCTCGTGAACCCATGGTCACCTATGCACTGGTGAGCCTGTCCTGTGATAAGCACCAAGCTGCACACCCCTTCTCCCTACCCCCTGGGAATCTGAGAAAGGTGTGCTGAGTCAATCAGCCTTTTCCATCCCCAACAGCACCCCAGAACCTTCTAAAGTGACCACTATGTGACCCTGGGAGATGCCACCTTTCCTATACAAAAAGGTCCTCTTTCTGGAGGCTGCATAAGTTATTTTTTCTTGTGCATTCGGACATATTCAACATTAGTGTTTTTAGCCCTGCTAAGGGCCTGTTAGGCTGCAAAAAACAAAAACCCTTTAATAAACTTGACTGGATGTAAACCTTGTGGCCATTCTGGCCTGTCTTCCCTGGCACGGATGATTTGTCACAAAATAATTCGCTTAGAACCACTTGTTGCCAATTAAAACGGGTAGTTAACCAATTATTTTCATTTTGAGAACTACAACAGACTTGGCACCTCTCTATACATGCTTACTCTCCGTCCTTTCTTCAGCTAAATTTCTTAAGATTACCCTTCTCAAGTCCTCCCAAATTCAACCTCCTACTTTCCCAAAGCCCAAATCCTACCACCATTTCACTCCCACTTCCTTCTCCCTACTGGGCAGCATGGGGTTTCTGGGTCTCCCCTAAAACAGACAATATAACATTTCTTTTTATACCAGCCAAGACGCACGGACAGGAAAAGGAGGCAAAATGTTTATTCTCTCTGCCTAGGTCATGGGAATATCTGGTCTCTGCTCTGCCTAGAATGCTTCAACTGATATGAGAGCCAAGTTACAGTTGCGAGATGAAATAACCACTATTAAAAAACCCCCCAACCTGGTGGGAGACCCATTTAAATAAGTTTAAAGGCTCCATTACACTGAAGATATTGGGGGCTGACAAGGCATCCCTTCTATAATATCCTGACAATCTCACTGTCATCATGTTATCCATTATCTTGTAAAAACATACCCTCCGGGGTGGGTAGGTGGTGCAGTGTGAATAGAGCACTGGCCCTGGAGTCAGGAGGACCCAAGTTCAAATCCAGCCTCGGACACAACACAAAAACCCCAACTGCCCTCCAAAAAAGGGCCAAGACCCCTCACCATACCCTTCTTCCTCTCCATCCCCATGGACTATTGAATAGTTTTAAGAAAGAAACAGATCAGAGACGCAATTTGGGGGCTGTGAACTTAAAAAAAATGTATCTAAAGTGTTAACATAAGATGGATTGTACCTGGAGCTATCTTGGGATCAATCATGAATGCCATAACAGCAAACTATGGCAGAATGCAATGAGCAAGCCGTTTCTTTTAGAAGAATCAGTAATAAAAAAAACTTAAATGTATTCTTTTAGGCAAACTGAAAGTGTCACCAACTTGTTCTCTTTTTAATGAACAGTTTATTTAAACACAGTTCTTAAAACAGTCGAGTGAATCAGGCCTCCTTTGGTAAGCAAAAGGATCTCAAAATAGGTTTTGAAATTTAACAGGCAAAGTCTTCAGTTCACTCATCAAACTGCTGATGTGTTCCTTTCTCCCATCCTTTATGAAGCACTCATTTTAAATTGTAATCTAAAACCAAGAAGTTAAGATTACATTTGTGGGGGAACATCCCGTTACTCGCTGAGAGCTGAAAGCTGCCTCCCCACCTCGACAATAGCTTCGTGAGGAAGACAGGCCCTTAGCCACTGTCCTCACTTGCTATTTGCACAGATTACATAAAGGCTTGACAAACAACATTCAGACAAGCAGGAAGCAATTGCTGGATAGAAATACCTTTAGTTCTAATACTAATAATACAGAGTTACACGGTATTATAATCGTAACACTCAGTTGTAGATATATTAAGTATGGTGCTCTCTAAATGGCAAGGGTGAAAGGGCATCTGATTTTATTTTCCACAGACTAATCTGAATATTCAGTTTTCCTAAAGCATTGATGTGGTGAAAAGAAAATTAGAAATCAAACTGTTTATTGTTGGTTTACCATTTTGGAGGCATTTTACATAAATGTCAAATCTTCAGGTTAACCTGGATTCAGTAGAAAAACCTTTTAAATGAAGTTTTTGTACAATAGAAACTTCTCAGCAGTCAAAATTTAGACTGTAAAAAAATACATGCAAAACATACTTCTCTGAAAACACTTAACTCTGAACAAAGCACCAAACTACACAAATGCAGAATGAAAACAGCATTTCAACTCCACCAAAAGTAGTCTTCATAAAAGGTGTAAAAGTCACCTATTCACTAGGCACTGTTCACTTTTAAACAGGAGACAATAAAAAAATATTGTCCACAAAACAAAATCCCATTTCGGAAATCCACCGTCTTCATGCTTCAGTAGCGACCTGTCCCAAACACACAGAAAGGAGAGAAGCAGAAATATTAATGATCCTTTATCTCATTAAATCTCTCTAAGCCCAGAACCCAGGCCTCTCTTCCCAACAGCTCTGACTGGCACTCGGCGAATCAGACGCACGTCGGACCGGAGATGATGCCGGCTAGGCTTTCCAGGGCCACCGGGACTGGGGAGCCTGGGGAGCCACCGCTCTGTCTTTCACAGCCAATGACTGCACTGTTTTCATTCTATTGCCTCAATGACTCAACTGCAGTCTCCCTAACCAGAACATTACTTTGAAGGTAAAAAGGGCATGTCATGCATAACTCGTCCTGAGAAATGAAAGATACTATTCATTTATGACCCCAAATCACAGACTTGTGGCTATACTGATTACTCTTAATGGATACTGAAAGACATGACGGCTGATCAACAGTACAGGGGCTGGAGAGGGCTTGGACTGGAGACTAAGAATAAAACTGGGAAGAGACAGCGCTTTCTGATTTAAAAAGGACAAGCCATCGCTAAGCCCAAACATTACGAGACACTGAGGAAGGCCTGTCAGTCTTCATAACTCAAAAGCAAATCACATATTCTTCACTTACGAGGTGAATAAGATCGAGATCGAGACCGTGACCTGTAACCCCCACGACTATAATATGGGGACGGTGATCGCCTCCTGGAAAACAAACAAAAAGTGATTCAATCCTCAACGTAAACGATGTTACCTAAATGAGCCTCTGGGCATACCTGGCAACGTCAGCTTCTGGAACCAACTCAGCCGTGGAGTGCTTTCAGTAGCTGGCATTGCTCTCAATTCCAGGGCTCAGTTTAGGTTCAGGGCAGTGTGGCCGCCACCCCTTGGGGATATACAATTCCCTACTCCAAAAGGGATTTAACAGACTTACCAGAAGGGCTAATTATTCTTGCCCTGTCTAAACATGGTCCCAATGGTAATCAAGTTTGGTCTAGATCCCAAAGAAACTACCTGCATGCTGGACCCTGACAAGCAGCATGGACATACAGCAGCACAGCCAATTCTCCAAACAAAAGAAAGGGCCAAGGGCAGTATGGAGACACTATCTTTTAAACCATTTCACCCCCTTCCTCTTTTCCCAAAGCAAGCCTTTGATCTAAAATAAGGGGTGAACGTGAGAATTGGGAGTACTGTGGGTATTTAAAATAACTCAGACTCACATCCAGCTTGAATTTCAAAGGTGGTGTCTGCAGGGGGACAGAAATCAAGGCTCTGGGTCCGTAGGTTCTAAACTGAGGAAAACTAGCCAAACTTTATAAAGATAAACTTTGAAGTTGCCCTGGAGTGCCACTTTTATCTATCCAATTAGTACCTTGTGATTTCACACCAAATTTTAAAACCCTTCTTTTCAACTTCTAGTGAACTCCTTGGCATAGGCTGAAAAATGTCCAATAACCCTAATATGGCATGTCTTTTCATTCAGCCTCAATACATATTCTTACAAAGCATTTTCTAGCTTACAATTTGGTTAAATCGACATTGCATGGAGAACCCCTTGGTCTGACCAAGCTCGGTGTGAGCCCTGCTGCCAATTGAGACCTTTCCCAACACTAAGACCTTGCCTAGCATACCTGTAAATCTGATCCCTGTCTTGGGCAGCTCTCCACCCTCCTCCTCCTCCACCTCCTCCTCTGTGAAGACACAAGCAAAATACTTTTTTGCAGTTTGGTTTATTGAGTTATAAGTATATTAGATGACATTAAACAAACACACAGTCACAGAATAACAGCACCAGACCTCAGTGGCCACCTAGTTCACCAGGAGCCAAAAAAGCATCTCCTCGACTGCCACCAGCCACACCAGCCTGGGCTTGACCTCCCCATCACCCCCCGCTCCTTCCACGTTGGGTGAGCCCTCATTGTTCGCAAGGGATTCCTCATATTAAGCCTGATGTGGCCAGGCACGTCTACCCACCGCTCTTAGACTAGGGCCAACAGGACATGTCTAATAGCTTTTTCCACATGACAAGCCCTTTAAAAATACTGGAAGACAGCAATCACGTCACCTTAAGCCTTATCTTTCCCATGCAAGTTATGGCAAAGCGTAAATTAAGGGAAGCTGATCCATCCTTCAAAATAGTGACAAATGCTGGAAAGCTAAGAAGGCTCCCTGGTGGCTACAACTCAGCATAATCCTTCACATTCCAAACAAAAATCCTATTAAGCTAACGTACTCCTTAGATATTTGACAATGCCTTAAGGTGTTTTATAAATGAACTGCTACCAATACAGCCCCCAACACTCACCCTCCCAAACCAAGCCTCTTCAGTTGAGATTTGTCAATGATGTGAACCCTTAGAATGGAAATATTTGGAAGTTCAGCTGGCTTCTAAAGCTCCAAACTTAAGTGTACAAAATAGAGTTGTGTGTGTGTGTGTAAACACACAGTCATGCACAAATGTATCCCCAACCACCTAATGCTGACCACCTGGACAACTTGTTAGGGCTGAAGTCAGGACCAGTTCACCCTCTGCTCCCCCTTTCACTTTTTGTCTCTCCACCCCAATCCCTTTATCTTGATCTTTGGGAAGAAATCTTATCATTTGAATTCTTCCAAGATCCTCATTGGAAAAGTTCATTATGAACAAATGCTTCTCTTTTTCAAAATAAAGTGGGAGGTTTGCCTGGCTTGTGGGTGTTGTTTTCTGAGGGAGGACCCTCAAAAGTACAGAACAAGTATACAAAGAAAAGGCTGTTTGCTGACTGTTGTAAGGGAGGATGGCTCTCAAATCTTCACTTCAGTGAAAGGCATACTACAAAGAGTTCTCAGAATGGTCTTATGGGATATGTTGTGGCTACCAACAACACAGGATTATAGCTTTTCTACTTTGGTTTACTTTCTTTTCATCAATAAAATAAATGACCTTTTCCCTTCTCTCTCGTTCTTTGGGACAGGGGAAGGCCAGGCATAGCAACATAGGGATACACAAGAACAGACCAGGTTAGTATGTGGTCCATGGTGAGTTTCAAGGATTTCTTCCCTACCCTATGGGCTAATGGACACAAATGGTCCCATCATGCCTTCCATGGACACAGTTCTAGATGGCCATTTATGTTTTCTGGTGTTGAGTCACAACATATGGAGTGCTCTGCACTCCACTTCTACATGTCCAACGGACTACACGACAGGAAAATGGAATGCCTGTGACAAGGAGGTCAAAGGATAGTCTGCTCTGGAATCTAGAGGAAATCTCCAGGGCCCTAGTTTTCTTAAAACAGAACACTCATCTAATAAAGGCAGCATGGTTTAACTTGAGTGGAAGCAAATTCAATGACTACAAGTTCCTGGAACATGGATAAAGTACAGTTAGATCTCAAATACAACGCCCCAAAGCCATTTACATCAAAGTAACTTTGCTAGAATGATTTTTAATGAACAAGCGAGGCTACCTAACAATCTGTATAGACAAACCAAAGGTGTACCATAGAGATCTGATGAAACAGCTCCCAACAAGCTGAACATGAAGACCTCTTACCTGTAGGACCTACTGTAATAGTCACGGTCATCATAACCTCGATCGTAGCCTCGATCATAGTAATCACGACGGCGGGAACTGCCACTACACACAACACAAAAGTTGGGAGCCAGATGTGATTAAAAAAGAAAGACCAAGACTCTACACTTCATACCTGGTCAAGTACATACAAAGGTAAACATTTTATTTTTATTTTATTTTTTGCTTTTTGGGGGGCAGTGGGGGGTTAAGTGATTTGCCCGAGGTCACATGGCTAGTTTTTGTGTTGTGTCTGAGGCCCGATTTGAACTCAGGTCCTCCTGACTCCAGGGCCAGTGCTCTATTCACTGCGCCACCTAGCCGCCCCAACATTTTATCTGAGAAAAATCTTGCATAAAAACTGCAGCAAACTAATCTGAGAGATTCATTTTCAATGGGGAGGGGAAAAGGGGAAGAGATAAAAAGGGTTCTTTTCAAACTATGAGTTTATCACTTGTCCAATTCAATTGTTTTCCATAGCATCTGACTCTTTGTGACCCCATTTGGAGTTTCCCTGGCCATTTCCTTCTCCAGCTCATTTTACAGACAAGGAAACTGAGGCACAAACAGGGATAAGGAATTCGCTCAGGTTTCTGTAACTAGAAAGTGTCAAGAGTCCCAATTTGACCTGAGGCCATCATCTTACCTCCAGGCCCAGCACTTTATCCACTGTGCTACTTAGCTGCCTGTCCCAGTTGAATTCCCTGCAAAAGCTAAGAACTATTAAAGGACAGATGGCCCATGTTAATCCCTTGATTGAACATAGCTTCATTATTAAGAATAAATCATGCTCGCCTTCATTTTTTGACAGGGCAGGAAAACGGAGGAAATGCCATATCCTTATTGAGGAGGTAGCAGTAGGAATGAGAGTGAGGCCATATAAGCAGCACTTGGAGTGCCCCCCAACCCTCACTGAGATGGTAAACTCCAACAGAAATAGAAATAACTTAACCTCTTTAGAACAGCTAGCAGGTGTCAGAATCAGGACTTGAGCCCTGAATCTTCCCAATTCTCGAGCCAGGCCACATCCATCCCAGGATCCTCCCAACCTAAATTTCCCTAGACTAGAACCTGAACATGGCCATAACCCAATGTGAGCATTGTGTAAGTATAACTTAGATTGCAACTTGTAATAATTACTCTTTAGCATAGAACTATAGATGTAAAATTTTTTTGACAGAGAAAGACAATATTTTAGAAGTACTGTCTTTACGAGGGACCCATGTGGTCAGCAGGCTACTCGGCTTTCCCTTGGTGTCTGATCTTCTAGCACTGACCCTTCCTTATCGCTCCTGATTCTGTCCTTCAAAAGGTGTCAGAGCAACAGAGCCAGGTAAGTGCCCAATCAGGAAGCTGCATGTGGCTAAGCTGACTCATTTTAACAATGGACACATGGAGCTTAGTAAAAGATTTCACATGAGGCAAAAATGATAGATCTATGCAGCATTAAAAAAGTTTTTATATACAAAAAACCCCAAGCAGGTTGCGTTCTCACAAAAAACAGGAATCTAGTTCAGATGCCATTTTTCTAGAGGATGCCCTTCAGCCATCTAAAGCCAAACCATCAAGGATGCCAAGAGATAAAGTTGGTACAACATTAAAGGAGAGCCCAATTTGTAAGAACCTCAGTAATCAAGAGGCCAGAGGCAAGCATGCTGACAGAAGAGCTGCCGCCTGAAGGCTTTAAGACTCAGATCAGGTCTTAGATGTAGTTGCTTCATGGGCTGGCAGGCCCCAGGGGGAGTACATGCAGCAGGAGCCAAACTCATCTGGAACCCTAAGCACAGAGGTGCATCAAAGAGCAAACCAGAACTGTTCCTCCTCCAGTACAAATTTCTGGATAGGGCAACAAGAAGCACTTACTAAGTAGGTCTTCCCATGTAGATTCCAGGGGTTGGGGTGTGGGGTCTTTTTGTTATAGAAAAGTCCACTCGGATCCTCCGCCCATCCAGTTCCATTCCATTGGCACGCTCTTTAGCCTTCAAAACACAAACAAGGGAAGAAACTTGTTAGAGGGGACCTGAACCCAGGTTCTTTGATACACCAAGCTCTTTCTGGGGGTAGCCTTTGTAAAGATGAAAGCAGACCTTGTATAGAGAATGGTATTTAATCACAAGGCACTAGTGAGGTACGAGTAATTAGGATTATCATCCTTTCTTTTTGATCTGGGCCTGTGTTTTCATCAATGGAGGGAATTCCCCGTGTGGAAAACGATCCCACAAATGCAAATGTAACAGAATTGCCTGAGGATGACAAGGTAGCCTGATGCGGTCAAAAGGCTGGAAAAAATCTTGAAGACCTTGGTTTCAATCTTGCCTGATGTATATTCTTATGGATCTGGCTATTATGGTTAGTGACTAAATTAATAATACTAATTACCGTTCACTTTGCGAGAGAGGTTACAAAAATGTTCGGTGTCTTGTCCAAGGCTGTACAACTAATAACTAGGAAAGCTAAAACCTGAACTTGGCAGAGGAAGCAATAGTCCCAACCTGCTTCTTCGTGAAAGGATATGAAAGAAGCCCTTGCCCTGACACCCTTTTCAGGCAAACCCCTGGCAGGACTGGGAATGGAAGGACTTATTCCCACTGGATCAAACAGGAGTATGTATGAGTCAGGGTGAGTCAAGTTGGGGGTGGGGAACCTGTGGCCTTGAGGCCACATGTGGCCCTCTGGTCCTCAAAAAATAGAACTTGGACTCAGGCCACACGTGGCCTTGAGGATACAGGTTCCCCATCCCTGCCCTGAATGTATCCTGAATTTCCTTCTGAAGAAACTGGGTCATCTTTATATCTATAGATGATCAAAATGAGGCCATCTCTATCAAAGCTACTAATACAGCTTAAAAAAATTTCACCTGACCTTTAAATACAACCCAGAAGTTGTTAAGCCAAGCCTTAGTTCTAAGGACCTGATTGTTTTGACTTTAGTGTGAACACCTTTTTAACGTTTGTTGCATTCCGTTGTTGGCATCAATGTGAAATACGATTATTTTGTAGCTGATAACTAGGCTTATTTCTTACGAAATTAGACTGAGTTTGCCTCCAGAATGTTATTTTTTATAATAAGTGTGCTTCGGAGTCCCAATTCTGTTATTAAGTGGGATACATACTTTGAGACTCCATTTGTAAAATGGTGGTGGCTCTCGTCTCCATTACCGGCCACTCTTGATTCATTTTTTTTTTTTTTTTTTGCTTTTTGGGAGGGCAATTGGGGTTAAGTGACTTGCCCAAGGTCACATGGCTAGGTTTTGTGTTAAGTGTCTGAGGCCGGATTTGAACTCAGGTCCTCCTGACTCCAGGGCCGGTGCTCTATGCCACCTAGCCACCCCTTGATTCATTTTTAATAGCTTTCAAATGTGTGCTTGGTCATCCCTTCAGCCTTTTTTTTTTTTTTAGAAACATAAATTGTTGCTGCCTTCAGCAATTCCCAAATGTTGCCAACAATCTCAACCCAGGAATATCCTGCTGCATTGCTACGAATTACCCAAAGGTCTCCCCCAGTTTTAGGTGCACATTCCCACTTACCTCCTTGGCGTCATCCACGTTCTCAAAGTAGACAAAGGCAAAGCCCCGGGAGCGCCGGGACTGCTGGTCGTATACAATGGATACATCTGCAATTGGGCCATATTTGGAAAACACTTCTCTGAGGTCCCTCTCCGTGGTGTATAGACTCAATCCAAACACCCCGAGACAACAGTTGGGATCAGGATTGGCCTGCAATAAAAAAAAAAAGGACTTCAAGACTCAAGTTGCTTTAAAAACAAACATAAATTAAGAACATAAAGTCTCTTAATAGAGGAGTTCTTTTCTCAGAGCTGTTAAATGGGAAGAGCGGAAATAAATCCCTCAGTTTTGGAATTTGGTCCGAAACACATCAGTTAAAGGAGACCACAATTAACAATTGTTATAATCAATACCAATTAATTACATAATTATTAGAATTATTAGTATCATTAATAAGATTAGAATAACTTTTAACATACTTAGATGGTTCAAGATTATGGAATGAAGATGGAATAATTATGTGCATGTGTGAAATGTCTGATCAAGGCATTTCAGTCTATTACATATACCAAACTAGTTTGCTTTTAGCTGACTGCAGCTATACGGTACGGCAGCAGAGCAAAAATGATGGATGTCCAGTTTACAGACCGGAGCCTACCATTCTGCACGGCAAAATTAGCATGCACTGAGCCTTTACTTAGAAATCATTTTATGTTCTACTGCTTGATAGCTCTTTGTATTCCTAGAAAATAGTCAATATTTGTTCATTATCCTAAATCACCGACCAATACTGGATCATAACCTAAAATAGTCACTATACAAATGGCCACCAAGAAACCAAAGACAAAGTCATAATTTGCCAAACACAAAATGTACCCCTTTTCTGTTGCCAATCCAATATTCTAAGAACCAATGTCAAATGACTGCTCACAAACACAAACCAGTAGGAAAAAAACCCAACACCAAGAAACCAAGAGCAGTTGCCAAATGCAATTTTAGGCAACCTGAATCTCAACAATGAAACTGGTAACCGATGTTTTTCTTACTCGATTCCCCACGTGACGCCTACGGGTAGACATTGGAGAGTGACTGTGGCTATGACGCCTTCGGTAATCTCGACTGTATGACCTGCTCCGGGACCGTCTGTGGGAGCGGGAGCGAGAACGTGATCTAGTATAATGCCTTCGAGAACTTCTTCTGGATCTTGATCTACAGGACAAAGTATTCATGGTTATGATCATTTGGATCAATGTCCATACCTGCCTTCCCCTTCCCTCACAGCTGGTGTCTTTGTGGAGTCAGTCTCGGAAAGGGAAAAGAACAAAACCAAACAATTCACAATAGGAGAAATACAGATGAATTATGTAAGACAGAAGGGAGGGGGAGGGAGTGGGAGATGACCAATGAGAGATTTTGAGCAGGCAGTAAGCCAAAGGGTTTGGGGCAAAAGACCTGATGATACCCAGTGCAGGAGGGATCATCTAGCATGATGTACAAGGACTGCAGAGAGCAGTGAGCAACCCTAGGAAGGATGGTTAGGAGGCGATTTCAATATATGTCTGGTAGACACATGGCACCAAGGGTCTGTGTTACTACAGGTGAAGTAGTAGAATTCTAAGGAGGCAGTACAGACACAGGAAAAGCCACAAACAGTCGGTAGGATTAGCAGTGCAGCATTAGGGAATGGGATGACCCCCTAAGGAGTCGGCAGGGTCAAATGCCAGTGAGGCAAAGGTAGTCATTAGGAGTCAGTGAATAATTATGGCAGGAGGGACAAAGGAACAGATTCCAAAGGGCAAGAAAACAAACACCTGAAGGGTGCATGATTTTTTTAAATTTAGAGGTCGATAGGATGAGTTTGATACAGCTCAAGAAGGTGAAATGCTTTTTAAAAATGTAGGCAAAAGGAAGGGAAGCTTAGAGGCTTCTTCATCAGACTGAGGCTCAGAGGTTCTGTGACTTGTCCAAGATCACAAAGGGAGTGGCAGAGCAAGGATGCAAAACCAGGGTATTCAGAACAATGCCGAATTCATCTCCCATGACAAGCCGTCTCTAAAAGCAGAGACTGAAAATATTTACAGGAGAGGGGATGACCGACTAGCCTTGGGAAGGCCACACAAAACGATACTGAAAAGCTTTGCCGCCAGTGACAGAGAGAAGCCCAGACAAAATCTGGGGCCCAAGGAGCAAGGAGCATGCTTGGAAGCCACTTGTGGACGAAGCCAGCTTTTGGAAGAGCAGTTAGTACCAAATGAAGTTATAAAAGCACAAAATCTTAATTTTCTTTCTCTACTGAGACTCAGCAGCCTTTGCCCCAGCTCCCAGCTTCCCTTCTAGAAACCCCTCCAAAGTCAGGGCTCACTTACCGAGACTCAGACCTGGACCTCGACTTGGATCTGGAGCGCCGGGAATCTTCCTTGGACCGTGACCTTGCAGGGGTGTGCCTCGCGGATTTTCCAGATCCATGGGCACTCCCACTTCTGGAAGCGGAACGGGATTCCTAAGTGCAGATTTGTCAAGTTTAATTTGTGCCCTTTCTTGGCCATCGCAATCTCAACAACCTGCAGTTAAACTGTGGCAGACTGACCCCCTTGCCCTTCAATCCAATTCAGAAATACCTGTTCGGTGGATAACTAGAGCTTGTTCTGAAGTCATCTATTTAACGTTAATGTTTTCCATCTGGGGTGAGCACATTAACCCCATTCTGTTTCACCTGGATGCAACTGTGACCAAATCTTACCTAAGCCTTCCATTGGAAGGGGCACTGAAAGGGGGTGGAAGGAAGAGAATGGAACCAAGAAGAGTAATACATGCACAACCAAAAGACTTTTTAAAAAAGAAAAAGGTTTTGGGGCCGAGTTCCCCAAAGAGGGGCCAGGTCGAATAAAGCAAAGTAAGTAGGACTTGTGTGCTCCACAAAATCTGCAAGTCCAAACACTCGGTGGGCAGACCAGCTTGGGTGAGGAAATCTGACAAAGCTGGGAATTTGTTGCTCTCCTTTACTTCTCAAGAAATGGTTTGTGAGAAACTTCAACCACATCTAAGAAACTGAAGGGGCCAATACAACCCCCTCCATCTATAAGAAAAACTGGCACATCCCTCAATGGCAGACTAATGGCTCCAAGAGAGAAGCCCACTCTAGTGGAAGTTAGTCAGGGCTGGCGACAGCCCTAGCACCAGGTATGGTGGAAATATTGGCAGTGTTAAGCATTCAGATGAATGAGATAAAACAGGCAAGCCTGTTACCAAAGACAGCAGAGCAAAGCACCCAAAGGCACTGGGGATGGAATGAGGAGTGACTTTGAGAGGAAAGGCTAAGAGCCTAAGGACCAATGTGCCCCTCTGCCATCATGGAGAGGACCAAGGAAGAGCTGAAACAGGAGTGTAGTCATGGCCAGATGAACCTGAACAAGCCAGTCCATTCAATGAGAACCTGGAGTGGAGCAAAAAGACAAAGATGATATGAAGCCAACAGAATTGACTCAATGACCAGACAGGAACAACCACTTTAATGATCCATAGTATCTGAGTGTGAGACCAAGATCAACAACCCACAAATTTAGTGGGTGATTCCTAATTTAACTGAAGGACCAGAGGAAGCTAAACCATAGCAGACCAAACAGGAAAAAAATAGTCTAATACATTAACAGCCTCTGTGGTGGCAAGATAGCTTTTCTACTAGAGCCATAAGGAATTTAGGAACCACAGTTCCTAGGTCTGCTGAAAAAACAAGCAAACCCAGAAGTGAAACAAGACCAGAAAGGAGAAAAAAGTGGATTCCAACCCATGTCTTCCAACTCCCAATTCAGTCTACTACCCTCAGGGATGAAGTTTAGTTGGGGAAATCTGACCCTTAGTCTTAGCATGGGCAAGAATAGAAGGAGAGTCTTAGATGGTATGAGCACAAGAGTGAACCAAAGAACAACCCTCCCCTAACAATGCTGGGAGAGGAACCATATCTCCTCCTAGCCATTTTGGGGTTCCCACAAGTGGAAGGTATTTTCAGAAGTTAAAAGGTGTGAGGACACAGTGCAAAAGAGAACCAACCTGCTGACAATTAGGTCCAGAGCACTTTAGACCAAAACTCTAGTTTGCCGCCTCTTCTAGGGGCGCCTGCACTCAAAGTATGAAGTAGAAACTGAGATATGGAAGATTTCTTTTCTTCAAAGTGATACAGGCTTTCACTTAGCTTACGTCACTATGATGTGGAACTAAATAATATTAATCCCATTTACCGAGCATCAGAGCTTAAACCTGCATTTTCTACCATATGAAATAGCTTCTAAAAAGCCAAATTTGGGACAAGAAAAAGACAGTCTAATACCTAATTAATAGAAAAATACAGAACTATCCAACTCCTATTTTACTTTTAATTTCTTCAAGAATAACCCTCAAATAGAAATACTGACCAGAAGCCCAAGATTTTAACACACAGACACATGCACACACTCTCTGGAAAGCCTCTCTGAAATGTGCCATGTCTGTCTAGGCTCCTATACAGAAAGATCTTCAGAGCTAAAAACGCAGATCTTAGAGATGATCATATCTCCTTTTTGGTGTTCTGGACTCCTTTGGACATCAATCTGGTGAAGCCTAGGGATCCTTTCCAAAAGTTTTCAGCTTCATCAAATACATAGGATTATTGATCATGTGATCATACAGCACTCCCAGATGAACAGATAGCCCGACTTGCTTTTAGTGGGAGAAAAAGTAGTTTCTTAAAATAGACCAATAACCCTGATATTGATCCCTGTTAAGATTCTAGAATGGAATTAGAACTCTAAGAAATCTGGATGTAAGTCCCAGTTAGGAGCTAACAATCTACGTGTGCTGCTCCCCCATTGCAGTTCATCTGAAAAGTGAGGGGACAGATTGAATGACATATTCCATGAGTTCAGTTGAACCAATTCCACCCTCCTTTTTCACTAGATAGTGCTGTGGAGAGGAGCATTTCTGGATTTTGCCAAGGCTTCTGGCGTACCATGACAAATGGAGGCAGATCAACGTGATCTGGAGCTGAACAACTAGACCAAAAAATTACAAACCTACAGCAAGGGTCCTTAGTACGGAGTATCCAGATCCTTTAAAGTGTATGTGAACTTGGATTGTGTTGGCGGAGATGAGAAAGAATGACATTTTTCAGTAGCCACTAACTTAAATCTAGCATTTCCTTTATTTAAAAATCTAATTCTCAGAAAGGGTTTAGTAGGCTTCACCAGACCTCTGTCCTATGGAGCCGACACCTAAACATTAGCCCAGTGACCTCCACCTCTGGCCCTGTTAAAAACATTTCTATCAATGCCTTGGATAGACAGAAAACAAATACACCAAATGGAAACACTAGAATTACAGGGCAGCAACAGATGAAACTGAATAGGGGATAAGTGAAGAATCCCATACTTTGCCATATGCTTAGGCCGGCAGTTCATCTTAAAGAAACCTGGGGCTTCAAAAGACTAAAGCTCAGTGTGTGAACAACAGGACACTTTGCTGTCTCCATGAAAACAAAAACAAAACACCCATTCAAGCTCAGGGAAGGTGACAGAAACCCCACCTATAGGTTGTGCTGACTGAACCCCATCTGAAAGCCGACTGGTGCACCATCATAAGAAGACAACCAACCAAGGTAAGCCAAGCACAGTGGAGCCCAGAAGCCCCTCCATGAGGAATGACTGAGTTTGCCTTTCGCAAAATCTCTGCAGTGCAAAAAGAAGGCACTTGATAATTATTGAATGAGCAAAAATATGTAGTCTGGAAAAGCTATTTCAGAGGGACCAAAGAAACCTTTGGAATAGGACTAATGGAAGAAGTGTCCAAAAAAGGGAAGGGGCTCAACGAGGCAGGGTGAGTTTCCTGTCACCAAGTATGTAAACAGAGACAACTAATAATCACCTATTGTAGATGCTATAAAGAAGTTATTGTTTTGTTTGGGGGGGGAAGGGGAGAAGAGAAGAGTTGAATTCAACATCTTACTGTTATAAGAATTGATGTTCTATCTAGAGGCACTTCTGAGACAAGAGCCTGGCACACAAGGAAGACAGCAGCTTTGTGGTAATCACAAGTTCTGCCTTCACTTCTTACAAGGGCCAAGAGATTATAAAGAGAGCCTCAGGGTTTGGGGAATAAGTAAAGATGTTTCAGTCATGGAAATGTCCAGGGCAGATTTTCCATTTGGACACTTGCTCCATCCAAAACGAAACCTTCCCTAAGTAGCTAAGGACTGCCATAAACTGCCAGTGATCTCTATTAAGGATGTAAGCTATGCAGAAATAGACAGATATAATTACCAGGGGCCAAAAAGTCCACACCACAGGCCTGGGCTTTGGGGCAACAAATGAAAACAAAGGAACTTTTCAAAACGATATAAACACCTCTCCAATAACATCCGAGAACAAGGATCCAACTGAGGAGATATAAGAGGGGACGAGAAGGGTTCTTCTGATTTATACCTGTCATCTCGACAAATGAAGGTGAGAAACTTGAATCGTGTGAAGAAGTGCTATTATTCATTTAACAAACCTCAAAGATGTCAATGATGTGAATGATTTTATCCGACAAAGGCCAGTGAAAATAGGATTAAATACTGGATGAGCTGAGGACTGGAAATTTAACAAGAATAAAGAGCCATGGATTTCTTCCAGCCTTTCACCACTGGAAAAATCTCCTAACAGGTTGAGATGCACTCAACCAGGCCGGAGCCTAAACACTCAAATAAATAAATAAATAAAATAAAATAACTGTAGAGTTCTTAATGAAGCTTCTTAAATTGGGATTTCCTCAAGAGAGTGAGTCTAATTATGTATGGGTAGAAGGATACCCAGTTGGCCCTTTGCCTAAGTGAGCAATAGCAAAGGCATTCTCAAAACTGAATGTGAACAGAAAGTATATGACATGGGAATGCACAAGAAAACAGACTTTCCCCCCAGAAGAAAGAGAAAGGCATGGCATATCCAAGTGACAGATTTCAGTGATACCAAGAAGGTACAATGTTTTATCTCCATCTAAGGGCAAAAGTTCTTGGAATAGTTAATGGAAAAATGAGAACCAAGATACAGAATTATGTTTGAGCTAATGTCACACAGAAGTGTCCTGGGAAAAGCTGCACATGCTGCCATTTTAAAACACTAATGGGAAAAATATTAGTACTGTTCCATCCCCAAGGAGGGGTAAAGTACAAGGAATCTAAAATGGACACAAGGTTCAAGTTCTAGGCCTAGCAAGCCTGACTCCAACACCTACAGCCAGGAATGCAGTAATACTAATACAATTTGCAATAACAAGAACAACCCTGGCCAAGTTCACAATAAAGATGCCAGGCACTATGCTGGCCCCTCTCCCAAATTCACATAATCTCATTCTAAGTGGCAAAACTCTAAAAACAAAAAATACCCCCAGTACAAGAGATGCTGGATGGGCTAACTATTCCCAGCTTCCAGCAACCCCTGGACTTCTCTTTGTTATTAGTTTCATAATAAATGAATCTATTAGCCTGGGTGGATTATAGATTCATTCCCATTACTAAGTTAGAATTAGAACACCCTAATAGAGTGGATCTGTCCAAGTTGTTGCTTAAGTCACATAATGGGGACTCGACTGGCAGGGACTAAGTCCCAGTGGCCAGGATCCCAAAGTTCCCATTACCCCCCCCCCCTTGCAGGGGCCTGTACAAACATACTATTCTCCAAGCTCTTTTAAGCACTAAGTAAATTCACTGAATGGAATGAGGATTGGTGCTAATGCATATGGCTAACAATCATTTGTAAACAATACATTTTGGGGACATCCTAAATCTAGCTTTGAAGGTACAGATCACAGAATGAGCTCAGGTCACACAGCAAAGAGTAGAAAATAGCACCAAGCCAGGAGAAAGGCCATACGCAGATGAGAAGTCCCCTAGACAAAATGTGTTCTTGGGATCAGTATTGCATCACTGTACATTATTGCACCTCTTGGCTCACCTTAGAGAGACCTAACTAAAAGCAAACCACATTGAGATAGCCAAGGACTCCTGAAATACCAGATAGTTGAGCAACTGAGATCCTTTCATGGAACAGCCTTAATAGTCCCAGATTATGAGACCATATACAGCCACAACTGATAAAAAACTGGTATCAGGGCAAATACATGCATGCAATATAGGGAGAAAGATACCCCAATCTTTTCCTACTTAGGACTCAGAAGTCCTGAGAAGGAAATACTCCAAAAGTGATCTCTGGCAATAGGCCAAAGAGACTGCCTGGGGACAAGTAGCTGGCTGGGTCCTATTGCCCAGGGACAAATGGCTCAATACTATGGAAAACTCCAAACCCCTCGGCATGAGCCATGCATTTTAAAGAAATCTGTCAAGCTGTGAAGTTTATTATCCATGGAACCAAAATTGTTTTAGCTTTCTTTTTTTTGAAAGGGGTTACACCAAGAGCTGGTGGTTGGTTGTGTTTTGTTTTGGTTTTTTGGGGGGAAGGAAGTTAAAATGGAGAGCTACCTGAATTTTTCTCAAGGAAAATGATCCCCTTGCCCTTCCTAAGAGGGTAGGAAACTATCTGTTGTAAAGGCACCCTGATACAGGTGTATAGTGGCTGCAATCTCCTATGGAAAACAGTAACAAGTTAATGGTTCTTTCTTCTATCTACCAGAAGTTTAATCCTTCTGACTGCTGCAACCCATAGGTTTTTAAGGCAGATTTCCCCAGATGGGTTGGGGCAAATTAGGTGGACAAGGAAGAGCTGGGGAAACCCATATGCTGCACCAGCCAAGTCAATCTATGATTGGATACTAGATTGGACCTCTATACTTTATAAAATTTATCAGTTAAGGTGATGGTGGGATGATTAAGGTTACAGCAAAATGAATTTGGCTCCTGAATAGGCACAAATGGATCAGGACTAAGTTCCTGTCTACTTGTGTATTCCCTGGTCCCTTCCTCACGAGGATGACAGTGAATATGGGCAGGGAATTTTCAAGGAGGTTGCAATCTGTTGCTCAGGCGTAGTGACTACATACAGGAAATAGACTTAAGAAATTTCAAAGAGAACTGTGCATGACATTCAGAAATCAGGTCTGCAAAGGGTGATGCTAATATTGTTTGGTTGATAAGATAAAAGCAATTTGGAAAGACAAGAAAGTAATAAGACCACCAAAATACTGATGCAAAGAAATACAACAGATCATAAGGAGCCAAAGGGTGCTTGTTCTTAGTTTATGAAAATTTTGGTGGTTTTCCTAGAACTCAACTTCGGCTAAAACTAAAAAGAAAAATAAACTCTACATAGGGTTTTGGCTTTAAAAATGCCCAAGTGTGGTGGTAGCAGCAATTACCTTCCCCACTCCTGAAGTCCCAGAGCCCGGGTCCTCGCTGGTCTGGGGGAGGGAAAGTGTGGGGTCAATGGTAGGAGAGGGGTCGGGGAGCAAAGCCCCTTCCTGGCCTGGGTATTCCACTAGCAGTAGTAGCAGAGCTCACACCTCCATCATTGGTCAGGGCAGTTGGCATTAAAGCTGCCTGATCCAAAAGGCTCCCCCTGGTGGAGGCAGGCTAGGCCCGGCTCAGCCTCTCCCTGGGCCGCAGACCACGCATGCACGCTTAGCAAAATATACACAGGGACACAGAAACAGACTAGTGAGTACTTAGCGTAGTGCTTTCTCATTCCAGATTACTTCTTAGCTTAACTTCACTTTTATTTCTTTTCTTCATTCTTCCGTTTCAAATTCTGACTTCTTTCATCTTCCCCACTTCACACAAACTGCTCAATATTCTATAAGTGGGACTTCTGGTCTGATAATTAGCATGCATTCTTTTTTTTTCAAATTTCAGCTTCACTTATTCCTGAGCTTCAAATAATTCTCATTTATAAAACTTGTCAAATGACGACTTCCGCATTTTCCTTCTTCAACATTAACCTTAATAGAAAAAGAACAGGATGAAGAATATTTTAAAACTCCAGGATAAAAATCTAGTGCCAAAACTGAAACTAGAAAAAAAAGTCTTTTTTGGTTTTTTGTTTGGACTTTTTAAGAACTAGAAATATGCAGTTCAAAAAACTGACACATCAGGTTTTCAGCTGGTTCTATAATGGTCTACTTGGTCTGTACTGCTAACATGGTTACTCAGCCCTGCATTGAACACGAAGTACACAACTGAACATTTGCTGTTCATTAACATTTAAAGCCCTAGGAAGTTGACCCAGTGTGAAATTTATTTAGATATCAATAAAGAAAATGTTCAGATGGCAAAAGGTCCCCATTAGCAAAGTCCCTAGTCAGCGTGACATTCTGAATACAAAAAGGCAGGAATAAAAAAAGCTTTATTCATTTGTACATCTGATGACAACTTTGTATTCAGGGCTTAAGTAACTCACATTTACTGGGATCTGAACTATTTAATACTCATTTCAATCCATACCTTTTTGCACTGCATATTGAAGCATTTCAGGTAAAGGAATCAAATTATATCACTGCATCTGAACAAAGTGGGCTATTACTGTTTAATCCACCCCCAAAAAGTTCACTAACTTTAATTTTGTTAGCTAACTTCATCATTAAAAAAAAAAAAAAAAATCTTTCCCCAAAACAAAAATATCCAAATGGTCTGACCAAATTACACTCCATGCTGTTAGAATTCATGGTAATGACAGAACTAAAAATAGCCAAAGGTGGGAAAAAAATAACAAGTCTGTTTTGCATTAGCTGTATACATGAACAGCCACAAAAAGCAGAAGCAAGCTTGAATCCAACAGTAGTTACTATTTTTAAAAAATTCCTTCTAAAGATTAAAACAGCAAAAAACCCCAACAGTTTCAAAGAAACCTAGATGGACATTTTCCCTTTAAGCATCTAATATTAAGGTATTTTAAAAAGGCAGCGAATATGCAAAAATGGAAAATTACTTGGCAACCATAGAGAAAAAGTTATTTCTCAAATTTTGGTGAATCAACTACAACTTAATAAAGTACTATTAATGCATTCTCTGGAGTATTGGACTATAATTTAGATAGCATCACCAAATGATGCCAACACAAAAATGGTGCCATCTTGGCATTAGCTGAGCTAAGACAAATGAGCTATAAATATAAATGTCATCTAAGCTCATGGAAAAAATATCACCTACACTATTTTCAGAAAAACCTACTATTTCTTGTGCACCAAGGCAATGAAATAATGCCATCATAAAGAGTCATGTTTCATGGAGTAAGACACAAGCAATAAAAATATTTCTGTACTTTCGAGTTTCAAAATTCCCTCAGCTCAGTTTATGGCTTTCTAGTTTTAGTCTAAGATAACTTTAAATTGGGACAGCTTCACATTTTACAAAACTTGAACTACAAGTAATTGTTTTGGAAGAGCTGACAGAAAAATGGGGAAGGTGGCTTGTTTGCAGAATCCCAACCGTAATCATGGAATCAGAAGGCCCGAGCGCGTTTCCTCTTTGGCACCTGACTGATGGAGTGGGCACCGAGGTAGATAAAGGATGGGGAATGCAAGTCTTCTGGATGATACTTCATCCTCTCTACCTACAGTACTGATACCTTTTCAACTTTCGACATCTCAAACCTTTGTTTTTCGGTCTATACCAGCTGCTTACCACCAACTCCATACAATCAACTGCAGCAATTTATGCCAAGCTGATTGTAGACTCATTTGCTTACACTTCATTTGCTAAATGACTATAAGAAACATAGCCAGAAGAATCAGTAAGTCCATTCCCCTAATATAATTCTTAAAAAGGAAAAATTCGATGCCACAGATGGCTTTTTTCAAGCCACAAAGCTAAATATTTATAAGTCAATTTAAAACTGATTTTCAAGTGAGCAAAGAAGGAAAAATGAAATGGCTATAGTTATATTAAGCTGTCCTAAAATTGAAATCTTAATAAAAATTATTTCTCTGTAAACAGCATTAATATTCTCTTGGACGCTCCCACAGACAAAAGCTAAGACCCTAAAAATCTAAGCTCTCTTCCACTCAAGTCCTCCTGTGATGTCCCATTGTGCATGGTGGTCCTGATGCCTATGCTAGTGGAGCAATAGCTGTGGCAAGGTTCTACCCAGCTGGAAAGGCTTCTGATGAAGGGTAAAGAGCCTAAGTATAGTGGTCACGAACTGAGCAATTGTTGGGCCAAAGCAAGGCTCAGTGAAGGGAGTACCCACTCCAACTACATTCCCAGATTCCTGGAAATATAGAAGTAAATAAATACTGAGCCAACTAATCCAATGGTCACAAGCAGAGACGCTATTTTTGTGACCGTTTGCCAAAAAACAAACAAAAAACCCTAAACCCACCCTGCAGACTGGCACAAGTATCAAACTTTAAATTTATATTCTTAAAGCATTCAAAATTTCTCAGAAATAGCAACCACTCCTTATATAAACCTTCTATAGAACTATCCCATTTTGACTTAAGTGTCCAAATTAATGCAGAAGCTTCTGTACCCTTACACTACAAATGCACTAAAGCTAAACTGCTGAAACTGTAATAACCAGAAAATGAGACCCCACGTTCCATATACAAAAATTAAAAGAAACATATTTAGAGGAACCAAATTTGCCACAGTAAAGAGAAGGTTAACGACAAAGAATTTTTCATTTGAATATTGCAGAGAATAAGCTACGACAAAATGAATAAATGCCAAACCCGCATCAAGATGATCTATAAAAAGGGCAGATAAAAAGATTTGCAACCAATTTCCTAAATACCTCAATTCTGTCACCGAAACTTAAAAGAGTGACATAAAATTATGTATCATTTCTTTCCATTAAAAGGATGAGAATCAAGTTTTCATGCAGTCTTTGCAACTACAGCTCCGTTTTTTCATTCAGCAAGCACTCAACTGAGAACACTTGCTGTCTCCCTGTTCCAATGAATGTAGCTGAGGTGTGGAGCAGGTACCGAGGTGAGTGTCATGAAACACCTGCCCTTCCATCTCCACAAAGACAGCAGTTACTTACCTTGTCATTTTCACTTATTTCAGTTTAACTGTCAGACTTCATTTCCAGACTGAGCGACCAGAAGAATTATCACTGGTTGTCCAGGTTCTTTAGGGAGGGGTTTTTTTTTTTAAAAGAAACTTATTTCTTTGGCCCTATACTACTTGCAGCTGCTGAATAATCTACTCTGAATTGTGGTGTCAGAAAAATAACTCCAATACCACTTCCTATTGGGCTGATAAGTTTTTAAACCTCTGTACAACATCCTTAAATACAGGGGTGAAGTGCTACGCTTTGAGAATAGAAACTGCTGGAAGTAGAGAAATGTTAGTGTTGGAAAAGAAGACACAGGGCAAAAGTTTAGCATTCAAAAGTCTGGAGAGTGTAGTAAAATGTATTCGAAGGGTTATTACACTGGGATAACACCTCACATAGCAATAGAGCAATCGAGCTTCCAATCTTCTCCATTTGATTTAACATAAGGAAGAATTCTAAGGCTGGAAATCCTATTAGTTTGCGCAGGGTCAGTTTGATCTGAACTACTTGTTAAGTCTCCTCCTGGCAAATGAGGCAGAGCAAAGGAGAGCAGCCACAACATTGGCTTGACCCACATTGATCCTCTGCTGCCAACGTCTCCTGGGTAAAAGACATTTCCTGTGGTTTCTGGCTTCTTTAGGTTTAGTATTCCCCTGAAGCTGGAATACAAGTCCAGGAACTAGAGGGGAAAGCAAGCGGATCAAATTGTTAAGAAGGCAGGCAGTGAGGCAGAGGCCATTTTAATGCTCCTCCTCCCTTAAACTCACTGCCTGAATCGAGTCTGCCCAATTGTTTTTGTTCCTGCCAATCCTTTCCCTGCACTTAATTCCTATTTTATTTCCTCTAAACTTTCTATTATAGCTCAGCACAAGTTAACTACATGTTAACATAAGCACTTATTTTTTCCCCCAGAAATCTTGCCAAGCTTTTCAGTGAAGCTGTAGTTTGACTGGTTAAGTACTTTAAAAGAAATGAATCAAAACTTACATACCTTTTCAAGTTCAAGCAAAGAAAAGCAATACAAATATATTAAGTAAAGAGCAATACTGGGTCAGTAATATGGGCTATTAAAAAGGAGGGGGAATTTTGGAAAATATCAATAAGCAAATCATTTTAACACAAGAACCACAAACCATTTAATTAACATCAATCTAAAAAAAAAAAATCCAACTGACCAATTTGACTCACCAAAATAAATTCAGAGATGATTCAAAAGAAAAAGTATTTAGTGAAGAAATAAACTTTGTGAGGAACAGAGGTCTTTTTGCCCATCCAAGGGAGAAGTATTTTCAAGTACATGCCCAGCCAGCCTAAGAGTAACTGGTCTGTAATAGCTGCCATTACACTGACCGGGCAGGGTTTAAAGGCAGTAACAGTAGGGAAAAGTGTGCATCTGCCTATGGTGCAGCAAGATCTGGTTTTCACACATGAATCATACATATTGTTTGGGGCCCAACTGAGAAGGAGCTGTACCCTAAAGACTGCTATGAAAATAACAGCACTGGATGGTTCAACTAGGATGAGGTCAAATACTGCAGGCCCTGCCCTTGTAAACTTGGGAAGCCTATTTTTACTTTAAAGACAATGGTTTTGTGTTGGTTTCTCAGGCTTTTGAGAAGATGCTAAATGAACTAAGGCTAGGAAGAAAGCCTTTTTGATAATTAGCACCTAATTATCAACTTTTTGCTAGGTGAGAACTCAGTGGCAGTCTAAACAGTGCCCTAGGAACTTGAGTTATTCTTTGGGAATCCAATGCCCTAGACAATCTATTTGTGTTTAACACTATCCACTAATTTGGGGGCTGGCCAAATTCCTGGGAGACTAAATGAGCCAGTGGAGGCAGAGCTAGAATTTACTTCAACTTTCTGGAGGGAAATTAAAGTGCTCCCAATGTCTTTACAAGTCCTCAGGATCAATCACAGGCTCTTAGGATTGGAGCTGCAAAGGCCAGACCTTTTTTTTTAAGGTGTCCAGAGGTCTAACACCCCTCCCCCTATTTTACAAATGAATAGAGGGACTCAGAGACTAAAGGGACTTCTCAACTCATGTAACCCCAATCAGAACTTCAGTCTTCCAGATTCAGTACTTTCACATTGCCTCAAAATGACTCCTGAAAAAGGAATCTATAATTCTATTCCACTTCAGACTCCAGCAAAGAATTTAATTTAACACTAGACGGACCAGAATTAAAGAATATCATTAAGGCCCAAAGGTCAAGAGATACAGTATATTTTTTTCCCTTAAGGCAAAGAAAAGAATACAGGACGAAAATTTTTCTATCAAAGTAAAATTATAATAAAATGCAATGCTTCAATTGGCATGCCCGGTCTTATTCACATAAACGTACACTGTGTGAGTGTGAGTAGCTATTAGGCTGCTAGACTTAGATGTCAGTGTTGTTTTCTGCCCACCAGGCCTTTGATCACCAAAAGAAAGGCATTTGCAATGTTTATGCGGGATGGTAAGTAACTTCACATGAATTAAACATGAAGCACAACAACCTTATTCCACTCACTTGGTCAAAACCTTTTTTCCTGAGCAATTTTTAAGCAGAATTTCAATTTAAAGGTTGCTGGATGGATTTATACAATATCCAAGTCTTAAAGGGAACAGCACAACAAAGAGAAGACATTTTAAGCAACAATCCCTCAGAACAATTAAGTTTGATATAAGTAGATAAATCAACTTGGGACAAGGTGGATGGGTTAGTCTGTTATTTACTCCATACCAATTGGTTTGCAATAGCAACTAGCTTATCGGTAGGTACTAGAAGGTACTCAGGAGATCTTTATCAACAATTTGGTACAAAATCCCACCATCTATTTCCTATGGAAACATTTCCAGTTTAGTTCTATTGGTTCACACCATAACCGATGCAATTTTGCCAGGGTTTCTTAATATGTTTAGCCACATTGGCACATCGTGGGGGAAGCAATGGGTCTGGAGTCAAGGCCCAGGCAAAGGACACATTGCATTTGTATCCCCAGGACCAGGTTCTGATTGAAATTAAGGTCCTGATTTAGGGGTAGTCTAAAACACCAGTTCTTACAAGGAGCTGGCCAATTTAAAGAAACTTACCACTTAGTATTATGTTGCCAATTAGTGAATTATACTTACTGCAAGCCATATCCTCAAGTGAAAAGGCCAACAAGCTTTCAAGATAATGTTTATGAAAAGGGCTTATTATTTTAGCTAAAAATCTCATCATTGGTTACTTTGCTTAACCTTTGATTAGGTCCTGGTTACTGTCTAATGTCTCAAATTTGCATTCTTCACTGAACAAATAAGCCCAATTAGTGTTTATCTCACTGACTCCAAAAGGAGAGTTTTCCAGTAAAACTCATTTATAAAACAGGTGTATATCCTTGTAACCTAAGCTTACAAAGTGGAGAAAAAAGACAGTTCTGAACATTAAGCAATTCTGAAGATACTTCACAGTGAAACCTCGTGCCCTTGAGATGATCTGCTGCAAGGGAGGCCCTTCCAGGCATCTCGGGGGCACAGGACCGCTCCGGAGGCTTTGCTGATGCCTCCACTGCTCTGCCTCAACGCTAACGAAGGGTCCCCCAACAAACCTGGGGGTCGGTCAAAGATTGGCCCCGATTACACGTGAGATGTCCCGGTGACCACAAGGGGCCACCATCAACTCATTTTCGACTAGAATTGGGGGGGCACTAGGTCACCCGTGGGAGGCAGGAATAAAGCGACCCAAGGGGCCACTCCCGTTCCGGACCCACGTGTCGGGTGCAACAGTCTGTGTTTAGAGAACTACTTGCATTCCTATAGGATGTTAAAGTTACTCATCTTTGGCTGGGGGGGGGGGGGGG
>CM053593.1:378977235-378989475 GCA_028646575.1 Pseudocheirus occidentalis
TTGGAGGGCAGTTGGGATTAAGTGACTTGCCCAAGGTCACACGGCTAGTTTTTTGTGTTAAGTGTCTGAGGCTGGATTTGAACTCAGGTCCTCCTGACTCCAGGGCCGGTGCTCTATTCACTGCGCCACCTAGCCGCCCCCTATCACCCCATCTTTAAAAGAAAAAAGGCCCCTCTGGTTTTGCGGATACTGTTCCACAGAAGACCTTAGACCTGAAGAAGCACTGGGAGGCACACAGGATGGAATATCCCCTCTATTAAAAACAAAGAGCAGTAACATGAGGGGTCCATTAGGTCATTCACTGCTAAGAACAGTCCATGTTCCTCTCTCTTACACCACCATTTTTAGCCCCCTTATGCGATTTTTGAAAGCTCTCCCTAAATTTCTCCCAGCCTACTTATCTTTCTTATTATTTTTCAATAAATACCCTATGCTCTTTTTAAAAAAAAACCCCAGAATCCCTTAGGCTCTTTTGGGGGCCTCCGTTTGCTCATCTAGGGAAGTCTTGGCCTAGGAGGCCCCTTTCAGCTCTACACCCGGGATCCCACAGGTTCTGAGTCATCTCTTACGGACAGCAGAACTTAGAAACACACAAGCCACATCTGTGAGGCTATTGGTCATTTCTAGGATTGCACATGGTACACTTCAACCCAGGAAGAAGCAGCTGGATCACAGAAGGTTCCAGACTTTTTGGTCCTGAGCCCCTTGGGGGAAGCCTCAGGAAAGCCTTCTCAGAATGGGGGTGAGCTGCCTAAACTCAGTGTGGTCCCCAGGATCAAGAAGGCCCAGGCTCGCTAGCGTTTGGCTCCAGGACACTCCCCAGCCTGGCAGGAGCCCCAGTCACCTCTGGGGGAAGCAGAGAATGAAACCCAAGTGCAAAATGACCCAGGAAGAATCATTTGGCAAGGAATGGCCAAACGATGCAGGAGAATGTCAGCTCCTGGAAGAAGGAGCTGTTGTGTCTGGTTCTCTTGGTGCCCTGAGCTGGGCAGCCTGCACCCCAGCAGGCTCTGTTGCCCGACCTTTGTGGGACTCAGTTAGAATGGTAACAATAACCATCTCAGCTCCCATTTCTATGGCACCTTTCATACACAATCCCCACCCCCCTTAACATCTTTCCTCTGGTGATCATCCCTGGTTTATCCAGAGCTGGGCGCATGTCGTCCCCCGCCACTGAACTGCGCGTTTCTTGAGAGCAGTAACTCACTGCCTTTGCCCTTTGTGGATGCCCAGAGCTAAGCATAGTGCCCAGCACACAGTAGGAGCTTATGTCTGCTGACCGATTGGCTGACATCGGGATTAAGACTAGTGACAAAGGCTGTGGCAAATGCAGACTTGAAATGAAGGGGCGACAACGCTTTGCAGCAGTTCACACTTTTTTTTCTTTTTTAAACATTTTCACAGCAGAATTTCAATATTCTTGGTTTCTCTTTTCATTCTCTGTGTTCTATTTTATGTATTTAAAAACATGATTTTGAGAAGGGCTCCCTCAGCCACCCCATACGCTGCCACCCAAGGGCTCCAGGGCACCAAGGTTAGGAGCCTCTGCCAGCCTATTATAGGGGGGCTTTCTGCAAGTGCCACACAGGCACCCAATGCCAACTCCTAGGAGAAACTCAACATCAGAACATCCCCTTCCCTTCTCTCTCTCCTCCCTTCTTTCTCTATGTCTCCTTCCCTTCTATCTCTCTCCCTTCCTTTCTTCTTTCTTTCTTCCTCTCTACTCTCTCCCTTCCTTTCTTTCCTTCCCTCCTCTCTGTCTCTCTTCCTTTCTCTCTCCCCTCTTCCTTCTCTCCCTCTCCTCTCTCCCTTCCTTTCTCTCCTTCTCCCCTTCTCTGTCCTTTCCTTTCTTCCCCTCCCTCTTTCTTCCTTCTTTCTTCCTCTCTCCCTTCTCCCTCTTCTCCCTCTCCTCTCTTCCTTCTGTCTCTCCCTCCCTTTCTCTTCCTTCTCTCTCCTCTCTCCCTCTCTTCCTTCTTTCTCCTTCTCTCTCTCCTCTCCCTCCTCTCTCCTTCCATCCCTTCTCTTGTCCATCTGTCTCTCTCACAGAAGTTGGAGGCACACATATCATACTGATGTAGACTTTTTCATTTATTTTAGAAATTTTACTGATGCCTTTGGTTTCTCATTCACCGTAACTCCCTTACATTTACCTCACCTCTTTCCTCCTTGCAAAAACATGCCTTGAAATGGGAGGGGGAAAAGCAGTTCAGCAAAAGTAAGCAGCAGGGCCACTGAGTCTGGTATGGTCCTAAGCACTCCTCACCCACAGTCCCCCACCTCTGTCCTCAACAACCAAGGGGCCAGTTTGCTCTTCTTCTCTTCTTCCCTTCCAAACATCAAGACCTGACTTTTAGTAAGTAAACAGAAATACTGGCGCCATTTTGGAAGTGCTCTGAGGGGGCCTCTCCCCCTCCCTGCCCAGTTCCTCCTCATGGTGTGCAGAGGAACCCTGGGTTCTTTGCCAGGAGAGAACAAGCTTTAGCAGGCCCTCCACCAAGCCAGAACAATGTCAAGCACAGGTGGGCCCCCTCAGCCTTTTCTCTGTTATCAAAAGACCAGCCTAAGTCAGGTGAGGCTGGTCAAGTCAGGGACCAGTCAAGGAAACCACCCGCCCTCAGGTGATTAGAGAGCCTGCACCAGCATCAACTTTGGGGCAGGCATGGCCGGCTGAGTCCCGGAGACACAAAGGAAAGCAAAAAGAAAAAGCTTCCCTCCCCTCAGGGAGCTCCCATTCGAAAGAGGGAAGACAGAACACTGAAGGAAAAACTGGGTAATTATATAAGCAGGGGCCAGCTCTAGAGGATTTGGATTCAAATACCAGTCCTTACCCGTATTACTTTGTGACCTTAGTCAAGTCCCTTCACCTCCCTAAGCCTCAATTTCTCCCTCTGTAAATAAGAGGGTTGGTCTCCATGGCCCACTTTCTAGCTGTACATGATTATACGTTTGAGCTGGGCAAGTCAGCCTAGGAGGTTCTAGCCAGCTCAAGCCAGGAGTCAATGATACTTTATGCATCTTAAAAGTTTCCTTCACTGCAAAATATCCACTTTTACATCAACAAAATTCCTTCTAAAACTTTGTTCTTCACAGTGGATGTCTATCAAGTCTGTCCCAGGCCTCCATGATGGGAGGAAGGCCAAGCTGCGGCATCATGGCCTTCCTCTCCAAAGCTCCTAGCTAGGTCTGCAGCCTCAATAGGCTGGGCGTCCCATAGGGTTGGCCACCAAGAGATAAAGTCAACTACTGAGGCCCACATGGCTTCCCACTTCTGGCACTATACCAACAAAACCACTCAGGCATTGGGGTACGGGAGCAGAAGATGGAGGCCGATATTTGGAAGTGTTTTTAATTAGGACAATGTTTCAGCGGCTTTACAGTGACCGAGCAAATGTTTTTCATGTCTGACTGCGTGAACGTGAGCATATGTCTCTGTGAGTGTATGTGTGTGTGTGTCTTCCCCACCACACGCAGCCTCTGCGTTGCGGACACAGCCTGTGTTTACCCTGCAATGCTCTCCCGTGTTATTTATCCATGTGATATACAGTTATGGCGCTTGAACTGAACTTCCCAAAACGACAAGATGGTCGGTCTCTGCCCTTTGGCCTGGGGGCTTTCCAAGTTAGGAAGGAGGAACGCTTCTCTCAGGGGTTTCTTCCAAGTAATTCTTCCTCCTTCCCCCCAACACAAAAAGAGCCAATGCTCACAAAAATTCAAAGAAATTCTGGACCACTGACAATTCCAGGTGATCACCACAGGGAGAAACCCAAACTGAAAAGGGTAAATTTTGCAGTAAACATCGACAATGTCCCCACCGGTCTGTGCATTTATTTCAAAGCCTGGACATCTCTCAGTGCAGCGGAGAGAGACGAGAGCTGGAGTCAGAAGGACCCGGGTTCAAGCCCTGCTTCACACTTCACATCTGCGTGCCTCAGTTTCCCCAGCAAGCTCAAACTAGACGCTATTTGCACAGAGCAGTGCACATGTTCACTTGCGGTATAGAAATGAGAGCAGTCTTACTCAGTTTTGTCCTCTTTCATTGTGATTCATGGTTCTAATAGATAATTCTCTGGGTCACGAAGAAGGGGCCACATCAGGAAATGTGAGGATCTCATAATGAATTGTTTTTTAAAAAACTGGTCATCCACCCTTAAGGTCCTGGCCCAAAGCCACGAGATTTCACCTTATAAACGATTTTTGTGTTTTCAGTAAAAAATTCTCTTTTGAGGTTTCATTGTCTGGAGTTTGTTGTTTTGATTTAAATCCATAAGTGTGGGATAGCCTAGGAAACAAAGGGCTAGCCTGGGGGTCAGGAAGAGCTGGGTCAGATCCCACCTTTGACTCTTGGTGGCGGTGGGACCAGGGACCTGCCATTTCACCTCCCACAGTGTGGAAGCAGCTCTCTCCAGACTGTCAGAAGAGTTGCTCATGGGTATCAGTGGTGAAGGTTTCCACACAGGGAGTTTCCCACATCTATGAAATCCTAAGTCTGGAACATAAAGGAATAAATCAATACTCAAAAATATGAGCGAATAAATAAAAAGGGAATCACTTTAACTGAGAAAGCGATCAACACTTGTAGCATCCTTCGGGACACGTAGAAGACCAGATCCTAAGCAAGGGAAAAGACAAAAAAGAAAGGTGCTCGTCATCAATGCCAGAAAGACCTCAGCCTTTCAAAGGGTGAAAGTCTGACCCAGACACCCCACTTTACACCATAACCGTGAACAGTAACTGCAGTAGAAAACACAGTTTTTACAACTTACAAATGCCACTCCACTGGTCAGTGGGGGAAGGCAGTGTTCTCTCAGACCATGGCTCCATTTTACAGATGCAGAAACCAAAGCCAGAAAAGGCAGATAACTTCCACATGGGCAGGAATCAGAAGGGATGAGATGCAAGCACAGATCCTTTGACTCCAAAGCCCTTACTCTTACATGCCAGAGAAGCTGACTTTTTAAGAAGTGGGATCATTCAGGTTGAGGCTAGAACACAGTAGCTGCATGCTTTTATTTTCTAATCCTTTTATAAACAAATTAAACCAAAATGGGGGGAGGGCATCTAAAACTGGGCCAACCCATCCATCTCCCCTCCCGCTTCCAGGCATCACCATCCCAGAGAAGGGTCGGCCTGTAGCCTGTGGGGTTCGCTTCCTCCTTCACCAAAAGGTCAATGTGGGGATTCTGGGGGTTACCATCTGTGACTGAAATTACTTTGTATTTCTTTTGTATATTTTGTATTTCAAGGAACTCCGCATCCTAGAGTATGGGAGAACTGGGATCAAGCCCTGCCTCAGACACAAAATAGCCGAATGACCCTGCATGAGTCCTCTAACGTCGGGGGCACCAGACCATGAAGACTTTCAACTGCAGGGAGGCAGGTGACCTGCAATTGTAGGAAAAGGTCCACAGGGATTGCTTGTATTTCTTTATCAGTCTACAATGCTGTCCATTCTTTGGCCCCAGGAGAACCGATGGAGATCCTCTCCTCTCCTCCCCCCTCTTTTTCCCTCTCTGGGTCATCTTCAGCCTCATCCGTTCCCATAGTCCCAACTACTGCCCCTTGAGGATGTCCCCCGAACTCTCCTGCTGCCCTCTCCCAGAACGCTGGGTCCATAGGCATCTGAGTGGCTTGTCTACACCTCAAATTCCCCATGACCAAAGGGAAATTCATCACTTTTCACATACTAGGCATAACAAGAGTTAGCAAGCACATAGTGCCTTAAGGTTTGCGCAGCACCAGATGGTCAGATGTAATCACACTGAGTCGGACTCCACAAGCTGCATCGAGAACGAGAAGCCTTGTTAAGCGTCTAACAACTCCTAAGATACGGACAAGGGGGCAGACTTGGAAAGCCGGAGAAGGCACCTGAGATGCCAATTAAGGACCGAGGTTTGGCAGTCTCAGAGTACCCCAGTTTCTGGTCCCCTGTTATCCCCGGAGCCATTGCACTGCCCCCCCCCCCCAACACACCAAAACCCCAAGTGAGGTCCTGGGCCAGACGCAGCACTCGGCCCTCACTTTGGCGGCCACAGCCTTAGAAAGAAATTTTTTTTTTTATGGAAGACATTTTTTTCCTTCCCTGCTTTGTGGAGAGAGCAGGCTAGAGTTTTACCATCAAAACAGGAAAAGTAAAACCTTCAAAATAATGCTGATGGCACACTGCAATTTGGCTGCCTGAAATAGAACATGTACAGTGCATGCTATAAAGTGAAAATGACTGGCTTGGAAACTTGAAGTCAAATTATAAAGGAAGAGATTTATACCCCCTCCCCCGAAAAATGTTTAATGATCCCAGAATCCTGGAACCTCAAGGGTAAGAAGGGATCTCAGAGCCTCCGGCTTACTGGGCAGTGCGTTCACAATGCTTCATGTAAGCAGCCATTCAGATGCCAAATGGACACCTCCATGGATGGGAAACTCACTACCTCGGGAGGCAGCCCATTCCACTTTGGGGTTTGGAGTCAGGAGCAGAGGCAAATCCTATTATTAGGAAGTTTTTCCTGGTAATGTATCAAAAGTTCTTTCCCTGCCCAACTGTCCCTACCCTGCTGCTGCCTCTCCAAAGTGAGTATATTTAGCAAAGGTTCTATGGTAGGAACCTGTATCCTATCAACCAGAGAGTCCTTCAGATTCCTGAAGACAACTCATAGGTCACCCCAAGTCTTTCTTCCTCCAGACTCTATCTCCCCTTGATCCCCGAGGATGTGGCAACCCTTCTCTAGACTAGTTCCTGTTGGTCAAGATCGGCCTTCCTCAAATTTGGAGGCCAGAACTGACCAGGCTACTCTGGCTGGGCTCTGCCAGGGGATTCAGTAGCAGGACTCTACGGCCTCCGTCATCCCGGACACTACCGTGCTGAATGCAGTCAAATATCACCATGGGATTCTTGGGTACTGTGGGTCCTGCTGGTGACTCCCACTGGAGGCTAGGCCCATTCAAGTTCCTCTGCCTCTTTCTGACACGACCTATTCTGCAGTCACACCTTCCCCCAGCTACACTCAGAGGAACTGATTTTTTTTTAATTTTTTTACTTTTTTGGAGGGCAATTGGGGTTAAGTGACTTACCCAAGGTCACACGGCTAGTTTTTGTGTTAAATGTCTGAGGCTGCATTTGAACTCAGGTCCTCCTGACTCCAGGGCCGGTGCTCTATTCACTGCGCCACCTAGCCGCCCCAGAAACTGATTTTTTACACCCAAATGGAGAAGTCTGCATAACCCTACAGCATGGTTCAGGGAAGGTGCTGGGGTTAGAGAGTAGACCTGAGTTCAAATCCTACCTTTACCACTTACCCTGCATGTGACCCTTGGGCAAGTCATCTCAATTTTCCAGATCTCTGTTGCCTCATCTGTAAAAATGAAAGTGGCTCACAGAACCCTGAAGTTCCCCTCCCACCTCTAAATGGGTGATCCTTTGACATTTCATCTAAGTAGACCTTGCCTTATACGCTCACATTCGGTTCTTCCTGGACCTTAACTCTACTGTCCACCAGGATGGCTACTGCCCAGCTCTGTGGCATGTGCAAATCAACAAGCATTGCCTTCAGGTGCGCTTCCATGAGTCCATAGGGCACCCTAGAGAGAAGGTGGAAGCCCCACCAGTGGGCATCCGGTCTGCCTTTTTCAAGCTCTGCTCTGTCCAGCACCCAAAAAGGCGTCCCCCTGTCTGAAGATATGAGATACTGCTGCATTTTTAAAGTTCAGATCTCAACCTCAATCATAACAAGATCTCAGTGATTCATAATACTCCATTTTTCTAGATCACTCAGGAAGCGGCTGGAAAGGAACATGGCAAATGCTCCTTTCTGTGATCCAATTTCTGTTCCGTTTCTTTTCTTGAAATAGGGTTAAGTACTTTTTTCTCCTCTTCTGTTAATACATTTTTGTGAACTGTGATCCAATTTCTGAATGGAAACAGAATTCCAAACCCCAAACAATGTGGCTTTTTAAAAATTAAGGTATCCTAGATTTTTCCAATTTCCTGTCGCCATAGTCACTCAGAGAACCATTTGTCTGGCATATTTCTAATGGGAAATGATCATCTATGTTTTGCTTTTGTGTTCGTTATCTCTATAGGCAAGAGCAGTGCCTGATAGAGTCTTGTAGAGTGAATAACTAAAGAAAAAAATGAGAAAGATGGGGAAAAAAAATCTGTCTCGGTCCTTCTGGCAGCAACCATTTATTGAAAAGGCTAAAACGACACACTTCCATGACTGGAGTGCCTGGAAGCTTAATCAGTCCATCAGTAAGCATTTAGCCTTCCTTTAAGTATCTGACAATGTGCCAGGCCCTGCTGGGAATAGAGAGACCAAAAATGAAAGCAGCCCCTGCCCTCAAGGGGCTTCCAATCTTCTACCAATAACCGATTTCTGCTGCTTTAAAACTTGAGTACCTCATCATTGAGTGGAGTCTCTGGAGACTGGTCTAGTCACTTTGCTATTTGCTACTTTCTCTGCTTGTCCTGAAATGTAGGCTACCTCCTACTCAACTCAGTCCCTCAACCTATTTTTTCAAACTATGTTCTCCCCTCAAGTGACTGCCACAAAACATAAATCACAGAAATGCCACCCCAGATTCCAGGGATATACTCTCCTCCACTTGGTTAGTGGCTCATCTCAGGAAGACAAGTCTGCATACTTAGGGCTGTGATTCAGTTTCCAACAGCAAATATTTAGAAATTTAAAAAACAAAATCTATTTTAAAACGCATCAATAATCTCCTTCCAAAAATTCATGCTTCTGATTGCTCATGTGACAAGTAGACTTTCAGGGCTATAGTCAATGTATTTCTATTTTTCCATTTCAAAGTTCAGCGTACATTCTGTAAGTCAAATATGGTGGCTTACGCCAAAACATGAGTAAACACTAATTCTGAGATATATAGGTTTCTAAATCAACTAAATAAAAAAAAAATTTAGGTAGACACTTCAACCTTGGAAATCTCCATAAAGCTCTATCCATGAAATTCAAGAAAAAAGTTCTCTAAATTTTCATGGTAAACAATCAGAATAATTTTGAATCTCCAAATGACAACAAAAATCAGTTTTGCTCATCTTTCCCTTTTCAGAATGGTCCTCTGAACTGAACAGTCAAAAAAAAGAGATCACCTCCACATAGCTTAGCTCTTGGGGGTCCTCCTCCGGAACCAACAGCCAGGATGCCCTACTGGGCCAGAAAGTCACCATTGGAAAAGAAGAGAATCATTCAAGTCAATCCTCAGGGTTTAGAGAAATTTAAAGGGGCCATGCAGCTAAGGCTTTCCCAGACTGAACTGCTACAGCAGTCTGAGGGGGCCTGCGTGAATTGTAAGGCAGAAATCGTAGGAAGTGGATTTCACCTGCTTATTTCTCTAGGGGAAATCAGTCTGTTGGGACAATTATTTTCTCTTTCTTCCATAAATCACATAAAAAGATAAACAGAGAAGGGTGTTTTCTTTCTCTTTGCACAATAAACTGGCATTGCAAACTCACATTTTCTTGAGACGCAAACAATTAGTATTTTTCTTTTTTTTTTTTATTTTGGAATACTTTAAAAGCAATTTCCAGAACGTATCCTAACACCCTCCTGCCTTATAGAAAGGCACAGAACCGGGAAGGGAGAGAAGGAGCCTCCTCTTTCTAGCTGGACCAGGCACAAATTCCAATTCCAACACCAAATTACAATGATCATATAGCCCTGGCTTGGAAGATGTATACAATCGGATCTGCCCCTAACAATTCCTAATTCACCAAATGCTGGAAAAGAACCCAACATCCTGGGAGAACCAAAAGAGGCTTTCTCTGCTTGGCTGGTAAATTTTAAACTGATCTGCAAAAAGATTGGGGGATTTTTGTTTGTTTGGGGGTTGGGAGGGTTTTTTTTTCTTTTTGGTATTTAATTCCACCATACACAATGTAGTACATACAAGCTAAACACAATTGGGACACTGTTTTCTTTAACATTCCTATAGGAGACCAAGGCCATTTGCATGGGAGAGAACACAATTACTGGTTTTGAAAAATCATGAAAGACAAATTCATAGCTTTTTCCTCCAACACCTCCCAGGAGTCACATCCTCCCTCCCTAGTTGGGTCATGTCTGTCCCCAACTTCTGGATTTTCTCGAAGAGGTGTGTGTATGTGTGTGTGTATGGGGAGAATGGAGGGGAACCATGGCCCCCTTCCCCCTCCACTGCTGTTTCTGGAAGGCTCCCTCCAACATTGGTTACAGAAACACTCAAACCAGAATGTCTTCTCGAAAAAAATTTGTGTACTAGATTTGAACGAAATTGTTAGAAGCACATAAAGTGAAACTTCCATCAGGGGCAGGCCAGCTTTGCCCAACACAAATAAAGCTTATCGGTCCTCTCCCTTTCGGGCACCTTTGATCTGAACACACACCATGGCAAAAACTGATCCAAAGAAATGCTGTCGTGGGGGGTGGGAGGTGGAGAAGGGAGGAGAAGATTCAAAGGTTGTTTTATTTTTATTTCAAATCAGTCTGCAACCCAAGGCAAAGAACAAAAGAAAGGGATGCTCGTTTCCCCATTCTTTTTATATAGTTACAGAACTTATATTTGATAAAAAAAAATGCAAACCAACCACAAAACTATGAGAAAACAAAAAACAGCGACCACCAACGAGAAGCACAAGTAACTGTTCCTCCGTTTACTCCTGAGATTTTGAATCTAAAATTCCAATTTTCTGATGAATTGAGATGGACATACAAATACATATACATACGTGTGTGGGCGTGTACGCCGACCAACACCTCCGAGGATACAAGAAACGATTTCAATTTGGGAAGTCAGAGAGAACCAGGAGGAGTATAAAGGGCCATCTCCTCGGCTGAACCATTGTTAAAAGGCAAACCTTCTATGCCCTACAAGGCCTTGGCGTCCTGAGACCAGCAAAAAGAAGGCTACTATGTGTCCATGATCACCTAAACTGTCACACACACGCATATACACACATGGAAGATTCAATCAAATAAATCCACATTGGACAAATTCAGCATCAGAAAAACTGTGTTCTTACTTGCTCATTTTTTAATGATCCAGAAAGGATGAACGAACAAATGAATGGAAACACACACACACACACACACACACACACACACAGGAAAGGAAGAAAAGAAAACTTGAAAGTTGCCTTCCCAGACCTCCAAGGCCACTTGTGTCTGGGAGAAGGCCCTAGAAGCCCAGGTCCCAGCCATGAACACATCCACGTCTGGGCCGTCACCAGCCACCCCCAACCCCCAAATCCTCCATTCCCAACTAATCACAAAGTCCAAAGGAAACTCAAATCAAGTAATAAAAAAAAACATGAAACTCCAGGAAAAACCACCAGGCTCCAGGGCTTATGCATTCAAATGGTATGTTCGAAGTGAATCACACCCAGAGTTTAGACCCGGGAAGAGTCTCATAGCCCACATCCACAAAGAAATCCAGTCCAAGTTGGGAGGTATGGAAAAGTTTTCTGCATATACCATGACCTGGGCCATCGCCAGGCCAGCTGGCCCAACAGTCACCTGATGGAATGCTTAACTTAAAGGCCACTGCTCCAAAAGCAACATTTCTACGCATTTAGGGAGATTGGGGGGGAGGGAGGCAAAACCAAGCCTAGAACACAAATTTAAAAAGGCATTTCAGGCTAAGGCTGTGCATCCTCGGGACAAACTGGTTTTAGTTTCATCAAATATCTGTCAACAACCACACATTCAGTATTAAAAACGCAGCTGACCTTTATTTTTTTAACTTAAGGCAATGAAAAATGCAGCGTGAAGTGAAGTGTTACGGAGCCATTAACAGGTAATATTCTAGCGATAAGTCGTTGGGTGGGATCCTTCAACCTGGGGAATGCATCTTTTGTGTTTTCTAGGCCCCTGACTCAGAAGACTAGGACCCCAGGCTTCCACTTCAAGTCTCTCTTCTTGGGGGGGTGCACTTTACCATTCTTACACTAAATTAATTACAAATTATAACCTTTTTCCTTTCACAAGCCACAGAGTCTTTGTCTTTTAATATACTACTGACTCTTCTAGTCCCCGACAGTCATACAGATAATGCTGGTTTAAAAAGCAACGTTTTAAAAAGGAGGTGACCCACAGTGTGGAAGGACACCCACACCCCTCATGGGGAGGGGCTGTCGAATCTAGTTGGTTACTTTATGAGCATCTCTCGGCAAAATTAAGAAAGTTCTTCCACGAGGCTGGTAACTACAATTGCTGGCAACAGAAAAATCCTAGACTTAGGCCTGAAGGAACT
>CM053593.1:378989575-379005116 GCA_028646575.1 Pseudocheirus occidentalis
CTCTGTCTCTCTCCTCCCTCCCCCCTCCCCTTCCTCTCCTCTCTCGATTCCAACGAACTGCTATTTCAGAAGTCAAATAAATGTTCTCTAAATACAACTTCCGCAGAGTTAGAAGGAACAAAACTTTATGCCCTTAGAACCATAGGTGTCCGTCCCATCGCACATTCCCTGCCAGTCGTGCTTTTGGCTTCAGAAATGGGCCAATTTGATCAGGGGCAAACTTTGCTCAGAAGGAAGATTCAGCAAGGGCCCACCCTTGGAAATCATGCCTCTGAGTTTCCATACCATCTCAAGAAACACCAGTTGCTTTTAGTTGCAAATCAAAGACTACTTGTCCAAACTGTTTTTCAGGTAAAGGAAAGAACATAGACCCAGCTGTCCCAATGTTCAGCTAAGAAAGGTACACTGGTACTCTATGACTTTATTCCTGACAAAGGCTCAAAGATTGGGATTATAAAACACAATGGGGGGGTTAACCCCCCTCATATCTAATGTCACAAGAAGGGTTTCATATGTGAAGCTTCTCTTCATCTCCCCCAACCCCAAAGACTATTCCTAATAATTCGACACCAGATAAATTTGCAGTCAGACACCTCATATACTGAAAGTAAAAATTTTAAACCAGCATCTTTTGCCAATAAAACAAAGAAAAAAGGCGTGAATTAATTCGGGTTCTCCCCCCACTCCCCTCCCCCATCAACCAGAACTAGGAAGGCTGGAGTTCAGGTTGCAGGCCAATCACCCAAAGTCCAGACAAACAAGAGAAGCAAAACTTATTTACCTCAGTTTTTTAGGGACGGAATAATCAACTTCCATGACCTTCCCATGTAATTCCACTTTACCTTTAAAATGAGAAGGAAAAAAAAAACTTTCAGAATCTCTCTTGGGGCTCAAAAGTTAGGGCTGAGGGGGCAGGGTAGGTGGCTGAACGAGAGAGTTAAGGGTGCACCCTCAGCTGTGGGCTCAGGATCCATACTTGGGTCACAAGGGGGGGGGCAGACAAGCCCATGCCAGCACTTTGTCCAAGCTGGCCCCGGGTGGGTACCCACAAACTACCCTTCCCATCACGGAAGAAGGACTCAAGTAGCCAGAATCATGGGCGGTATGAGTGTTACAAAAGAAAAATTAATTATTTTGTTTCAAGCCGCCAAATTGTAAGGATAAGCTCATTTGAAAACTGAAAACGCAGGGCTGGGGCAGCCATGCTGTGTGCTGGTGGCCCCTGGTTGGGGCGCCTGCGTCCCGTCGGCTAACTAGGGGCGGGAGAAAAGACTGTGGGGCCCGGGCTAAAGTTTTCTCTCTTTCCCTTGCTCTTAGTTTGCGGGGACCAGGCGGATGCCCCAACGTGAGAGGGTGGCACTTTGGCCTTGGGTGGCCCGTGTCCCCCCTGGGCCCAGCGGCCAGGCTCAGCTCTCTGCCAGTGCGCGCCTGCCCGCGCGTGTGCGTGCTTGTGTGTGTGGGAGCGCTCCCGAGTGAGCGCTCAGGTACGTGCCCGCGTGTGCCCATGTGTGCCCGTGACCGTGTGCCCGTGGGGGTGCGCTCTCGCGTGCGGCTGGGACGCCGTGGCCCGGCGGCACTGCCCTCCGCGCCCGGGCCCCCAGCCCCCTCTTTGGCTCGCCTTAGCTCGGAGCCCCCGCCGAGTTCCGACCGGGCACCTCGTAAAAAGGTGCTCCAAGACGCCCGGGAGCCGGGGGACCCGTTGCCGGGGCGCCCCCAGCCCGAGGCGTCTCTCAATAAAATCGGAGAAAAAAATCCGAGAAAAATACGAGCGCCCAGCAAGGGAGGAGGAGGAGGCGGAGGCGGAGGAGGAGGAGGCGGAGGCTCGAGAGGCCAGCGCTCCAGGGCCCGCGGGGGGTAGGGGTAAAGGGGGGTGCCGGGGCCACCCCCGGCGCGGGGGCCCAGGGTGACTGGGGGGCCCGGGGCCAGTGGCGTGAGGCCGCGCGGAGGGTGCACGCAAAGCGGGGTGTCCCGGGACGGGAGCCTGGGCGCCCAGCGAAGGGATTTCGGGGGGAGCCCCAAGAGGGCAAGAGGTCACGGTCAAGGCCACGGCCGCGGGGGCAGCGGTCAGCCGCAGCCTCGGGCAGGTCCGCGGGGGACGCCCTCGGGAAGGCTGCGTGCGGGACAGCCGCCCTCGGGACGGCCGGCCGGCGAGGGAGAGGGAGCGGATCTCGGGGCGCCGGGAGCCCCGCGCTGCTCTGGGGTGGGGAGCGAAGACGACCGAGGGAAGGGGGAAGAGGACGAGCGAAGCCTAGGCCGGGCGCGGGCCGGAGGGCAGCCGTCGGGGGGCACTCACCCGACAGCGTCTCGATGGCGCGGATGGCCCAGTTCTGGTCGGGATAGTCCACGAAGGCGTAGCCGGCCTTGAGCAGCACCGGGCCGCTCAGGGGCAGCTTCCTGTCCCCGAAGAGCTGCCGGAGGTCGTCGGCGGTGACAGCGGGGCTCAGGTTGCCGATGTAGAGCTTGTTCATCGTCCGCCGCCGCTCGGGCTACCCCGGCGCCCTGCCCTGCCCTGCCCGGCGCCCTCCTCCTCCGGGTCCTGGTCGTCGCTGCGCCCTCCTCCTCCTCCTCCTCCTCCTCGCCAGCTGCCCCCCGGTCTCCCAACCCCGAACTCAGGCGGCTCTGCTTCCAAGTTGCGCGCCCGCGGGGGACTCGGGCTCCTCGCGTCCCACGGGCGGCGGCGGCGGCAGCACGGGGACAAAGCGCTCCCTGCCCCCCCTCTCCCCGCGGGGTGGCCGGACTGGCGGGCGGGGGGGAGGGGGGAGGAGCGGCAGCTGTGGGGGGAGGGGCCGGATGGGGTGGGGGCGGGGGCGGCGGCAGCGCGGGCTGGGCGCGCCTGGGTCCGCGGGCTGGAGTTGGGCGACTGTGAGTAAATGAGTGAGTTGAGTGAATGTGTGTGTGTGCGTGCGTGCGTGCGTGTGTGTGCGTGCCTACCGGTCTGTGTGTGAGTGGGCTGCGGGGCGCGCCGGAGTTGTGCACCCTTGGGTGTGCCTGACTTTAAGGGAGTGTTTGCGCGTGTTGCGGAGATGTGCCTGTTTATGTCCACGTGCGCGTGAGTTGCGGAGGTGTGGCTCTGTGTGTATGTGCGTGTGTGTATGTGCGTGTGTGTGTGTATGTGCGTATGTGCGCGCGCGCCGGGGGGTGCGTGCGCCCCTCGGAGTTTGCGAGGTTTCGATTGTTTACGGCCGACTTTGTGTGAGTTGCGAGGTTGCGGTTGTTTACGTCCCGTAGTGCCGGAGTTGCGGGGGTGTGGCTGTGGTTTGCGGAGGTGTGGCTGTTTGTGTCCGCGTGTGTTCAACTGTCCTGTGTGTTTACGTGGGTGAGAAGCGGGGCTGGAGGGAGGGGGGCGCGTGGAGCGAGCGCCCCCTCCCCAGCCTCCGGTCCCTGCTCTCGCTCGCGTTCGCTCTCCCTGCCACCCCAGCGGCCCGGCCAGTTTGCGGGCCCGGAACACCGGCCCTGGCCGGCGGCTCCCTGAGCGCTGGGGAGGCTCTGCGGGCCGGGCCGCGCCGAGAGCCCGCCGCGATCCCCGGACCGGGCTCGCCTGTGGCTGGCCGCTGGGGGGCTGCTGCTCTGTCTCGGGCCGTGGGCCCCCTCTGCCCCAGTGGGAGCCCCGGGGGTGGGGAGGTCCTGTGCGGCAGGGAGGGTGCAGAGCGCTGCGCCTGCAGGGCATGGGAAAGGCGATGGGGTGCGGGTGCCGGGAGCCCCAGGAAATCAGCAGACGGTGGCCTCCTCTCCTGGAGAAATTTCTTGTCTAAGAGATGGGACAGGATGGAAGCAACAATGATGAGAAAAGCAATTTAAACTCTGAGTTAACTTCTAATTCAATTCTGCTCCTGGGCTGACCTCAGTCCGGCCATTTCCCCCTCTAGTGGTCCCTTTCAAACTCGGCTGTAAAGTAGAGATTGGTCTAGGTCAGCTCGAAGGTCATGCTAAGATCTTGGTTCTAGCTCCAACTCTGCACCAAGGCAGGTGTTCTTAATCTGGGTCCGGGAATTTGAAAACATTATTTGACTTCCTTTACAGCCTTATGTATTTTATTTAAAGGTATTATCCTCAAAAGTGGATAGAGGAGTCCCTCTAAGGTCGTTCACAGTCCTGATACTCTGGGCCCCTCCCTGTTCTGGCAGGATCTCCCCTAGTTCCAGCATCACTTCTGCTTTTCATATTGTCTGTTCTGGAGATCCCTCTTTTCTCACACAGTTGGTTCCAGGTTCCTTTCAGCTCTGCCGTGTTGGGGCCTAATGGGCCATCACAGCTCTGACGTTCTTGCTTCTGGGATATCTCTAAAATCTGGCATTTGCTTCCTTTTAGGTCTGGCAGTGTCTGTTACGGGCCTTCCCAGCCCTGACATTATGAGTTCTAGGGTTACTGTGACAGGGGCTGTTCTAGGGTCCCTCCCACTTCTGAATCCTTGTTCTAGATTCCTTCTAAGCTGTGAAATTCTCTGTTCTAGAGTCAGTCCCAGTTCTGACAGTCTCTGGTCTAAGATTCCCCCTGCTCCCAGCTCTTCCATTTTGGATCCCAGGGTCCCACCCGGCTTTTTGTATCACTTTTACTTGAAGACATCATGAAGAAAGAACCTCATAAAATGGGAATGTAGCATGTCGCCATGGACAGTATTCTGGACTTGAAATCAGAAATATCTGGATTCAAATTCTGCCTCTGACATTTACTTGCTTTGAGAGCAGGGCAAGTCATTTGAACTTTCAGCTCATTAGTCTCCTCATCTGCAAAATGGAAATAATGCTAGCTAGAGTATCTGCCTCAAAGGATTGTTGAGGCTTAAATTTAAAGAAGGCCTTGTGGTATAGTGGAAAAAGTATTGTCTCTGTGATCAGAGGACCTGGGTTCAAATCCTGCCTCTGCTACTGCCTATTCTTGGGCAAGTCACTAAACATATGTGGGGCCTCAGCTTCCTCACCTATAAAAGGAGAGAGTTGGGCTACTCAAACCCTAGATACCATCTGTGGTACTGGGATCTGGGATGACCTGAGTACTGGGATAATGCCTAGTTTGGGGAAGTTCTGACTTTGCGGTTCTGTGACATTTACACCGTTGTCTGAAGCCATGCAACAAAAGTAGACATTGGAACCTATGGTGACCATCAGTGCCAGAATGTTCCTTCTGGCCTGAGACTGAACGAGACCCAGGTGGAATTCAGGAGAGAAATCACAGGATTTTCTATTTGTTTTTTAAATTTAAAAAATGTTTAATTAATATTGACCTTTTCTTTCTTCCTTCTCCCCCACGCCACCCCCAGCAAGAAAAATAAACGTCCTGGCAAGCGACAAAACAAACCCCCGCCTTGGCCAAAACTAAAAGTCCTCAGTCTGAAATGAGCTCTGTGGAGAAGCAGGTCTCACCTCCAGACTTCACCATTCCTTTTGGTTGGGCTTTGTGTTGGTCAGAGTTTCTAGAGGAAAAGATCATTTGCTGAACAAGTTGGTAGTCATTGAAGATGTAAGAAAGGGGCCATGAAGAGAGGTAAGACATTCTGCTCCTGGCATCAAATGTATGGAGGAGGAAGTGAAGCAGAGGGGACCGTGGGCAGAGGGAGGGCCTGAGCTCAGCCTTGGAAGGCTCCATTGGAGTTGAGAGTGGAAGAAGCTTGTGGAAGGCAGAATCTGGACAGGTTCAGGGCAGGATCCAGATGTGAAAGGGCAGGAATTCTCACTGATGGATACGGGAGTCACCTTGGATGCTGCAAAGTCCTTGGTGGGGACCCAAACCTGTAGCTATAAGGATGAAAACCAAGAGAAGAACAACTCTCCAGACTCTCCTGTATTCCCCACACTGTTCTGGGCATGGAAGAGGAACAGTTTTTGCCTTGGAGAAGTCCAGAGCCTGACAGAAGAAAAGCTTCAGCGCATGCACACACACACACGAACATGCACGACAACTGCTTTAAAAAACTTCAGAACCAAAGGACTCAGCATGGTTTAGTGGAATGAAGACTGACCCTGGAAACAGAACCTATGGTAACAAACTCCCTCAGAGGCCTGCCACCTTTGTGATGGCTCTGGCTCTCAGTCCTCAGATGCAAAATCCTGGCTTAGGAATACAGGGCATGGCCACAGACCCCTTCCAGCTCTGAGTCTGACTAGAAGGTTGGAGGGGAAAGATCAACCCTGGGGCTGGGCATTGAAGGATGGAAAGTGGTCCAACCAGTGGAGAGGGAGGGTACTGCAGGTTTAGGAGATTGGACCTGAGCTTACCGGGAGCTAGAGGCCGCTAGGGGGCGCTGTGCAGAGCTTGCCTTGGAGTCCCTGGACGCCTCATCTTCTCAAGTTCAAATCTAGCCTCAGACGCTGGTTCTGTGTCCCTGGGCAACTCACTTCACCCTGTTTGCCTCAGTTTCCTCATCAGCGAAATGATCTGAAAAAGGAAGCGGCAAATCACTGCAGAATCCTTTAGGAGAAAACCCTAAATGGGGTCACAGACAGTAAGCAAATGACTGAACAATGCCTCAGGGTGGGGGAAAGTGGGAATGGAAGGGGAGTGTGAATCGAAGGCTAAAGTAGAGGCTTTGAATGCCTGGCGGAGGAATACGAATTGGTCTCCAGGTTTTCAAGGCAAGATTCACAGAAGAGTCTCCTGGGAGAGGTGGAGCGGGGCAGGAAGACCAATAAAGGGCTCTTGGGAGCAGCCTCAGTAAAGTACTTTGCACAGGACCTGGTCAAACCAGCAGGATCCCACACACTTGCATAAAGCATATATCTTTTACTGCCCATTGGCTCTCATTGGAGAAATTTGCTATAAAAGGATAAAGCAGGGACAAGATTTAGACCAATATGACAGGGTGCAACACCTGGAGAATTCGGATCATTCAGAGTTTCCCAACCTTACGGTATCAATTCCACCTTATAGCCAGGATCAGGAATAGCCAGGTGAGTAACATTCCTTTTCAAAGGTACACAATGGGGAAACTGAGCCAGGAGGATCCCATCTTGGAGCTAAAATTGTCCTCAGCTTTTTAACCAGTGCAGAGCTCCACCTGAATCACGTTCCCTCTGAGCAGCTTGTGATTCCTCTCAGATGACAGTGGACTGTTAACTGGAATGGGCTGGGGGCCTCAGGCAAAGACCAGAGATCTGGGTTCAGGAGCTTCGGGGTCCAGGTCCCAAAGACAGGGTCTTCTCATTTTAGGGGTCCAGTGCAAATGCCATCCCCCATCATTAGGAGCTTAATAAATACAGGTTGCTTTCTGAATGACTCGGCAAATCACTGAACTGACCCTCAGGTTTTACAACCTCAACATGGGACAAAGAATACCTTCCTGGAGGCTGTAGGTCCAGAGGGATTAGACATTGCACATGTTCTCTGACTTCTTAAAAATGTATCTTTTTTGATACTTTTTTCCATCTCTAAAAAGTCCTAATTGTCCTAAGGGATGGATCTCAGGGAGGGAGAGGAATAGTGGAATAACTGGTGACGTAAGAAGCAGAGAATATCAGCAAAAGCTGATTTTATGTGTGTATATATGTGTATATATGTGTATGTGTGTATGTATGTATGTATATACATATGTATGTGTATATATACATACATACATACACATATATATGTAATTGGGAAATACTCAAAAATACGACAAATTGTTTTATTTTTTAATGTCTGGAGGACCTGCTTTACAAAGTTGCTCTGGGGAAGCAAGTCCCTTCCTACCCTTAGAGTTGTCCCTCCCAGCCTAAAACGTCTGTCCCTTTCAGTTCTGATGCTTGATGTCTGTGTTCTCATTCTTTCTGTCCTGGTTTCTTTTTGCATTGAAGAGGAAGGGGAGAAAGAAATAAAGGAGGGAGAGGGGAAGACCAGAGCAAAGATGGGAAGGGAAGGTTGATGAGGTTCTGCCTGCTCCACTGCTTCTGGGGTTATTGGAGGTACCAAGGGCCCACCGACATTTTAAGTAGAACCTGGAGGCAATAAACAAAAAATTCCTCAAAATTTTTCAAAATTAAACAGCTTCCAAAAATGTACAAAGGGAAGTTAGCAAAGTCGGGAAGTTATAGTGATGAGCAAAATGAGAAATATTCCAAGTATTCAAAATGACATAAATATAGCATAACATTAATTACTAGCTGGCTTTTTATACCCTTTAAGGTCAGTGGAGCGTTTTATGTATATGGCCTTAATTGATCCTTAACCCTGTGGTGTGGGTGCTATTATTGTCCCATTTTGCAGAGTAGGAAAATGAGATTCAGAGAAATGAAGTGATCTGCCCAGGGTCATGCAGGTAACGTGTCTGAAGAGGGATTTAGACCCAAGTCTTTGTGATTCCATCCATGCCCCCAAGATGCATTTCAGGGCTTCCTGAATGATATCCCATGGCTCCCCTCTCCCAGATTAGGTCAAATCAATACCCAGAGACAGACGCTTAGGTAGCTAGATGGCACAATGGTCAGAATAGTGCATGGGAGTTAAGAAGACCTGTGTTTGAATCTTGCCTTAGATACTTACAGCAGTGTGGTCTCTAAACAAGTCATTTAACCTCTCAGGCTCAGTTTCTTCTTCTGTGAAGTGGGGATAATAGAGTCTATCAACTGGCAAGCGCCATGTCTATGCCAGGCATTGTTATCCGCAATAGCAGATCCCAGTACCACAGGTGACATCTAGGGTTCGAGTAGCCCAACTCTCAGTTTATAGGTGAGGGAACTGAGACTCAACATATATTTAGTGATTTGCCCAAGAACGCAGAGGCAGGATTTGAACCCGGGTCCTCTGATCACAGAGACAATACTTTAACATAGACTTCTTTAAATTTAAGCCTCAACAATCCTTTGAGGTAGATACTCTAGCTGGTATCATTCCCATTTTGCAGATGACGAGACTGATGAGCCGGAAGTTCAAATGACTTGTCCTGCTCTCAAAGCAAGTAAATGTGAAAGGCTGAATTTGAACCCAGATATTTCTCATTTCAAGTCCAGAATACTGTCCATGGTACCATGCTACAATCCGTTTTATAAAGTTCTTTCTTCCCGATGTCCTTGGAGGTAGGTACCAGAAGTATAAGAAGCCTTCTAGGTCTGCCTTCACACTAGTGAAGTCTCCCCCTTGAGGTTATGCCCAATTTCTCTTGTATATATCTTCATACCTGGTTGTTTTCCATCATCTCTCCCATTAGATGGTGAGCTCCTCGAGGTCAGGAACTGTCTTCTGCCTCTTTTTGTATCCCCAGGACTTGGTAGGGTACCTGCCATATATTAGGTGCTTAACAAATGTTTATTAACTGACCAATTACAGGTGAAGAAAGTGAGCCTGAGGAAGGCAGCTGGGCTTGTCCCAGGATCCTCAGCGAGGAAAGCTCAGAGGCAGCCCTGGAACCCGGCTCTTCTAACTCTAATCTCTTCCTTCTGGGCCAGGCTCCTTGTAAACCTGAGTCAATGCAGACCAAGCCCAGAATTCTTCTGCTGCAAATCCTTCCACAACCAACCGGCTCCAGCACACCAACACTTTCCCTTCATTTGGGGAAATCAGTCCCAAGGGACTCATCCAAAAAGACATTTCTACAAAGGTATTTATTCAGAGCTAATAAAGACAGAACTAGAAGAGGCTAAAAGCTCAGTGACTGGACAATGGCTGGTGGGAGACACTGTGGTAAGATGAGTTTTGTACAGACTAGGGGTCAGAAAGACTTTGGGTTCAAAATCTGACCCTAATCTTTCTTGCTTGTCCCAGGACCAGTCACCCGACATCTTTGAACCTTGCCCTATGAAATCAGTATAATAATACCTTTAGCACTTACCTTACTGTAAGGCTCAAACGAACAGCTGAATTATACAGGTCTGCAAACACTCTAGTCTGAAATAAACGTCAGTTATTTTGGTATATTGACCCCATGCTGCAATGGATAATACTAAATAATGTCTGAGATAGCTAGGTGACTTAGTGTATACTACACCGGACCCTGGAGTCAGGAAGATCAATTCAAAGGCAGCTTCAGACTCTTACTAGCTGTGTGACCTTGGGCAAGTCACTAAACTTCTGTTTGCCTTAATCTATTGGAGGAGGAAATAGCAAGCCACTCCACCATCCTTGCCAAGAAAACTGCATGGACAGTCTGGTCCACAGAGTCAGAAAGAGTCAGGCATAACTGATCAACAAAAAACAGTGACTTCTGCTGCCACCCATTACACCCTCCCTGCCGGAATGATGCAGGTTTTATGTTGTCATAGCCAGTCAACAATGTCTCCTGTGTGTCTGGTATTGTGCTAAGCTCTCAGGATACAAAGAGAAACAAAAACAGCCCCTCCCCCAATGACCTCATGTTCTAAGAGGGGGAAAACATAGAACTGGGTACAAGTAAGACAGGATCCATTGCCATCACCTCAGAGGGAAAGCACCCAAAGTTAAAGAAGACTGGCAAAGGCTTCCTGCAGAAGGTGGGACTTTAGCTTGAAGGATGCCAGGAAGTGAAGGTCAGAAGGGAGCGTGCCAGGCATGGGCCAGCCATCAAAAATGCCTGAGGGACGATGGGATGTCTGAGGAGGCCAGTGCGGCTGCATCCCAGATCACATGAAGGCATAAGAAGGACCACGCAGGGGGGAAGGGGACAGACTGTGAAGGATTTTGAATGACATATCTATTTGATCCTGGAGGGCATAGGGAGCCAGTTGTTTCTGGAATGAGGGGCAGTAGTAGTGAAGGTGCTGTGATCAGATGTGTCCTTCAGGAAACTCAACTTGACAGCCCAGTGGAACATCACCTGGAGCCGGGAGAGGCTTGAGGCCAACCCCAAGGACAGTACAATAGTCCAGGCATGAGTCATGAGGGAAGAGACTGTACCAGGGCGGTGGCCGTTTCAGAGGAGAGTAAGGGAGTGTATACAAGACATCTTATAAAAGTAAAATGCTTCTATTGGGAATGGCTAAACAAATTATAATGGGATGTTATCATGCCCTAAAAAAATGACTAAATGGACAATTTCAGAGGCGACTGGGAAGGTGTTTATGACCTGATCTCATGGGCAAAGCTTAAAACTCTATGTAGATGCTAGGTAATATTATGAGCTCTTTTTATTATCAGAGCAAAGCAGAGTTAGAAAAACAAATTATCCAGTGATAACATTATAGAAAAAAAGAACAACTTGGAAAGACTTTAGAACTCTGATTAACACAGTGATAAACCAGGAGTCCAAAAAGAATGGAGCTGAACCAGGCCGCTCACCTCTAGCCAGAGAGAGCCAGGGACCTTTACGTGAAAAATGAGGCATCAGTTTTGGCGCATTGTTAACATGGGAATTTGTTTTCCTGGGCTATATAGATATGTATTGAGAATTCTTTGTCAGGGGGGTGGTATTTTTCCCCAAAATTTGCTTATTGGGATGTATTAGTAAAGGGACCGGTAAAATTTTAAAATACTTGGTATTTGAAAAAACAATTTTAAAATAAAAATTTTGAAGTGAGGAGCAGCTAGGTGGTGCAGTGAATAGAGCACTGGCCCTGGAGTCAGAAGGACCTGAGTTCAAATCCGACAGACACTTAACACTAGCCTTGTGACCTTGGGCAAGTCACTTAACCCCAATTGCCCTACCTTCCCCCACTCCAAAAATAGAGGAAGAAAAAAATTTTTAAAGAAAGAAATGCTCTCCTGTCCACCACCCTAATCCCAAGGAAGACCTGGCCAAGTTGCAAAGTGAAGCACTCAAAAAGAGGGAAAGAATGGAAGCTTTCTAGAGCTTTTGTAGCCTACTGAAGGCTGGTTCAGTGGCCCAGTGTTTTTGATGCTACCCCAGACATGAGAAACAAGGAACCAATCAAAAGTTGCTGGGTTTATATATCCTCTAGCAACAGGCCAAAATATGTGTCCTCCCCTTTTTTTGTGTCTTGGCCCCTCTCTGGCAGACTGATACAGTCTATGGACCCATTCTCAGAATATTGTCTTATGCACAAAATAAAACATAGGATGACCAAGAAGGTCAAATATGTTCAAATTCCTTTATCAAAATATAAAAACAAGTTCAGAGATGGCAGATTGAGAACCATGACAATAGGGGGTCGGAGACTGTGCTCAGCTCCAGGGAAAGTGCTCCAATCCACCCTGGCTCTCCCCCCAGTTCAATATATGCCATTCCCAGAAAGGCAGCTGGAATACTTGTGGTACGTTTGTCCATATCCTCACTTCTGGATAGTTTTCTGATGATCGGGTAACCAATTATTATCCTTTCAAGTATGTCCCACAGTGCCTTTCATTAAAGCTTCTCAATAAAGTCCACATATCATAGTTCTTAAGAGCCTTCTAAGTGCTATACAGACTTCCAGTAGCGTGCTGAACACTGTGCTGAAATAATCCCTGAATTGTCTTGCAAGGGGCTTAGACCTACCGTGGCTGGCAGATGTGGAGATTAGAGTCATCCCCAAATACAAAGTTACAAGAATTCAACAAGCAAACAACATTTTACAAAGTTCTCAAGACTAAATGCACTTCTTTGGTGCTATGAAGAGTTTGTTCCAAGCCAAAATAATTAGGAAAAAACAAAAAATAAGATAAGTGACAAATATGGGGGGCAGGTAAGAAAAAAATCCCGTTTGACCCCAATTGCCTCCAAAAAAAAAAAAGGAAACAAAGAAATGTCCTATCTCAGACAAAAAATTTAGTCCCTAATGAGCTCCCGAGGCATGTGGGACTCTCCTAACAGGGACTGGGGATTAGAACTAACTGGAAGTTGCCGCTTCAGGTCTAACCTCTCAGGTTACAAATCAAACCATCCAGGGGGAATATTCAGTTATCTTTGACACAATTCTCTCATTGTAGAGACCAAAGCAAGCATTCTATCAGGAGCATGTCCTTTAGCAAGGGTCTAAAGCACATGGGAGAAGTCAATGAGTATGTCCAAGTCAATGGAATGTGTCTCAGAGCAGCAGTTTAGGGAGTCACCTTTATCATGGCTGTTACAGGGCATAATGATAATGAAAATAGTAACAATAATGATGATATCCATCTCATTGTGTTGTAAGGATCAAAGGAGGTCATGTGTGTCTAGTCCTTGCAGACTTAAAGTACTGTGGATCATTTATTAGAAATAGCTGGAATCTCCTGGGAGAGTTCACCAAAATATATTCCAAACATGTATAACCTAATGTTGAATTGCTTGCCTTCTCAATGGAGGGAGATGGGGAGAGGGAGAGAATTTGGAACTCGGAGTTTTCAAAATGAATGTTAAAATTTGTTTTTACATGTAACTGGGGGAAAATAAAATACTACATAAATTGCAAAAAAAAAAAAAAAATCCAACACAGAACTTCTTTTGAGAAGCACCCTTCAATTGGATGTCTTTGCCTGTCATCCCAATTGCTTGTTTTTTCCTCTAAGACTACTTTCCATTAACCTTAGTTATTTTGTATGTATTGACCTCTGTCCGCATTATATTTCCCATTAGAATGTAAGTAAGGTAGGGATTGTTTTGATCTGTTTGTTCATTTGTTTTAACTTTTTCATGGTATTATCAACATTGAACATAGTGTCTGCCATACAGCAGACACTTCATTTTGTTCATTCGTTCATCTTCCAGCTCTGACTTTCTGTCTTCTATATCTCTTTGTTTAATACTTGTTTATTGATTCGTTGATCAGACTGTCAAATACTGTTTCTTTATTTGTGAATGAGACAGAAGAGGAAACCCCTCCCCCCCAAAAAAAGATTACCTTAAAAAACACTGGCCTCAAAGGAGAAAAAACATTATAGGGAAGAAAAACATAGTAAGACAACCTATGACTGATGTTGAAACCATTTTCTTACTATCTTTACTTATTAAACCTGGTCCCTCCATCTTTTGTCCTTATCATCCCAATACCAGGGTGTGGCTCTAGATGGGCCAAAGGGATGGCTCAGATATCTTAGGGGGATTTCCTGCTTATTGGTTTTGACAAAACAATGGATCAAAATGTTGCAGGTTTTCTTTCACTGGAAAGCAAATTTCAAAGAATCAATGAAAGTCACATCAAAGAGGGGAATTTGTAGGTCCTCAAGGGAAATGTTAAAAGATGAACAGTTTGGATGATTTATTTTTATTTTTATTTTTTTAAGATGAACATTTTGGAAAGTACTTGGATGAAGTTGCGGGAGCTGCATGGGCATCATTTTTTCAAGTCATCAAAATCTTTTGGGGAAACTTCGAAGCACAATGTTACCAAGAAACTGCCAATGGTCTTCTCAAAGCTTATAAAAACATGAGCTGGAACCATCTCTGGAATTCACCTTTGAATTTTGTTTCCTGGAAACCTAGGTGTGATCAGTGATGAGCAAGGGAAACGTTGTCATCCTAAACCCCCAAGAGGGAGAAGCTGTGCCAGGAGAAGGGAAACCTAAGCATACATGCTCTTAGATGCTGAGGAAGGAGGCTCCATGAGCAAAATGCAGCAGGAAATCATTGGCTAAATTTTAGGTGAGCTGAATGAGACTGATTTTGTTTAGTAAAGCATGATATTTTTGAAATATGAAATTAATTCCTGTGAAAATGGTGGGTGATGGACAAAATTAAAAGTCTTGATTTACTTTAATAAAATACTTTAGTGCTTTAAGGTTTTAAAATAATTATAGCAATAAATTTTGGTTTTGTATCACTTTCATTTTCATATATGTCTTTCTCCCCCTCCTACTAACAAACACGTATTAAGCACCTACTATATACTAGGTATCAAGCATTATCCATTGAAACATACCTTGTATCAATGAGCAAAAGCAAAAAGGAAGGAAAAAAGCTGATCAGCAAAACTAAGCATGTCTGAGAGTGTATGCAATGTTCCCTGACAACAAGGGTGAGAGGTACATATTCTCTATTTGGAAGCTGTATTCACATATTTTTATTGGTGTGATAGGAGGAAAAAAGACCACCTTTTGGGAGGATTGCTCAGTGTATTCCACCTTGAAATGTAACCACTTGTGTATCTATCTTTTCTTTAAAAATTGATAAATTTGGTTTCACTACAATGTGTGAAGTACCCACCCCCCACCTCTACACACAGACTCCCAATCAAACCTCCCACCATGTACAGCCCCTGACGACAATGAAGTCCAATGACACATGACTAATTTCAATTGCGAATGCATGCAGGATCTTAAACACATTTTCATGCTATAAGCCTAGACTGGGGGCAGGGTACACTTTTAAAATCAGAGCCACTTTTATCCAAAGTTTTTTATCTGGTTATTATTGTCATTTAAAGTTTATATAATTCTAGTAATTGTATGTTTTAGGATCTGTTCTTTTCCTCTCTGCATGACTTCATACGAGTCTGTCCTTATTTCTTTTAAAAAACTTTTACCCAAATAAAAAATGAACAAGATGAAGCCACAACAGAGAAGACATAAAAAAGAATGACCACAAACTACTATGTGCAATTATATGCCAACAAAATTAATCATTTAAAAAGGATGACAGATTTTCCAAAAGGGAGATTAAAAATAGATTTTTAATGGCTGTTGCTTCCCAATGAACAACCTCCTTTAAATTGTCTTCACATTAAAACAAAGAAGAAGAAGGAAGAGGAGGAGGAGGAGGAGGAGGAGGAGGAGGAGAAGGAGAAGGAGGAGAAGGAGGAGAAGGAGAAGA
>CM053593.1:379005616-379031523 GCA_028646575.1 Pseudocheirus occidentalis
CACACACACATACACACACACACGCGCGCGCACACACATACACGCACACACGCACATACGCACACATACATACACACGCACACACATACACACGCACACACATCCCACCCCCGCCCTCCTCCTCTGCAGAGGTGAGAGGTCCGCGGGGCCTAGACAATTGCAGGTGTTTTCTAATACATTGATCAATTTTTTTCTTTGACTCTTCTTTTAAGTTGTCTATTGGAAAAGCAGCTTCTTCAGTATGACGTATAATTGAATATCAGGCCGATGATAGATTGTGAAGAAGGAAGAAAGGATTTCTTAAGCACCCACCGTGTGCTGGGCACTTTATAGACTTCTTGGTCAACACAAGAGCACTGGGAGGTAGGACCCATCCCTGAGCAGGATGGCAGTAACCCCTCACATTAAGCCCGAGGAAGGCTGTCAGAACAGGGGGGCAGCCTCAGGGGCTCAGGTTCACCACCCTGGGGCCCCAGTGTCCTGGCACCTTCCAGGCTTCATCGGGGCTCTTGAGTTGCCTAATCTTGGGAATGGCTTGCCTGGGGATATTTGCCAACCTCTCCCCTCCCCCCCCCAGCTTTTTTAGTGGAGCTCCAGCATTTTGGTGCCTTTTAAGCACCTCCTGCCCTATCAGGGAGCACAGAAGTGAGCATCTTCCCAAATTTGAACATTCAAAAAGGTGAATCACTTGGGGAAATCCCTGCCCAGTAACCAAACAAGGATTCAAGGCCAGCTCCAGAACTCCTCAAAGTCCTTCCACTCACACAGTAGGTCTTCATTCACCAATTATCTGAGCTTCCAAATCTTGGTAGTTTGAACAGAGCATGGGCAAGATGAAAAGCAGTTGGACAGCAAGGATTCTCCAGGCTGCTTTCTTTCCTAAGGGAATTAACATTTAAGGAAAGTGTAGGAAGTGGCTTTGGGCCTTTGGGCAGGCTAGTGAGTGGAGAGAGTGAGAGTCAAATTGAACCTCCCAGCACTTATTGGAGACCAGACCCAAGGCCATCCCTTTACCTTCAGGCCCGTCTGCAAAAAAGCATGTTAGATCTTGTGCGACCTTACCATGTTGTTTGAAAAATCAACATAACGTTTTTTTAAAGTGCTTACTACATGCCAGGAGCTGCTAAACATTAGGTTTAGGGGGGAAAGGGAGCTGCCTGGAAAAGGTGGGGGGTCTTGAGCAGAGTCTTGAAGCTAGGCAAACCAGGAGATAGAAGGAAGGAGAGCATTCCAGGCATGGGAAGAGAGCCAGTGAAAATGCTTAGAGTGGGTGATGGTGCGATATTTTGTGGGAGGAACAGCAGAGACCAGTGTCACTGGAACCAGAGTGCACTGGAAGACTAGAAAGGTATGAAGGGCATTAGGGAGCAAGCGGGATTTTATATTTGATCCTTGAGGTCATAGGGAACCGCCGAAGTTTATTGAGTAGGGGAGCGACAAGGTCTGAGCTGGGTTTTAGGACGACCACTTGAGCTGATTGGAGAATGAATAGGAATGAGGGGAGAAGAGCTGAGTCTAGAACACCAACCACTGTGTGCATAGGAGACAGATTGGGAAAGTAGTACAAAGACCTGGCACCAGGCTGGCCTGTGGGGTTAGTTTGGAGAGTGGGAGATGACCCCAAGGTTGCCAAGCCTGGATGCTCAGGAGGATTGTGGGGCCCTCCCTAGTAAGCGGAAGTGGTTCCCATGAGATGATGTCTACAGAGTGCTTGGGATCCATCAAATGCTACCTGTTGATGTTTTCTTCAAGAATTTTTTCTCTTTCTATTATAACTTTAACAATCATTAACAAACATTAACATTATAATATCCAAGGAGCAAGGTAGGTTTGGATAAGAAACTGGACTTTTTTTACATTTTTTTTTTTAAAAAGTATAACTTTTACAAGGAAATAATAAACTTGCCATGTGGTTGTGGCCCCTCTTGGCCTGAGATGTTGTTTTTTTTTTAATAGGGGAGCTGCTGTCCCAAGGAAATCACAGGGGCCCCTCCCCTTTTTCCCCTCTCCCCGTGTAGTTCTTTGGCTTTTTTTTTTTAAATAAAAACTTCTAAGTTTGTTCTAGGAGAGCAAAACTGGACCTTTAATTGACTTATCTGGGTTCCATGTTTCTACGAAGGTTCCTTAGCTGTTCTCTTGCTACCTAATTTACCTTGTTCTAAGATGGGGTGACAAACTGCTTCTGTTCTTAGACTCTCTTCCCAACCTAGCCTTACTCAGAGAGAACCAAGCAGATTGGAGGCTCCCTTTGGTTTTGTGATCCTGAAGGATCCTCGTCTTCCACCTGCAAAGCGCCCTAGGGCTCAGCCAAGGCCAGGGGCTCCTCACCTCTTCTGGGCCCTGGCCCTCTCCAGCCTCCTCCCAAATGTGTTTTTAGGTGCTTCAGAGAAAATGCAAGGGATTGTAGAAGACACTGTGTAGGGGCAAATATATTTTTTAAAATGTTTTTTAAAGTTTATGGGAGGCGGGTTAAGAATGCTTGATGATCCAACCTTAGTTTGTTAAAAGTTGAGGATTCTGAAGCCCAGAGAAACAGGGCCCGGGATTTGAACCCGGGGCCTCGGGCTTTAATTGGGCTTTTTCTGCTACACCTAGTCTTATCAAGAAACACCTTTTTGAAGACTTACGATGAAGGATCCTAATAATCTTTGTGCCTCTGGCAGGTTGCAGAAATTCAGCTTTATTGTAGTTCCCGGGGCAGGCGGCCTCTCCAGCCTTGGATGGTTTGATAAGGGCCGTGAGGCCTCCCCAATCCCATCTGAAGCTGCTGGATTCGTTACACTGGGACTGGGGGGATTGGGGGGTGGGCAGGGAGAGTTGGGACATTGGCTCCGGAAGGCTTCTAATAGGCTTCTAATAAATGGAAAGGCATCTGTAGCCATTAGCTGAGGATTTAGAGGAGTAATTCTGAAAGTAAGCGTATGCTCTCTGAGGTCAGAAACTTTGGAAACTTTGGTTCTTTTGGACTTTGTACCACTTCAGGTGCCTAGCCTGGTTCCCTAGGCCAGACTACATCAGAGTCAGGCCATTACTTGATAATCTGAAATCCTGCTGATATGACATGTGTATGTATTTGTGTATGTATGAGAGACAGAGAGACAGACAGACAGACAGAGAAAGCTTTTACAGATAAGCAACCTGAAGCCCAGAACATTCAATAATTCATCCAAACTGTCCTGGTACTAAACCCCGGAGGCAGGATTGCCATCCAGTCCTGCGCCCGGAGCTGGAATCCGTCTGCTGCACCAAGCCCCCAAAGGATGCAACAGGGAGCCTGGCTGCTTTCTCGGGTCCTATCTCTGCTAAATGGAACCTGTATTCGTTGTGTCGAATTGAACAGCGTCAGAGTTACTTTCCCTTCACCCTGCTCCCCTGCAGAGGGACCCTTTTGCCCAGGTCAGGGAGACCAAGGAGATTATTTTTAGTTTGGCATCAGATTGAGGGAGTAACAAAAATGGTGCCTTGGTTTCCCTCTCAGCTCAGCTGTTCTCTGGTCCTGGGGTCATGGACGTGTTATTTTAGCTGATTTAAGCCTCAACTATGCCATCTGGAAAATGGGAATGGTAGGACTCCTTAAAGGGCTGATGTAAATAGAGAGTGACAGATGTCAGTTGCAATTGTTATATTTACTCCAGTTTGATTTCTTTCTTCTTTGGGGATGGAATTTACAGCCTGGGGCCACATTCTTCTTTGATGTTGAATCAGCTGAGGAAGAATATGAAGGGGGATCAGTGGGACCACTCACTTTTGGTAACTGGATAGGAGTGACTGGGGACCTCCAGGAGCTGCCCTGGGAGAGGAAGGGGACCTTCTTCCTCAGCTCCCACTGCTTGGCTTTAAATAATTATGTTGTATAACACATGTGCAATCATATGGGAGGGGATGTGGGAGCTGGGGCTCAGAACCTAGAGGCAGGAGAACCTGAGTTCAGATCTTAAGATACTTACTAGCTGTGTGACCCTGGGCAGGTCACTTATCTATGAAACGGGAACAGTATTAGCACCTACCTCCCAGGGCTGTTGTGTATCTCACATGAGATACCTTAAAGTGTTATATCATGCTAATGATACACATGTAAATCACATGTATCACATGTGTGTATTGCATTATATTTTATTACTACATGTTGAGACTTTGTATCTCTGCCTAGTATCTGGCAGAGTGTTCCACATACAGTCTGTATTTCAAGGTTTTATTTTGTTAAATTGAATTTCAAGGCTCAGGCCGATTTTGGGGTTTGCATGAGGACCAGAAGGCTTTGTGCTGACAGTCCTCAGGCCAGAGCTGTTCTCCTTCCTCACGTCTGCCTCATACCCTTCAGGGCTCAGCTCAAAGCCTACCATCCACACCCAGATTTTCAGGCTCAGGAGCTGCCCTCTGCCAATCCCTCTCTGGCCTCTGCAGATCTTAGGGAGCAGCCTAGGGCAGAGAGCCACAGCGGGGACTTGCACACAGTCACATAGCTGGCAGAGACCCAGGGCTCCCTCACTCTAAGACCATCTCTAGACACTGTGTCACGCTGCCTCTCTGATGAACACCTCTTTGTATGTAAGATCAGAGATTTAGAGGAGGAAAGGACCTTGGAGATCAGGAACAGCCAGCCCTCTCATTTTACAGATGTGGAAACTGAGGTTTAGAGGTGTTAAATGACTCATCTAGGGTCACACGACTGCATATTGTCTCCCTTGATAGAAAATCGGTTCCCTGAATTCAGGGCGGCTCCATTTTTGGTTGTCTCACCAGTGTCTGGCATTATGTTTGCCACAGAATAAATACTTCCAGATTGACTCATTTCCAGGTGATAACCATGGTACATCCTGGAGAGAAAAAAAAAAGACGGGGGGGGGGGGGAGAGAAGGAGAGAGGGAGAGAGAAGGGAAAGGGGGAGAAGGAAAGAGGGAGAGAGAGAGAAATGCTTTCTCTGTGCTGATAACAAATGGTCCCCTTAGAAACTGGGGGGGAACCCTGGCAAGATTGGTGTCTGTGATGTGGCAGAGGATGGGGAGGAGACAGGCAAGCAGGTTACAGGTGTTTCTTACCAATGGAGCCAGGCAAGAAGCCCTGGTGGATGGTCAGAGCCAGGTGTGCAGCGGAGGTTGAGGCTTGTGTTGGCTGACTCAGCTCCTCTAACCCCGGCCTGTGCCTCAGGAGATGGGGTTCATCCCTTTCATGCATTGGATCTCTGAGAGAAGGATCAGGTTGTAAGAGAAAGAGGGTAAGGGGTGTGTGTGTGTGTGTGTGTGTGTGTGTGTGTGTGTGTGTGAGAGAGAGGGAGAAAGAGAGAGAGATCAGATGACTGGAGGAAAGGGAGCCATCTGGCCCCACTCCCTCATTTTACAGATGCAGAAAGTGAAGGGACTTGCCCAGGATCACGCAGAACCTAAGTGACAGAGCTGAGATTCGAACCCAGGACTTCTTGTCTGAGCTCTGTGATGCTGCCCTCTGGGTTTGCAGTGACAGTTTGTGGTGGTCACGCTCCCAGCTGTGGGAAGCAGGTCTGGGCCCTGTCCTGGGGAGCAGCTGGAACTCCCCAGGGTAGGTTCTGAATCAAGGCCCCCCTTCTATCATACTGAGGAGTACCTGCTTAGCTTCTGTGGCCCTTGGAGAAGCTTTGCAGGGATTCCCAGGCACCCCGAGACCTCTAGTGTCTGCCAGTCAGGACTATGGTCAGGCATGGCCACATTTGTGGCAGGGAGAGGTGGCAAGGTTGTCCAAATGAGAACTTCTTGGAAGCAGGGTGGCATCATTCTCAGGCCCCGTAGCCCTCTGCCTGGTGCCCTGCATCATTCTCAGGCCCCAGAGCCCTGCTGGCACTTAATAAATGTGAACTGGCCTTTTTTTTTAGCTAGCCTTTGGATAGTGCTTTAAGGTTTGCAAAGTGCATTACCAATATCTGGTTTCTTCCTCACCACAGCCCTCACACAGAGGAAGCTGAGGCAGGCAGAAGTCAGGTGGCAGTTCAGTGTCACACGCTAGCAAGTGTCGGATGTCTCCTTATCACATCTGCTGTGCTAGAAAGGGTGCTGCTTTGGATCTGAGGCCCCACCTGTCCTCAGGAGCACGTGATTTCAGGCCAGCTTCTAGTTAGAATAACGCCGTGGTGATGACAACAGAGCCCTGTGCTAAGTGCTTCCCAGTTTATTACCTTGCTCCATCCTCACAGCCCTGGCGACAGCGGCTGCTATTATCCCATTTTACAGATTTTCCTTTTCCCTCTGTGGGCTTCATTTTTCCTTCTGAGTTAAAGAGTGGGGTTGGCCTTGATGGTCTCTGAAGCCTCCTCTGACTCTAGAGCTCTGGTGCCATGATCTGGGAGGGTGTGCACCCTGTGAACCTTGGGCCCCCAAGAAAAGCCCAAGCAGAGTTGACAGAGTCAGGTAGGCAGCTGTTTGGGGGGAAGGACCACCAGTCTGTGTCTATGGACCTCAAGTAATTGAGCACAGGCAGTAGGTAGAATCATTTGCCTTATAAGGACAAAACTGTAAGATTTCACTTGGGTAATATCTTCTCCTCCCCCCCCCCCAAAACCCATCTAGTCCCACAAAATGAGGCAGAGACCAAATCAGAAATTCAGTTAGAAAAGATCTCTTCGAACTATTGTCTTTTTTAACTGGACTGGAAAATACTGGCAGAATCTTCTGTCCATTTGGGCATGGGCGAAAGGTGATTCTGGTTCATTTTAGTCCTGCCTGGTAGCATTGTTATTGTTGTTCTAAATACGTTTTTGTTCATGGTTTTTGTCTTCCTATCACTTCTATTTCCTGCCATTTCTCTCTCCTCTTTCTTTCTGAGAGCCACCCTTTATAATGATTAGGAAAGAAGAGAAAAGAAAACTTTGGTGAAATTTAACAACACATCAGAAAAAAATCTGACTTTATAAGCAACCGTTTTACATGCACAGCCCCCCACCTCTGGCAGAGAAGGGGGTGAGAGGTCGCTTTCCCCTCTTGGAATTTTTTAAATTGAATTTTATTCCATGAACTTGACAGACATCAACAGACATGAACATTTCCATATACCAAGGGCAGAAAAAGAGAATTGTATATAGAATTCAAATCCTCGTTGAGTACAGCTTGGTCTTTTAAAAAGTACACAACAAACTCAACATGATAGTTTCAAAGCTGCCCTATTCATCCGTGTCTCCATTTGAAATGCTTTCTGTGTATTTTTTTTTTTAATGCTTCATTGAAACTCTTCATTTTCCTTTTGGTATCATCATTGGCCGATCTCTCCTCCCTCTCTCCACTGCACTCAATCAACTTCCCCTTAAAAATCCCTCCCTTGGAACAAAGAAGCAGAGTCAAGCCAAAAAAGAAAAGAACAGAACAGAAATTCACATGTTGGTCCATCGGCGCATCGGAGGCGGGTGGGGAGGCAGCCTGCCTCAACTCCAGTTTTCTGCAGTTATGGTTGCTCATTGATCAGCATTCTGAAGTTTCACAATGTAGCAGTGATTGGTTCTTCTGCTTCTGCTCACTTCCTTCTGCACCAGTTCATATTAATCTGCTCAGGTTTCTCTGAGTCAGTCCCTCATTATTTCTCACAGTACAGGAATTTTCCATTACCTGACATACCTATAATTTGTTCACCACCCCCAGCAGAGGAGTATTCATTCACTTTGTTTCTAGTCATTTACTCTAAGAAAAAGTGGTGCTTTGAACATTTTTGTTGCTCTGGATCCCTTTCCTCCTTCTTTGAAGTATGTGCATAATAGGGGTAGCACAGAGTCAAAGGGTATCAGCAGTTTTGTGACTTTGGATGCATGGTTTCAAATTACTTTCTAGAATGGCTTGGACCAAATCACAGCTCCACCAGCAATGTGGCCGTATGCCTGCCTTCTCACAACCCCTCCACCAGTTGTTGTTTCCTCTTCCCCCCTTTTTTTTTCCTCATTTTTGTGAGATGGAGCCTCTGGATTGTTTTCATTTGCATTCTCTGGTTATTAGTGATTTGGAGTAAAGGTGGGGTTTGAATTAAACCCAGGATTTTTGACTCCAAAATTGTCTCTGCCAGACTACTTGTTTGGACTCCTTTTTTGTTGCTCTTAACTTCAGGTCTCTGCAATGGGACCACTTTACAGAACTTTGTGAACCTGATCCAGAGCCTTAGATAGATAGCCAGCCCCACTCTGAGGAGCACCTTTGGGAACACACCTAGTACCACCCAGGAATGGGCCGATTTTTACAGGATCAAGGACCTGTCTGCAAAAATGATGCCCTTGGCCTTGAAAAAGTTAAGCAGGTGGATGCTTCTAGAGGTAGAAAGAGTGGGTGCCCGGAGCTAAAGCTGCGAGGAGGCGCCCAGGAAATAATAATAATGATAATAATAATAATAATAATAATAATAATCAGCCAGCGTTTACATGGCACTTACTGTGTGTCTTGTCATATAATCTCATAATAGAAATTGTGCCCGTTTATATGATACCTACTGTGTGCCAGGTACTTTGAAAATCTTGTTCCTGTTGGACCCTCACAACAATTCTGGGATGTCAGTATTATTTTTAGGGATATTATTATCCCCATTTTACAGATGGGGAATTTGAGGTCAGTAGTAAAGTGACTCTCTCAAGGTCACACAGCTGGATTTGAATTCAGTTCTTCCTGACTCCAAGACCAATGACTCCACCCACCGTGCCTCCTACATGCCTCTAACACGTCTTACTGAGGAGCCTCAGTTTCTCTTACTAAAATGTTTTAATTCTTTTCCTCTAAAACTGCCCCAAGTTGAGGACTTGGGTTTGGGAATCATTTGCCCTTCAATCTGATGGCTTTATAACCACTGTTTTCAGCTTCTCCCTTTCCTACTGGTGCCTTTGAGTTTGCCTTCCATGGAGCACTTGTAGATTAGGGCTTTGCTGTGTGTGCTGACCATCTGACCCCAACCCTAACCTGGTCCTAAACCACTAAAGAGAAGACTAGACCGAGTGAACTAGGCAGCCACCCACAGTGCAGCGTGCAGCCTGGAGCCATTGTGTGGGATGAGAGGGGTGGCTAGGTGGCACAGTGAATAGAGTCAGAAGTCAGGAGGACCTGAGCTCAAATTCAGCCTCAAACACTTGACACACTAGCTGTATGACCCTGGGCAAGTCACTTAACCCCAGTTGCCTTGCCTTTCCCCCCTCCCAGAAATACCCCATAGAAGCAATTAGAACTCTGCCATCCCAGGAAGGAGACAGCAGGGTTTTAGAACCAAGAACATTGCCTCTGGAACTGGAGGACCTGGATTCACCTCTTAACTCTGACCCTTAACCTCTGGGACTTTGAGGCCTTAGATTCCTCTTCTTGTAAAGTGGGGGTGTGCTTGGAGTAGATGGTCTCTGAGGTTCCTTCCAGCTCTAGAACTATAAAAGAGATTTCTTCAGAGAGGTCAGGTTCTGTGTTCTGATGGTGGCTCAAAGCCTCTGAGATGGGTCAAGGAGAGTGGGTGCAGTTTGGGCATTTTGGCCAGGACCTTAGGGCAGCGGCTAGGTGGCACCATAATGCGTGGAGCACCAGGCCTGAAGGCAGGAAGACTCGTCTTCTAGAGTTCAAATCCAGCCTCAGACACTTCCTAACTGTGTGACCCTGGACAGGTCACTTCACCCTGTTTGCCTCAGTTTCCTCATCTGTAAAATGAGCTGGAGAAGGAGATGGCAGACCATTGCAGTATCCTTGCCAAGAAAACCCCAAAGGGGGTCACGAAGAGTTGGATACAACTGAATACGACAGAGCAACCACACACATACCTTGTCCTGGAGTGGCTAAGGCTCCCTTCCTCTCAGCTGAATCATCCCAGTAAGTAGTAGAGAGCTCTGAGATGGGTAAAAGAAGGATCTCTCTCTGAAATGTGGAGGTGGAGCTGGAGTTGAGTGTGTGAGCTGGGCCAGGGTTGTTGCCAAGAAGGTTGAGTTTGCCCCCAGGGCTAGGGCCCCAGCTGAAGAAAGTCCCTTCCCCAGTGGAGGGCAGCACTTTATCTCTCAGCATAGAGTGAGATGGCTGCCCAGGGGCCCACAGCCGGCACATGGTCAGGTACTAGACTTGAACGCAGGCCTTCCTGGCTTGGCAACCAGCTCTCTGGCTTGCTAATTTATTGTTAGTGTTATTTGCTTTTGGAAGATGAATTCAGATCTGTTGCATCCCCACCCAGAGCGCCAGGGCACCCTCCCAGACGCACTTCCCGCCCTGTGCCTGCATTCTTGGCCAGGCTGGAAAACCCACTTCTGAGGGTCTCATCTTGGGTGTTCACCCTCTTGCTCACTACGCTCTTCCTTTCAGGGAGGTGAGGGATCACCCACAGCTTTCAGTACCTGCTCTCAAAAGAGATTTCTTTATCTTGGTAAGAAATTGAGCAGCAACTTCTTGCCAGGGACAGCTGGGAGCCAACGAGGATGCCCAGACAGTGGATAAAGGAGGAAATGGACCAGGGCCTTAGATGAGGGGGGTTCTGCCCTTGCGCCCTCTAAAGAGGGAGGTTCAGCCAAGGGAAAAAGAAGTAGCAAATGCTGGTCTATGGTGGGTGTCAAGATGGAGAATTTCACGAAGGAAAAGTAGCAGTGAAGGTATCAGGTACAGGAATGATCCCGAGACGTGGAATCACAATATGGAGATGGCCGAAGCTCAGGGTCAGAAGCACTGGAGAGGCCATCTGCTTGACCGCTTTCCTAGAGGAGAATTCCTGCTCTCTATGCTTGAGGATAGACCTCACCTCTGCTTGGCAACCTTCGAGGAGAGGGACGTTCCTCCTGTCCACTGCCCCCTCAGACCATCCCATGTGTCATTCATTGGAGGTAGTGAGGTGCCACAGTGGATAGAGCGATGGGCCTGAGTTCAAATTCGGCCTCAGACAGACTCACTGTGTGACCCTGGGCAAGTCACTTCACCCTGTTTGCCTCAGTTATCTCAACTGTGAAATGGGGATGCCAGCACCGGCTCCATAGGGTGGTTGTGAGCTTCAGATGAGTTAATGTTTATAAAGTGCTCAGCTGGTACGGAGCTTGGTACACAGTAGGTGCTCTGTAAATGCTTATTCCCCCTCCCCCTCCTTCCTTAGCTCTTGCCAGCTTCCTCCACTGCTCCAGGCTCAGCCTCCCCAGCCCCGGTGCTGTCAGTCTGTCAGTGCCTTTCACCAAGGAGGCTGATGGGAGTCTGCAAGACCAGAGTTCAGGTTTTACCCCAGACAGAGGCTTGTGTGCTCCTGGCCAGATCACGTCATCTTCGTCAGCCTCAGTTTTACAACCCACATATAAATAACACATGTTAATAGCACCCAGCTGGCAGGGCGCTTTGAGGAGCTCATGAAGTGATGTAGGGCTGCTACTTTGCGAACATTAACGTGGCCACTAGGGGGCGAAGCGCATCAGGTACCGGGTCTGGAGCCGCAGCTGGAGACCCGGGTTCAAATGCAGCCCCAGACATCTGCTAGCTGGGTGACCCTGGGCAAGTCAGGCGACTTCTGTCCACCTCAGTTTGCTCATCTGTAAATGGGGGTAATGATAGTGCCTACTTTCCAGGGTTGCTGTGAGGATAAAATGAGGGCTTGTAAAGTGCTTTGTTGTTCTTGTTGCTGGGACTCTTTGTGACCCATTCGGGGTTTTCTTAGCAGAGACACTGGAGTGGTTTGTCGTTTCTTTCTCTGGCTCATTTTACAGTTAAGGAAACTGAGGCAAACAGAGTGAAGTGACTTGTCCAGAGTCACACAGCTAGGAAGTGTCTGGGGCTGGATTCGAACTCAGGTCTTCCCGATTCCAGGCCCACTGTACCATCTGGCTGCCCCTATAAAAGTACTTTACAAACTGTAAGTGCTACATAAAAGCATTCTTATTGTCGTGATTAGTTTTTGACTGTCATTTATTGACATTCAATTCAACAAGCTTTTATTAACCATTTACTGTGTTCAGGTTCCTGGAGATCTGGAGGCAGGAAAAGCAGAGGAGTGTGTAGGCCTTCTAGTCTGACCTCCCAGTTTTACAGAAAAAGAGACTGAGGGCCATTGTGCTGCACTGATGCGTCTGGCTGGTAAAAGGCTAAGGCCTGAATGCAACCCGGCTCTCCTGATGTTTGTCTTAAAAAAAAAAAGTTTTATTGATTCCATTTGTTTTTACTTCATATTCATCTAAACACCCCCTTCTGTTGTGATAAAGAATCCTCCCTCCACCCAGAAAAAACAACTGTGTGATCCAGGGATCAGGCAGGGTATATACCATTCAGTCCCCATAGTTCCCTGCTTCTTTGCTTGGAGGGGACATAAGGATGTTTGTTCAGTTACTTGCTTCTGACTTTCTTAGTAATCTCTTCACCGTTGTAGTCACTGTATCATTCTCTTGGTTCTGCTTATTTTGCATGAGGTCACGCACCTCTTCCCAGGTTCTGAATTCTCTGTATTCATTGTCCCAAGTAGCACAATATTATTTCATTGCAGCCATTCGCCACAATTTTTTTCAGCCATTCACAGTTGGGGCTCCCTCAGTTTGCAGTTCTTTGCCATCACTAATGGTGCTGCTTTGGATGTCTTAGTATCTAGAGAGCTAAGCCTTTGACTTCCTTGGGATATGTGTCCAGGGCTGGGATCGCTGAGCCAAGAGAAACTAATAATTTAGTGACTTTTTTTCTTTTTGCATAATTCCAAATGTACATCCAGACCAATTCATCCTTCCGTCAGGGGTGTGTTGTGCCTGTCTCCATAGCTCCTCCGGCATTGACTGCTCCCCCCTCCCCTTTTTTTGGTCTCTTTACCAATTTTCTGGGTGTTAGGTGAAGTCTCAAGAGTTCTTTTGAATTGGTTATGTGGCAGTTTATTATCCATTTATCTATTAGGAAATAATTCTTTGTATTATATATTTATGTCAATCTCCTATAAAGATTTGGGACATAAGACTTATCAGTGATAAAAGCAAGTCTTTTCCCCAGCTACCATTTCTCCTCTTCTATTCATGCAAAGTCTTTCTAATATTATGGAGGGAATTGTCTGTTTCTTTATCTCCTGTTTAAGATCTCCCTCCCCCTAGGCATTATTGGGAAAGACTTATGAGTTCAGTCTCTCCTAATTTTCTGCTGCTGTGACTTGTAATCAATCAACTCATCCATTTTCAACTTGTTTTTTAGTATATGGTATAAGATTTTGATCTAAACTTCATTTTTGCCAAACAAATTTCCAGTTTTTTGAGCAGTTCTTATTTAAAAAAAAAAAAAGGCAGGAGTGGGGAGGGTGGATACCTACTTTGGCGGCTTTTATTTTGGAGTTTGGCCAACACAGGACCACAGTTTTTGGTTTTTGCTTATTTCTTCTGTTCCGTCAATCCTGTTTGCTGTTTTTAATCAAGACTAAATAGCTTTGGTTACTCCTTTACAATACAACCAGAGGCTGCTAATACTACGGATCATTCCTACTTTTTTCATTATTCCATTGAGATTCTGAACCTTTAGTTCTTCTAGATTAACTTTGTTACCAGTCTTCCTGGTTTTATACAATATCCAACCAGTCTTTCACTTATGCTATTTGAGTCTTTGTTGCCTTCTTTGTTGAAATGAAAATAAGAATGCCTGAATGAACTGTGCAGAGTAGTAATAAGCTCAGAAGACCTAACTCTAGTGATCTCAGGGTGTACTGAGGAGTCTGGCAGCATTTACAAAGCACCTAACGTGTGCCATGCACTGTACTAGGTCTCTGCCCTCACAGTCCAATAGAGGAGATACTTGCAAACAACAATACTCTGACAAGTTGTGTACTGTATCAGTCAGAGATAATCTGCTGATTATCTCTCTTCCCTGGCTTCCTGTAGAAGCTGAGACTTTATCTGGGACTTGCAGGAAGCCAGGGAAGATCCTAGACAGAGGATGGGGAGGGAGAGCATTCCAGGCCTGGAGGACAGCCAGGGGCGGTGCCCATAGCAGGGGAGGGACCCAGAGTTCTGGGCAAGGCTCCATACTCCTAGCTCTCCTAGGAGAGAGAGAGAGAGAAAGGAGAGAGAGAGAGAGAGAGATGGCAGAAGGCAAGGATTATCATCCATTTTTATTCTAAAGGGGAACAATTGAGGTATGGAGAGTGTGGTCAGTTAAGGTACTTTGGAATTAGGTAGGGGCTTCTTTTTATAAATAGCCATAGAGCACTGGATCTGGAGAGTTAGGAAGACTCATCTTCCTGAGCTCAAATTTGGACTCACACACTTACTAACTGGGTGACCCTGGGCAAGTCACTTCACTCTATTTGCCTCAGTATCTTCCTCTGTAAAATGAACTGGAGAAGGAAATGGCAGACCACTGCAGTATCTTTGCCAAAAAAACAAAAAAACCCAAATGGTGTCATGAAGAGTCTGAAACAGCTGAACAGGATTTGGACCCCGAGCCTCAGACTCTGCTGCTCTGCCTCCTTGCGGTGAGTGGAGAAGCAGATGGCCATACATCTGTCATCAGAGTCTCAAGACTCAGACAGTCGGAGGCCAGTTGGTCTCACCTGATAAAGACCCAGGGAGGCCTTCTGGGTCAAACATCATTTTTCAGATAAGGAAGAAAAGAAGGCCCAGAGAGATGACGACTTAGCTGATGTCACATAGGCAGTAAATGAAGGAACCAGGACTTGAACTCATGTCTTCTGACTCCATATCCAGTGCTTTTCCCATGGTTGTGCCCTGAGAATTTTCTGTAGGCCAGAGTTTGTAAAGGAACCAGCAAAGCTATCTCACAAGGGAGAGATGGTGTAATGCCAAGCAAAAGCAACTTCCAGGTTCGGATTATGAGTATAGCAAACTCCATTTGTTCGGTGACAAAAAATCCAAATATAGCATAATTCAATAACTTAGTAAGTCCTCAATTCAGTTGCAAAGTACCAAGGTCCAAGAACCTTACCCCTGGCCAGTACGTTAGTCAGAGTACCCCACCCCTGGCTAGTACATTCATTTAGTCAATCACAAAGTCTCTCTTTTCAAATGGAGATTAGTTTCCAATCATAAACAAAGTACATTCATTTGGTCAATCACAGAGCACAAAAAAGTTTCCCACCCCTGGATCACAACTGAATTACAATACCATCCAAATACTTTCTCAAAAGGGGCAGCAGAGCACAAAAGGCCATCTACACTTAAGCCACAACAAGTTAAGATATCATCACAGCATTGAATACCCAAGGAGAGGTGTTTTTCTTCATCTTGATAAGAGGCAAGTTCTCAACAATCTCTGTTCCTGGGGAGACAAAGCTTAACAAAGCCACAGTATGTGTTGCCAGTGTCCTCATTAATTCACTCTCTGCCTGCAGAACAGTCCCAGAAAACATCACAAGATCCTCTTCCAGGATTTCTGTACACATACCACAAGAAAATCCTTCTTAAGGGCTTCTGAACCAACAGCAAGGTTCCAGGACCTCTGCAGCAGCAGCTCTGTCCTTCACCAGCAGACGAATCCAGCAAAACAACATCAAAACAGACAGACAAAATACCGGCATCACAGCCATGCCTCCTCAGTCCTCAGGAAGCTCTGGGTGACAGTTCTCAAAAGTTCTGGGCAGTTCTAACGGGCTCTCAGCAGTCTCTCAGCGACTCTGGCCCCTGGCAATTCTCCTCTCTCTCTGCCTCCACAATACTGCTCCCCAAAAGTTCTCCTGCCTCTCTCTGCTTGGGCCTTCTCTAAATTCATGGCACCAGCTCCTCCCAGTTCAGCCCTATTTCTTCACGTCAACAAGTCCATCCCACAAGTGGGATTCACAAGCTCTGGGTTTCAACACTCAACCTGAAAACCAAGCCAATACAGGGGGATCTTTAAATTCCATTACCATTACAGATAGAAATCCAAAGCATCGCGGAGCTATAGGACAAAGGATGGAGCAAGCAATTCTCATTTTCATTTGTGCTTTCTGGTTTTGAGCTCTGATTTATATACTGGGGTCTGTGTCCAAATCTTGACTTTAATTCTTACCACGTAGGTAAATCACTTAACCCCACTGGGACTGAACTGGAATGAAAGAGATTGGATCAGATGCCTTCCAAGAACCTTCCACCTCTAAATCTTTTATCCTTCGAAAGAAGAAAATGTAATTGAGAAATAGTGATGAAGTGGTCTCTAGACCAGTGGGGAGTTCGTTCTTCTTGACCCTATAAATTGGGGAAATGCAAGTCAGAGTGAGTACAAAGGAAGATCTTTGGTCTCTTCAAGTTTTCTTAGTTCTCTTCAATATCTGGTGATGTCACTACTCTGAGCAGGGTCAAGTTTAGTGACTTTGGGAGCATAGTTCTAAGTCACTATGCAGAATGACTGGACAGTTTGCAGATTCACCAAAAATACATTATTTTGACTATTGCCTTGTTGTCCCTCCAGCATTTGTTGTCATCTTTTTTTTTTTTATCACTTTTACCAAACCTGATTGGTATGAGATGGAACCTCCGAATTACTTTATTTTAAATTATTGGTTGTTTAGAACATTTTTCCTTTTTATTTTCTTATGGTTTAATAGCTTGGATTTCTTACTTTGGGAATTATTGAATCATATCCTTACACTATGTATTAATTGTGGAGTGGCCTCTATTTTAAAATTTTTTAAGCGATTTCTTATGTTTCTTGGAAGTGGGATCTTTATCTCAAACTTGTTGCAAAGATCTTTTTTTATCCATTAATGATTTCTCTTCTAACTTTAGCTGCATTGCTTTTGTTTGTACACAACATTTTTTAACTTTATGTAATCATAATTATCCACTTTATCTTATATGATCCTCTCAGTCCCTTTTTGGTCATGGGTACTTTTCTTACTCATAGATCTCAAAGGAATTTCTTCCTTGTTCCTCCAATTTGTTTATGAAGTGACCTTTTATATCTAAGCATATATACTTTTGGAGCTTAGCTTGGTATATGGTAGAAGGTGTTAGTCTAATCCTATTTTCTGCCAGACTGCTGACCTGTTTCCTAGCAGTTTTTGTTGAATAGTGAGTCATAACCCCAACAGCTGGAGTTTTTGAGTTTATTGAAAATTAAGCCATTTGATCATTTGATCCTATATATCATATAAATACTCTGTTTCACTGACAATTTATTTTTTAACCAATATCAGGTTATATTGATTAAGCCTACTGTTGAGCAATTAATATTTCTCATTTAGGTCTGTCATTATTTTTATAAACAGCATTTTATAGTTTTATTCTTATAACTCCTGTGTGTGTTTTGGTAGGTAGTGTATCACACATTCTGTATGTATTCTGTACTTTAAGTGGACTCTGTCTTTTCTTGCAGAATTTTGTCAGTAATATACAGAGGTTGGGGATTTATGTGAATTTATTGTGCATCCTATAACTTTGCTGAATTGTTTGAGTTTTTTAGTTGATTCTCTAGGGTTCTCTAAGTTTATCATTATGTCATCTACAAAAAAGAGAGAATTTTGTATCTTTTCTGCTTACTAATGTAATAATAATTATTATATATATTATTAATATATATTACTAATATAATAATCTGCTTATTCCCTCCACTGTCAGAATAATACTGGTGATGATGTACATCCTTGCTTTATCCCTGATTTTATCTCAGCATTATTGCTTATAATGCTGGCTTTGGGTTTGAGATTGCTAGTACATTCCATTTTAGGACTAGGTCTATTTATTCCAATGTTTTCTAGTGTTGGTGTTTTGTTTTGTTTTTTTAAGCAGAATGAGTGTTCTAATTTCAGTTTTTTTCCAAATCTATATGATATGATTTTTACTGTTTTTGTGTGCTTTTTGCCTCTTTTGAATGCTCAGTGCTTATCACATTGTCTAGCAGGTAGCAGGCATTCATAAATGTTTATTGATTGGTCCGTTTATAATTTAGTAATAATAACCATAACTAACTTTTGTATAACTTTTACTATGCACAGTCTGACACCGTGCTAAGCACTTCACACTTTATTATCTCATTCAGTCTTCTCCAGGTAGATGCTATGTTATTCCCATTTTACAGATAAGCAACATGAGGTAAACAGTGGTTAAGTGATTAGCCTAGTAACAAAGCTTATAAGTATCTGAATGATGCCTTCCCTGTCACCAATGCAATGAAGCAGGATTCTGTGCTTTTTAGCTTGATGATTTTTAGCATGATGTTTTTAGCCGTGTTGTCACATGTCTTCAATTTATTTTTTAACCAGTATCAAATGATATTGATTTAGCCTACCTTTGAGCAATTAATATTTCTCATTTAGGTCTGTCATTATTTTTATAAACAGCGTTTTGTTGTTTTATTCTTGTAACTCCTGTGTGTGTTTTGGTAGTGTATCAAACACATTCTTTATATATTCCGTGCATGAAAATGGCATAAAGTTCAGCTACTGCCCTGATGTTGGACTATTTAACTTGAAAAGGCTACAAGCCAAGAGTAAAGTGGAGGGAGAGTTAATGCATGACTTTTTGTTCATAGCTGATTGCAGGCTCTGAGGCTGAGATGCACTACAGTATATAAGCTCAATTCTCTTGCTGTTTGTGTTAATTTTGGCTTAACAATCAACACCAAGAAAACAAATATTCTCCAATAGCTAGTTCCACACCATCCGTATATGGAACCATCAGTTACAGCAAATGGTGCAATACTTAATGCTGTGGGTAAGTTCACTTCCCGTGGCAAGTAAGTACCACATAGGTAATGAGGTTGAAGTAGGATCTAGCTAGCTGAATGTTTGGGAGGCTTGGAAGGAAAGTGTGGGAGAGAGGAGGTATTAGGCTGCCAACCAAACTGAAGGTCTACAGAACTGTTGGGCTGACCTCATTGCTCTATGCCCGTGAAACCTGGACAGTCTACCAGTGCCCTGTCAGGAAACGGAATCGCTTTCATCTGAATTGTCTTAGGAAGATTCTGAAGACCACCTGGCAGGATAAGTAACCAGGCACTGAGGTCCTTTCTTCAGCTGAACTACCAAGCGTTCACACTCTATTATGGAGAGCCCAACTCTGATGGGCTGCCCATGTTGTTTGAATGTCCAACCTATACTTGCCTAAAAGACCATTTTATAGGGAACTCACCCACAGCAAGCATTCACACAGAGGTCAGAAGTGATACAAGGATACTTTCAAGGTCTCCCTGCAGAACTTTGGAGTCTATCGTGAGATGTGGGAGACACCGGCAAAGGACCATCCAGCATGGTGTGTCACATCCAAGGAAGCCCTGTGCTCTGTGAGCAAAGAAAGCTCAAGAGAAGCTCCAGATATACAAATCTAGAGCCATCTCCACTCCAGATATTATATGGACTTTTTGTGCCCAGCCTGTGGTAGACCCTTTGGAGCTCAGAATGGGTCTGATGAACCACAGTCACTGTACCTTAACCCCAACATAGTCATGTCAACTTGGTCTTCTTTGAGAATGAAGGACAACCAACCAGATGTCTGAGGCCAGATTTGAACTCAGGGCTTCTGGGGTCCCAGCTCTGGATGCTGCTTGCTAATATTGAGCCAAGCCTACATTCTTGGTGTAAATCCACTCTGGTCACAGTGTGGGATCAAGAGCTATGTTGCTGCAGCCTCTTCACTAGTACTTCCTTTAAAATTTTTACGTCAGTATTCATTAGGGATATTGGTCTATAGTTTTGTCCTGGTTTAGCTTGCAGGACCATATTTGTATCATAGAGGAATTTTATTGGATTCCACCTTTTCTCATTTGTGTTGTTGAGTTTGTCATGTCTGGCTTTCTGTGACCCCATTTGGGGTTTTCTTGGAAGAGATCCTGGAGGGGTTTGCCATTTCCTTCTCCAGCTTGTTTGACAGATGAGGAAACTGAGGCAAATAGAGTTAAGTGACTTGTCCAGGGTCACACAGCTGGTGAATGTCTGAGGCTGGATTTGGACTCATCCTCTGTGCTACCTAGCTGCCCATCCTCATTTTTACAAATAGTTTATGTAATATTGGAATGGATTATTCTTTGAATGTTTGATAGAATTCACTTATAGATGCATCTGGCCCTGGGGTCTCATTCTTTGGGAATTCATTTTGACTGGTTCTGTTACAGTGTCTAAGGTTGGCTTATTTAAATTCTCTGTGGTACTCTTAATTGGGGCATTTTTGTTTAAATGCAAACCTTCGTTTTGATGCCTAGATTTCTTAAAAGCTTATTTCAAATGCCACGTGGTGCAAGAGGTCCTTCCTGAGCCTCCTTCTCCCCAAATCACGTGCCCTCAAAAAATAAATGATGATGTATTTATTGTATGTGTGCTCTTGTTATGTAGTTTCTACTTATGTGCTGTACGTATGAGGCGGTGCAGTGGTTAGAGTATCTGAACTGTACTCAGGAAGCCCTGCGTTCCAATTCAGGCTCAGCTGTATGACCCTGGGTAGGTGGTGTGCATTGGAGTCAGAAAGATTCATCTTCTTGAGCTCAAATCTGGCCTCAGATATTCCTAGCTTTGTGTCCCGGGACAAGTCACTTAGCCCAGTTTGCCTCAGTTTCCTCATCTGCCAGATGAACTGGAGAAAGAAATGGCAGAGCACTCCAGGATCTTTGCCAATACAATCCCAAACGGAGTCACGGAGAGTCAGATATGGCTGAAGAACAATGATGAGACCCTGGGCGAGTCACTTAACTCTTGTTTACTTCAGTTTCTTCATCTGTAAATGGGGATAGAAATAGCATCCGCCTTCCAGAGTTGTGAGGTTCAAAGGAAATGATAATTATGCGGCACTTAGCACAGTCGTGGCACAGCGTAAATGCTATATAAATGTTCTTTTTTTCCCCCTATCCTAAAGAAATGCAGGCTTCTTGATAGCCAAGAGTTTAATTCCTGCCTTTGCATCTCCAGTGCTGGGACTGGAAGAGATGCTCCAGAAACACCTGTTTATGAACAATTAAGGAAATCAGCAAAGATCTGTATGGTCAGCAAAGAGAACAGGCTCCTTACGGAGATAGCTGAGGAATGAGATGGATGAAGTAGGACACTGGTAGCTGTAGGATATCATTGGGCATCAGTGTGGGACACTAGAGACAGTGCCAGATGTGTAGGCAGAGGATCTGGATTCAGATCTTGGCCCTGGCACTCCCCATGTGACCTTGGATAAGTCACTTGATGGCTCCTGACCTCAGTTTTCCCATCTGTAAAACGGGTTGTTAGACTAGGTGACTTCTAGGGTCCCTTCTGGCTCTCAATCTCTGATCCCAGAATCCACTTCCTTAAACAAATTAAGAAACTCAGAGGGTGGTATCTGGGGCACTGGGGGACCCTCCACTTTGAAAGACTTGACCAAAAGTTACGTGGTGTGAGCAGGCATGGATAGATACCATTCTCTACAGGTAGCTGCACCTTGGGCAGTGAGATCACAGAGCCACCAAAGGATGGTAATCAGTGCCATGCATAGTCTCTGATGGATGGCCTTTCACCCAGAAGCAATTAGAAGGTAGCTCCCAGCCCTGTTGACCTTGGTCTGTCCCCTGGGAGCAATAGAGTTGCTTCTTATTTGGGTAGTTGGTAAATAACTGAGAAAAGATTGATCTTTTTATATCTATCTTCATTTTATGGTTTCTGCTGCTTAGTGTCATCTAGTCACAAGAGCTTCTGCCCTGTAAAATGGGTTTAAAGGCAAGGCCTGCATTATTTTTCGGCTCTAGAACCTTCTTTGGTCATAATCTTGAGTACCTGTGAGCAGCATTTGTGTCAACAGTGATGATAGGACGTTTGTAGTCATTTGTAACCTTAGCTTTCCACCTTCAGCCTTTGAAAGAAATGTATTCACCTCTCAAAAACCTAAACCAGAAATTGTACTATGGTCTCCCTATGTGGCAGTAGGGCCTTAGTTACGTGGTCTGACCTGTGATTCGGAGACTTTGCCTTGGACTGAAGTTCAACTCCCATTTATGGCTTTGACTTTTACTTATGTAATTACAATAGGAGAACCTGCTGACTGACCAGCCACTGTCCCGAAAGGGTCTTTTAAGGCATTCTTTTTTAAATTTTAGAGACTAAATGTCTATTTTAGCCCCTTCTTTTACCAACATGCCCGAAATCAGCTTGGGGCATCATCCAATCAGAAGACTTCTGAGTCCTCAGCTCAGTGACCAGCCAGCTGCCTTTCACTGTGCCAGCCTCAGCTCCTGGCATGGATCTGGGCACTAAGGAGAAGCTCTTATTTCATTCCCCTCCCCCTTTTTGTACTTGGTGCCTCTGGGTACTGTTTTACCGTGTAATTGGTATGGGTTTATGCAAAAGGTGGGGTGCAAGCATTATGTAAAGCTTTTAAAAATTAGGTTGGTATTACTTAAAAACCATTTATTACTAAAATGTCTTTCATTGCAAGATTAGGATGCACGATGGGGTGGCTAGGTGGTGCAGTGAATAGAGCACCGGCCCTGGAGTCAGAAGGACCTGAGTTCAAATATGGCCTCAGACACTTAACACAAAAACTAGCTGTGGGACCTTGGGCAAGTCACTTAACCCCAATTGCCCCCTCCTAAAAGCAAAAAAAAAAAAATAGGATGCAGGGAATACTTGTGAATATACATGAAAATTGAATGCTGACAATGTGCATCCACTGAGAATTCATGGCTCAAGATCCACGGGAGATAAATGTGAATCGATCTGCCACTGGCAAACATGTAGCTTCTCTGTTAACCTTTGAAGTGGCATGATGAACAGAATTCTACCCTGTGATGATTACGCGGTGAAAGTCTACAAACCAGTTTTTGGACTAAAAAACAAAATGAAAAGCAAACAGCGTGTGACCATTATGTTGTGAAATGTAATATTTGCTGGTGTCAGCAGGTGGTTGAAATAATTAGCTCACTGTAAGCCTAGGCGCCAAATAATGGGTCCTTCCTCTGCAGCTTTATGGAGTTTATTACAACTATCTCTTGCTAACCCTTGACCTCTCTTTGAGGCAAAACGTGAAGTTGCTGGAAATGTTTGGGTAAGGAAACAGCAGACGGTAGGGTAGGGTAGGGTAGGGTAGGGTGGGGTGGGGTGAGATGGGGTAGGATAAGATGGGGTAGGGTAGGGTAGAATATAACATGTATGTATTATAATACTTTACATGTAACACGATCATATATTACAAGCATCCCAACCCATATTAGACATATAACATTATATGTAATACAGAATAATTATATTGTGGCGTGTCATGTGTATAACATATGGTGGTATATAACAGCTGTATTGTTATATATTACATGTAATATTTTATATTATGCTATCATATCCTATATCTTTTTTTGTTTTTTGGAGGGGGGAAGGCAGGGCAATTGGGGTTAAGTGACTTACCCAAGGTCACATGCCTAGAGCGTTAGAGGCTGGATTTGAACTCAGGTACTCTTGACTCCAGGGCCGGTGCTCTATTCACTGTACCACCTTGCCATCCCAGTATATCCTATATCTTATCATGCATGATCTTGTCTGTGGCTAGATGGACAGTAGGAGAGGGAATTGGGGAGAGCCCTTGAGTAGGTGGGCATTTGAGTAGTGTCACCCTGGACCTGCTAATCCCAGATGCCAGTATAGCCAATGGCCCTGCTCTATATTGCCCCTTTCTCTGCTGCTGTCCAGTCTTACCATCTTTTTCTCTGGTGCTTCTCTTCTTGGCTCAGTTCATCATGGCCTTGCTCCTTCCTCTTGGCTTCTTGAGCCTCAGACTCTCTTAGATAGAATTCTGTAGGTCTGCTCTGAAGAGAGGCCTTCCTTTTATGCAAATTGCTCAGGGTTTGCATTCAAGGAGATTTACAGGCCCTGTTCACATTCTTGAATTGGATGATGGTTCAGTTAAGAAATGTTGGGTAAGAACACTTGGAAGTGGGGGTAAGATCATCTTTGACTCCTGCTTGTGTGTAAAGGCTTTGTCTTCCCTTCTTGCCTTTCGCAGGCCAGAGATGTTGGTTTTGCTTACACTGGTGAAGGTCTCGAGTACCCGGGCTCTGTTGGGTGCCAGAGGCCTCTTACCCTGAGCTGAGCCTCTCTTGAAGATGCCATCAGGCCCTCTGCCTTTTCCACATCCTGAACCTTTTGCCTCACATGTCTTCCTTTGGCAAACCTGGACTTCTCCAACATTATTTCTTGATTTAGGAGACTGGGACCCCTTCTCATAATTTGGTGGTCAGTTCCTAAAGGTGTAAACTTTGGGCTGGTGAATCCTACCCAGGCTGCCTGCTCAGCCCTCTGGCTATCTGTTTCTTTTCCACTTTGGACTTTTCCCAAATTGTAGTGGCCGGGGCCCAGAGCTAGCAAACTCTATCTTTATCAGTCAGCCAGCAAGTGCTGATTAAGTGTCTTTTATATGCCCTGCACTGTGAGGAGACAGAGTCAAGATTGATGCTTCTGCCCTTGAGCAGCTTAGAGATACCCTTGCATGTTTAGTCCTTTACTGAGGCCGGTCCATCTATTCTAGGTGCTGGGGGCTACCAGGCCAAAAGTGCAGTGGGCCCTGTCCTCACTGAACATAGAGGCATGGGAGCAGCAGCATGGCCAGGCAGCCTTTCCTGATGGTGTGTTCTTGACCTTGCTTCAACATAGACTTCCTCCCTGACCTTGCTCCAGTGGAGAATTCCTCCCCAACCCTGTTAATCTGCTATCCTGCCCAGGCTTTCTTGGTGTTTTCCCTTTGGATCTCTCAGCACTTCCAGCACACATCAGTTCTCACTCCCTCCCCCGTCCCCTTCAAATCAGACCCATCCCCTTTGAGACAGGGGCATGGATGGTTTGAGCCTGGAAGGTTTTGACCCTGAGAATGCTTCACTGCAGCAAAGTCAAGCTGTAGAGGCGCATGAGGGGGAGGGAGGCAAATGCATGAGGGCCCCACCTACCAGCATGAGGGCCTCACCTACCAGCATTGGATGAAGGAGGAGGACTTCCCCCCCATCTGATCAGTTTCTTCTGAGGCTGACCCCCCCACTAGACCCCTCCCAGACTGGAGCTCCCAGTGACTTTTGCTGTATCCTAGCTATTAGAAGAGTTTGCCGCAGTGCTGGGCCACACCCCTTGTGTTCTGGGGAACAGCCCCCTACCGGGAGATGAGAGAACATTCTCAATGTTCCTAATGCAGTTCCTCAGGCCCAGTAGAGTTCCAAATTCCATGGAAATGTCCTCCCCATGGCCCTGTCTGCTCCTGGGTTTGGGACCAGATTGTTAAGTGAGCCTACAAAGATGAGCTTATATCCCAGGGCTTTTTACTCAGCTGCAGAAAGCACTTCTTTTAATGCCACCTTTCAGTGGTGCATAGAACATTAACCAGAAAACACCAGCAGAAATGAGCATGTTGTTGCAGAGTGGACAGTGAGTCAGGAAGGCCCAGTCCAAGGTCGCCCTTTGGCGCAGGCTGGCTGTGGGCCCTAAGATCTGACACTTCACCCTGCCTCAGTTCCCCCCTCTGTAAAATGAGCTGGCGAGTGCAGAGGTGAGCCACTCCAGAAGAAAACCCCAAACGGGGGCCTCAGAGGTAGCAGCAAGAGGTGATATTGATAACAAGGACACAGGCTTGTTGTCCAGATCCCATGTGGTGCAGGGTGTGGAGCATAAAGGTGGGGGGCAGGAAGCCCTGAGCCCGGCTTGCTGCCCCGGCCACTTACTGGGATCCAGGGCAGGCTTTTAACCTGGCCCGGCCTCTGCTTCCCCATCTCTTAATCCGCATATCAAGCCTTTCCCTCCTTAAAGCCCTGCTGAAGGGTACCTGGGAGGAAGGGGACGTGATTCACTAGCCATGGAGCTCTGCGGCCAAAATGGCTGCTCCTGCTTTGCTTTTCTTGCTTCCTCGACTAGTGCCTGCCTCCCCCAGGTCATCGGGGCTCTTCCAGCGCCCCCTCCCCCAGGCTAGAGAGCTCTTCCACAGGTCCTTCTGGCCAGGGAGTTCTTCCAGCTCTACCCCACAGTGGGGTTCTTCCAGCCCCCCAAACCAGGAGGCTGTTCCAGCCCCCCCAGGCCAGCAGAGCTCTTCCAGATCCTCCCCCTTCCCACCAGGGGCTCTTAGTCCCCCCAGACCAGGAGGCTCTTCCAGGCCCCCCTACCCCACGAGGGGACTCTTC
>CM053593.1:379038512-379054036 GCA_028646575.1 Pseudocheirus occidentalis
ACTCCTCCCTTCTTTTTCCCTTTCCCCCTTTCTGCCTCCTACCCTTTACTCCCCTTCATCCCTCTTCTCTCCCCCTTTTCTCTCCTCTCCCTCTTCCCTCCCCTTTTCCTTCCTCTCTCTGTCTCCCTTTCTCTTTTCTCTTTCCCTCCCTCATTGCCCTTCCCTTTCTCCTTCTCACTTCCTCCTCCTTCCCCCATCCCTCTTTCTCCTCTCCCCCTCCTTCCTCTGGTCACCTTCCTTATCCTCACTCTCCCTTCCCTCCCTCCCCTGTCCTCTTCCTCCTCCCTCTGTCCCCTCTCTCCCCCTCCCTCTTCCATCTCTTGTCCTCCCCCCTCTTTCCCACCTTCCTTCCATCAGTCGTTGAATCTGACTGGCTTTCTGGTCAGCATAACCCAAGTCACTAGACCCAAGGAAGGGTCTCTAGGCAGCAGGTGCAGGTGGTCCAGCGTCCCAGCCTCACCAGCCTGGGTTCAGACCATGCAGTTGTGTTTTTACACCAGATAGTTTGGACTAGACCCATCATTGAATAGGAAAGGAACTGAGCAAGATCCAGAATCGAATCACAAGATGGTGGTAGCATTGTCACTCAGAGCCCACAGGCCCTTCGTCTCTCCCCCTTCCCCCTCTGCATTCCTCCAGCCTCCCTTTTTCCCGTTTTTCTCTCTCCCCCTTTTCTCTCTCCTCTCCCCTTCCCTCTCTCAATTCCTGCTTTTTTTCTCTCTCATTTCCCCTCCTCTCTTCTCACTTCTTTCTCTTTACTTTCCCCTTTCTCTCCCCCTTTCCTCCCTCTACCTCCTTTCCTTCTCTCTCCCTCCTCCCCTTCCTTCTCTCTCTCCATCCCTGCTCCCCTTATGTCCTTTCTCATTCCCTCTCCCCTTTCCTTCTCTCTCTTCCTCTCTACTTTTCCCCTCCCCTTCTCTCTTTCCTCTCTCTTCCTTCTTCTCTTCCTTCTCTCTCCAGCCCTGCTTCTTTATCTTTTCTCCTTTCTCTCCACTCTTGTATTCCCTCTCTTCCATTCCCTTCTCTCCCAGTCTCAGCCACCGCCCGTTCTTTTTCCCTTCCTCTCTTCCTGCATTCTCTCTCTCCCCCTTGCTCCCTCTCTCATCTCCCTCTCCCTTCATTTTTCCTTTATTCTCTTCTTTCTTTCCCCTTCCCTCTCTCCCCATTCCTCTATCTCCCATCCTCTTTCATCTGTCTTCTCTCTCCTCTCACTGTTTCCCACTCTCTCCATCCCTATTCCCCATCTTCTCTTTCCCCTCTTTCCTCTCATTTCTTTCATTTCTTTCCCTCTCCCTCTCCCCCTCCCCCCTCTGTTCCTCTCCTTTTCCTTCTCTCTTCCCTCCAACCACTTCCCCTCTTTTTCCTCTCTCCTTTCTTATCTTTTCCTCTCTCCCTCTCTCAGTCTCCCACCTTCCTTTTCTTCTCTCTGCTATCTACCCCTCCATCTGCCATCTCCTCTCTTCTTTCTTCTCTCCCTGCCTCTCCCTCCTCCTTTCCTCTCTTCCCCCTTTTCTCCCCCTCCATCCTCTTCCTTTTTTCTCCTCCTTTCTTCCCTTTCCTTTCTTCTTTCTCCCCATCTTCTCTTCTTTCCTCCCTCCCCTTCCTTCTATCCTTTCTCTACCTCCCCTTCCCTCTCCACCTCTCTCTCAGCCTCCTTCCCACTTCTCTCTTCTCCTTTTTTTCCCTCCTACCTTCTCTCCTTCTTACCTCTTTCCCCTTTTCCTTCCTCTTTTTCTCTCTTCCTTTCTTTACTCTCTCCACTCCTGTCCTCTCCTCCTTTTAGTTATCTCTTTCCTCTTTCTTACCCTCCTCTCCATTCTCTCTCCCTCCCTCTCTCCAGTCTCCCTATTTCTTCCTCCTTTCACCCCCTCATTCTCCCCCTCCCTCTCATCTCTCCTCCCTTTGCTCTTCCTTTTCTCTCTTTTCTTTTCCCATCTTCTCCCTCTCTCCTTTTCCTCCATATCTTTCTCATTCCCTCTATCCCTTCACTTTCTTTTCCATCTCCCCTCTCTTCATCTGTGCTCCTCTGTGTTCTCTTTCCCTTTCCTCCCTCTCCTCATCTCTTTATCTCTTCTCTCTCCTTCCCTCTTTGCTCTTTCCCACCCCTTCATTCTCTCCACTTGTCTTCCTCTTTCTCCTTCCCTCACTTCTCTCTCTCCCTCTCTTTCCCCCTTCTCTCTCTCTCTCTCTCTCTGTGTCTCTCTGTCTCCCCTCTTCCCCTCTCTCCCTCCCCCTCCCTCCCTGTGTCTCTCTGTCTCTCCTTTTCTCTGTCTCCTCTCTCCTCTCTCTGTCTCTCCTCTCTCCTTTTATCTCTCTATCCTTCTCTTTATCTCTCTCCTTACTCCCTCTCTATCTCTCCTCTTTCTGTCTCTCCTCTGTCTCTTTCTCTCTGGCTCCTTTCCTCTCTCTCTGTTACTGTCTCTGTCTCTCTGTGTCTCCTCTCTGTCTCCTCTCTCCATCTCTCTCTTCCTTTCTCTTTCATTCTCTCTGTTTCTCCTCTCTATCTCATTTTTCCTTCTCTCTGTCTCCTCTCTGTCCTTCCCTCTCTCTGCTGTCTCTCTGTCTCTTCTTCTCTTTGTCTTTCCTTTCCTCTATCTCCTCTGTCTCTCTTTCTCTGCATTTCTCTCTTCTCTCTCTCTCGTCTCTCCTCTCTCTCTGTATCTCTATCTCTCTTTTTGTCTGTCTCTCTTTTCCTTCTCTCTCCCTCCCTCTCTCTTATTTCTTTCTCTGTCTCTCTCCTTTTCTCTCTGTATCTTTCTTCCTCTTTCTCATTCTCTGTCTCCTATCTCTCCTCTCTGTCTGTCTCTTCTGACTCTGTCTCTCCTTCCCTTTCTCCTCTCTAAATCTCTTCATTTCTTCTCTCTCTCTGTTTCTGTCTCTCTCCCCCTTCCCTCCCTTCTCTCTCTGTCTCTTCTTTCCTTCTTTCTCTTGCTCCTTTCTGTCTCTTTCTCCTCTCTCCTTTTTCCTTCTCTCTCTGTCTTTCTCTTCTGTCTCTGTCTCTCCTCTCCTCTGTCTCTCTTTGTCTCTTCTCTCTCTCCTCTTTTTCTGTCTCTCTCTGTCTCAGTCTTTCCTTCTCTCTCTCCCTTTCTCTCTCTCCCCCTCCCCCCTCTCTCCCCTCCCTCCTCTGCTTCTCTTTTCTATGTCTCTCCCTTTCTGTCTCTGTCTCCCTCTCTTGTCTTTCTCCTTTCTCCTTCTCTATCCCTCTCCCTCTTTCTGTCTCCTCTCTCCTTCTCTATCTCTTTTTGTCTCTGGCTCCTTTCCCCTCTGTCTCTGTCTCAATCTGTCTCTTTCTCCTTCTCTCTCTCTCTCTCTCTCTCTCCCACTCTCTGTCTCCTCTCCTTCTCTATCTCTTTTTTTGTCTCTCGCTCCTTTCTTCTCTGTCTCTGTCTCTCTTCCTTCTCTCTCTGTCTCCTCTTTCCTTCTTACTCTCTCTCCTGTGTCTCAGTCTCTCTCCCTCTCTGTCTCTCCCTCTCTTTCTGTCTCCTCTCTCTCTTTTTCTTCCTGGCTCCTTTCCTCTCTGTTTCTGTCTGTCTCTCTGTCTCTCCTCCTCGCTCTGTCTCTTCTTTCCTTTTCCCTCTCTCTTTTTCTCTCTGCCTGTCTCCTCTCTCCACCTCTCTTTTTCTTTCATTCTCTCTGTCTCTCCTTTCCCCTCTCTGCTGTCTCTCTTTGTCTCTCCTCTTTCTCCTCTCTGTCTCTTTCTCCTCTCTTTCTCTTTCTTTCCTTTTCTCTATCTCTTCTGCCTCTCTCTTTCTCTGCATTTCGTTCCTCTGTCTCTCTCCTTTCTCCTCTCTCTCTGTCACTCTGTCTCTCCCTCTGTCTCCTCTCTCCTCTCCCTCTTTCTCTCCCTCTCTCTCTGTCTCCTCTCTCCTTTTGTCTCTCTCTCTGGCTCTTTTCCTCTCTGTCTCAGTCTCTTTGTCTCTCTCTCTCTACTCTGCTTCTCTCTGCTATGTCTCTCCCTTTCTCTTGTCTCTCTCCTTTCTCCTCTTTATCTCCCTCTCCCTCTCTCTCTGTCTCTCTGTCCCCTCTCTCCTTCTCTATCTCTCTTTTTGTCTCTGGCTCCTTTCTCGTCTCTCTGTCTTTGTCTCAATCTGTCTGTCTCTCTCTGTCTCTCTTCCTCTCTCTTTCTCCTTCTCTCTCTCTCGCTCCTTTCTTCTCTCTCTGTCTCCTCTTTCCTTCTTTCTCTCACTCTCTGTCTCTCTCCTGTGTCTCTCTCAGTCTCCCCCCCCCCCGTCTCTCCCTCTCTTTCTGTCTGGGTCCTTTCCTCTCTGTTTCTGTCTGTCTCTCTGTCTCTCCTCCTTGCTCTGTCTCTTCTTTCCTTCTCTCTCTCTTTTTCTCTCTGCCTGTCTCCTCTTTCCATCTCTCTTTTCCTTTTTCTTTCATTCTCTCTGTCTCTCCATCTCCTCTCTGTCTCTCCCTCTTTGCTGTCTCTCTGTCTCTCCTCTTCTGTCTCTCTCGTTCTCCATCTCCTCTGCCTCTCTTTCTCTGCATTTCTCTCCTCTGTCTCTCTCTCCTCTCTCTGTCATTCTGTCTCCGTCTGTCTCCTCTCTCCTTTTCTCTCCGTCTCCCTGTCTCCCTCTCTCTCTGTCTCCTCTCTTTGTCTCTCTAACTCTCCTTTCTGTCTCTCTTTCTCCTCTCTCTCCTTTTTCCTTCTTTGTCTTTCTCTTTTGTCTCTGTCTCTCCTTCCTTCTCTCCTCTGTCTCTCTTTGTTTCTTCTCTCTCTCCTCTTTTTCTCTTTGTCTCAGTCTTTCCTTTCTCTCGCTCTCTCTGTCTCTGTCTCTTCTCTCCTTTTGTCTCTCTTTTTCTCTCTGGCTCTTTTCCTCTCTCTCTCTCTCTCTCTCTCTCTCCCCCCTCCCCTCTCTGCTTCTCTTTTCTGTGTCTCTCCCTTTCTGTCTCTGTCTCCCTCTCTTGTCTTTCTCCTTTCTCCTTCTCTATCCCTCTCCCTCTCTCTCTGTCTCCTCTCTCCTTCTCTATCTCTCTTTTTGTCTCTGGCTCCTTTTCTCTTTCTCTGTCTTTGTCTCAATCTGTCTGTCTCTGTCTCTCTTCCTCTCTCTCTCTCCCCCCCTCCCTCCCTCTCTCCCTCTCTCTCTCTCTGTCTCTTCTTTCTTTCTCTCTGTCTCCTCTCCCCTTTTCTCTCTGTATCTTTCTCCCCTGTCCTCTTTCCCCTCTCCTCCCTTCTTTACCTCTCTTCTCTTTCTCCCTGTTTGTTCCTCTGACCTTTGTCTCCCACCTTCTTTTTTTCCGTTCATTGTTTCCAATTTACTATGAGTGCTTCTCTAGCCTTTGGACAAAATTATTTCTGGATAATCGAAGTCCTTCATTACTCCTTTATTATGTGTCTGCTCCAGGCTTTTGGTATTTGCCAGACTTCTCATTCATATTCTCTTTCTGACCACATAGTGTGTAGTGCACTTATTGACAAAAATCACTTCTATTTTCCCCTCCATTGATCCTCACTCCAGTGCTTTCCTCTGTGCTGCTTTGATTTCCTTATATGAGTGTGATTTAATATATGATACTACTGTACCTCACCCCCTTTACCTGTCTTGTTTCTCCTGAATAAGACCTCCCCATGGAAAGCTGGGTTTTATTTAACAAGGCCTGGTAACCCCTGTGAACTCAAATTTTGTTCTTTTTCTTCGGTCCTTGACATCCTCTTGTATGTTGCATAAACTCTGAGATGTTTCTCCTGGCTCCTTTCTTGGGTTGTTTCCCATGAATTTCCAGGTGTCTTAGCTTCTAATGTCCACTCTTTGTAGCGACCTGTAGTGGTTCAGTGCATGGAACTTTAGGCTTGGAGTCAAGAAGACCTGAATCCGAATCCCATTTTAGGGACTTGCCAGCTGTGTGACCCTGTGCAAGTCACTTAGCTTTTCCCATCCTCAGTTTCCTTACCTTCTTCCCTTTTTAGTTAAAGTCTTTACTCAATAAATCCTTCACATCATTTGTTAGGGAGACTCCATCCTTGGCCGGGCATCTGTCAACCCTAAGCTCAAGAACATTCATTGGTTCCCTATTGTCTCTAAGAGAAAATACAAACTCTTCTGGTTGATATTTAAAGCCTTTTCTGGGCTGACTCTAGCCTAATCCAGTCTCACATGACTTAGCTTTGCAGCCAAACTGGCCTACTTGCTATTCTCTGTACCAGATATTCCGTCCCTCAGTGCTGGGACTTTCCCTCCACTGTCTTCCTTTTTCTAGAATGCTTTCTTTTCCCTCCTTACTTCCCCTGCCTTGGAGTTCTTAGCTCCCACCAGTGGGCATCCCAGCTGCCTCTTTTGAAAGGTCTTTGACAGTTCTTTTAAGCTCCTTGAGGGACTATTGTTTTGCCTCTGTCTCCTCCCCCCACCCCCTTCCCTTAACTCCAGTGTAGATGCTTAACAAAGGTTTGTTCCACTAATTCAATACCTAAGATTCACATAGCACTTAGAAACATGTATTTATTATCTTCACAACCTGATGAGATGGGTACTAGATATTGATAGAATTGTAAACCTAGTGGTCAGAGGGACCCAAGATGCTGGATCTTCCCACCTCCTCATTTTAGGCAGGAGAATACTGAGGCACAGAGAAGTTGAGACACTTGCTCCAGTCGCAGGAAGCATGTAAAAGAGTGGATTTAAATGCAGGTCAGTCCTCGATTCCATTGTACCCATTGCCGTGATTAGTCTAGGCAGTGCTGGACCTTGCTGTTCCCCACCTGTGACATCCCACCTCCCACCTCCACGCCTTTGCACAGGCTGTGAACTTGAGGGCAAGGTCTGTCTTCTGCCTTTTCTGACATACCCTGAGCTTAGCACAGAACCTGGCACACAGTAGGACTTAAGAAGTGCCTATTGAGTATTAACTGACATGATGGCCTGCCCACTTCACCTTTTAGATTCTCTAGTTTTTCTTTAAAGTGGGTCTCAGACTCCCTTTTTTGGAAGAGATTTTTCCTGATGCTCTCCTCCCTCCCAGTACATTGTATTCATTTTGCATATTCTTTTTACTGTTAATAAGAGTTTAAGCATTCTGAGGTCAGGAAAAGTTTTATGTTTGTCTTTGTGCATCTGGTGCCTGCCCTGGTGCTTACAAAATGCTTGTTGATTGATTGACAATGACGCATTCGAGCTGGATTGAAATGAATGTCTTGTGAACTAGTGATAAAAATGTCCTTTCAGATTGGGTAAAGTTTAAAAAAATGGACATGCTCTGAATTCATGCCCTGTAGAGGTTTGGCTTTGGTGGTTTGTAATGTTTTTTTGCTATAAGGTTTATTTTTATTTCTGTTAACAAATAGAGGCAAGAGAAATGAGTTTGACCCGGAATTGAATGGGGGCAGAGGGCAGGCTGCTGCATGTTTGGGAAACTGAGTCCTGTTTGTAAGGCTCTTGGGCTGCCCTGGCCCACCAGGGCATACCACTATGGCATTATCATTCTTAAGGTCATCTTCTGCAACTACGTTACCAGAAAAATAGATGCTGGTCATTTAATGGTCAGTTGGCTGCTTCCCAGTGGGCATAAGTGGGTAACCACATAGGAACAAGGGGGACTTGGGTGACATGCTGCTGTGTGACTTGGCTTATACCTGATACACCTGCAGCTGCATGCACTTACATGCAACATTGGCCTCTTTCCCTGTTGGGCCTTGAACAAAGGTAAGACAAAACCCTCTGAGAAGCCCGGGGATAGCAGGGAGCCAGATCTGGAACCAGCACACCTGGGCTCCAGTCCTGGCTCTGCTACACCTGTGTCACCTTGGATAAACCACTTCCCTTTCTCTGGGCCTCAGTTTCCTCATCTGTAACAGGAGTCCCCTCTGAAACCCAGAGAAAGTGACTCCCCCCAAAGTCATACACAGGTAGTAAATAACAGCCTGAATTTGAACCTGGGTCCTTGGACTGTAGATCTCGAGGTCTTTCTTCTACACTGAATTTGGGGCTGGATTTCAGAGTGAGAGCTGGAAGTGGCTAAATGGTCCAGATGAGGTCCATTGAGGGTTCTATGTCATCATCCAGGGAATGAGATTTATTTTTTTTTTGGCTTAGTAGCGTTTTGAAAGTGGATGGCAATGCTTGTTTTCCAGGCTGAGGCAAGAATTCACTGTAAATGTTTATGTATACATGGTACTCTTGGGTGCTTAGCCTTATCTTTCTACATATCTGCCCCTCCCTGGGCAAACCGAAGTTTGCTTTGTCAGTGGATGGTAAGTAATTGGATTTGGTCTGTTCCCTTGGGGCTGTTTCAGGTGAACAGACAACCCCTACACCCTCCTAGAGTTTTCCTGCTCTTTGTCACTGGGCTGTGGTCTCTCTCAGTGATGGGCAGATGGTCTGCAGAGCCTCTGGCTTCATAGGATCACAAAGTTTCAGACTGAGGAGGGAGAGTCCAGTTCTCTCATTTTACAGATGGTGAAACTGAGACCCAGAAAGCAGCAATAGCCACCCCAAAATCACAGTGAATTTAGTGTAGTGAAATTGGAACTTGCACCCTGCTCATCTGACTCCTTGGGCCATGGGTCCACATTATTGAATTTCTTGGAGAAAGGGAAGCATGCAGACTTATTTGGTGACATTGTAGGCTCTAGCTGGGGGCATCAAGAAAGTCTGTATGTACAGGTGGTGCTTGAGCTGCACTGTGAAGGAGACCAGGGATTTTAAGAGGTAGAGGTAAGGAGGGAGGGCATTCCTGGCATGGGGCACAACCTAAGGATGGAGGTGAAAGATGGAATGGCATAGATAGAAAATAGTTAGAAGGCTCCCCAAAGCAGAGTATGAAGAGGAGCTGGTCTTTGAAGGGCTTTTGGGACCAAGCAGGGGAGTTTGTTTTGGATAAGGGATCAATGCGTTTGTGATATGTTGTATTACATATATTGCAAGTGTATTAGAAAACTATAAGGCAGGGTCCTCTTTGAGATCTGCGGGAGAAATTGTACTGACTGAGGTGGGTGGTAGGGAACCAGGAGTAGCTTCATAGAGGAGGTGTGATAGCTCCTGAATGCTGTAACTCACTACAGTACAGGAAAGCAGGTTGCAACTCAACAGAAAGCAAAAGGTCTTAGCAGTTAAGAGTTAAGAGTGGAAGGAGAGGGAGCCTTTTGAGATAGGAGGTTTCCCTTCGCTGAAAGTATTTAAGCAGAGGCAGGAGGTTTACCAGGGATACAGGTAGAAAGGATTCCTACTTGGGAGAGAAAAAAGGTTATACTTCATGACCTTTGGGTCCATGCCTGACTTATCTGAGGAAGTTCTGGGGAAATCTGGCCACCTCCTAGAGTTGATGGCAACGTTTGACTTGTATTTTTAAATCACCTAATCTTGGAGACCTTTATATTTGAGTTCTGAATTCAAAAGCTGTGTTGGAAGTTAGGTTACTTGCTTGCTTCTCTTTTATGCCTTATTATAGCCATTCAGCTTTTTCCTGGTCCAGCATTTTTTTTTCAGTGGCCTAAATGGCATGCTTATCAAATCTGCAGATGTCACAAAAGCGGGAGTGGGAGCTGACAATTTGTGCAGTAGCATCATGATCCAGAGAGATCTTGTCAAGCATGAGCAGCGGGCTAAAATTATCAAGATTAACTTGAGTAGTGGATAAACATCAAGTGTGGCACTTGTGTTAAACCTGGATTTCTCTAGCACAGGACATGGGGGTGGGATGCACTGGGAGCAGCCCCCATCTGTTTTGTGCTCAATTCAAAGGAACTGGGAACTTCTGGCTTCAGGTAAGAGAAGAGGTATGTGCTAGCTCTCTAGAAAGGACTGGTATTTAGGAAAGAGACTAGGCTTGTGTTTATCCCAGGTGGAGAAATCAATAGAAGTCAGAGAGAGGGAGTTGACGCTTCCTAATGATAAGTTATCCAGAAGAGAGTCTCAGGGGACAGTCAGTCCATCCATCAGTGTACATTTAGCCAGCACCTACTATGTGCCAGGCACTGTGGTGGGTACCACTGCCCTGGAGGTGGGCGGCAGCGTGTTCAGTCTTGGTGGTTCCCCAACTCTTGGTGGTTCCATTGGTTGGGGCTGACCCTGTTTGTAAATTTGCTAATAATAGTTGACTAATTCAGCTGAACCCAAATATCCAGGACTGTTTCTACCCTCAGAGTTCTGAAAAAAATGGGCAGCCCTTGGTTGTGGAGGCAAGTTGTCGTCTCAGTAATTGCAGCATGGTGGTGTCAGGCAGGGCATGGTGGCAGATGGTTCTCCTCAGTTCTCTCTGGCTCCTTCCTTCACTTCCAACCCAGGTTATTGGTTTTGTGCCACATTGAGCACAAAAGGGCAGGAAATCATATGCCTAATAAGGTCTCTGTTAGAGACCCTGCCCAACACACACACTCATCCCTTCCTTCCTTTTGCTGGTGCTGCTGCATATGGTGGCAGCCCTTGGGGCACTCAGTAAATATGAAACCAGCTCCAGCAAAACAATGACTTTGATGAGCTGCCCTCATACCTCATATGTGCCTGACTCAGAGGGTTCCTTTACCCGACACGGCAGTGCCTTGGGGGATCCTAGCTCTAGGGCTGGAATGGACCTCAGAAGCCATCGCCCAGTGCCGTCATCTTACAGAAAGGAAACTGAGGCCCAGGGAGGTCACATAGAATCAGAGACTCACAAGTGTAGACTTTGAAGCGCCTTGATGATGGCTCACATTCCTTGGGGAGCTTTATCTTTGTCATCTCCCACAGTAGGAAGAAACCCCTATTTTCTCAGTGGGAGGCAGTGTTGCATAGTGGGTAGCCAAGTTAGGACTTGGGAATCCCCCGGGGTTTCTATCTGGCCTCAAACACCTGCTGACTGTGTGACCTTGGGTGAGTCACTGAACCTTTTTAGTACCTTAGGCAGCTCTCATCCAAGTTGCAGAGAAGAAATCCATCAAAACTTCCTCTTATTTTAAGCCTGCCTCAAGTAACAAAGTCTAAAAGTTCAGTTTTTCTCTTTTTTCTTTCATTCAGTTCATTAGAATGTAACTAAGCTCCTTAAGGAGATGAACAGTCTCACTTTTGTATTCTGCTGGAGGCAACACTGGAAGTTATTGAGAAAAGACAGGGTTGTGTCTACACTATAGGAACATCCCTTTAGTGGCTGTATGGAGGATGGACTGGAGTGGGGGTAACTTGAGGCCAGCAGGACCCCCCAGTAGCTATTGCAGTAGTCCAGGCATGAGGTGGTAAGGCCCTCTTGGACCAAGGGGGCAGTGTCAGGAGAGAAGGGAGCAGATTCAAGAGATTCTGCAGAGGTGAAATTGACAGGCCTTTGCGCCATATTGAATATGGGGGGGTTGAGGAAGATGAGGAATCCAGGATGGTTCCTGGGTTGGGAACCTGAGGGACTGGGAGGATGGTGTCGCCTTCTACACTAATAGGGAAGGTAGGAGGAGGGGGAAAGTGTTTAAGGGAAAGAGTTCTGTCCTAGCCATGTTTTGCCTAAGATGTCTACTGGATGTCCAGTTCGAGATGTCTGAAAGCCAGTTGGAGATTTGAGATTGGAGGAAAGCAGAAGGTTGGGGCAGGATAGATAGATCTGAGAATCATCAGCATAGAGACAGGAATTAATGAGATAATCAGGTGAAGTAGGATTTGGGGAGAAGAGAAGAGGCCTAGGACAGAACTCTGAGGGACCCCTATGTTAGAGTGTGTGATCTGAAGGAGAGCGAAGTCCACTAAGACTTTAGGGACACTGAATAAAGATTGTGGGCCCAACTTTATTCTAGGCATTAAATGTAGCTGTGAATCCCCACCAGGGTCGCAGAGACAAAAATGAAGAGCTCTCAGCAGCTTCCGTTCTGTGCTAGGGAGAGTGTGATGGAAACAGTTTGCCCACATACAAAGTTATTTGAAGGGGAATTTAGGGAGTGTCATTGCAGAAACACTGGCAAGTGACATGTGGCCAAAGACTCCATGTGTTATCTATTAGACCTTGTGGGATTTCTATATGGAAAGGAAGGAGAGGTGGGGCGGGGGGAATATACAAAAAAAATACACATCAAATCACTTGGATCAAATTGCTTTTGAAACTATATATCAGTGGATACTGGAAAGATACTTGATAAAATATTTCACTTATTTCTGTCAGACAGTAGGAATTTTCCCCGTAACACAACAGTAAATATCTTTATGAAACAAAACTTTAATATCATAAGAAATAAAGAAACATTAAAAACAAATGTAACATAGGGGTGTTAACTATTAGCACACTCTTAGAAATGGCACATGTACCAATAATGAATTAAAATGGGGAAGCGAGGAGACTGTTAAATGTCCTAAAAGTCACAACATGCTGGGGGCAGTGAGCAGTGCCCAGCTAGATTCAAGGTGGGGGTGGGAGGGGAACCTTTGCTTTCTGTAGAAAGAAGCATAGTAACATTTCATGGGATCAAATGTGAAGGGTCCCACTTCATTTGAAAAAACAAATCAACTTCCCAAGTCCAGTAGGAGGGAGCCTTGCCTAACTAATAAATTCACGTTTTATATATATATATATATAAGTATCATACCTTTGTAATGTAGTTATGTACAGAAAATATGAGACAAAGCAAAAGTTAATTGAAGTAATGTGACTTTGAAAAGGTCATAAATAAACCCTTCAAAATAAGCCACATTCCTTCCTACTAAACCATTTCTCCCCTTAGCTTATCATTATTTATTCTGACTCTTAGCTGAAAGTAAAGCTGGTAATAACCATTTTCAATGAGCACAAAGTATTACTGCAGCACAACACAGAGCTTTAAATTAATTGGCCAGAAATTAACTGAAAAACTTAAGTAGTGGGAAGGCATTCCTCTGCCAGTGTTAGGTCAAACTAACTCATGGTGAAAATAGATTTATTAAATACTAATCCCTAATACACAAATGAATTCCCAGATGAATCTTTAGATTGACTTCAGTACTAATCAGAACACCAGTGGGCTATTTTATGTAATTCAATTAAGCCCCAAAAAATTCACATGGAGAAGGAGATAGGCAAGAATTTCCAGAGTAATTGGGGGAGGAGTCGATCCAAGGGAGCACTCCCAGTGGGTCTGGACCTTACTAAGTGGGTAGTCATTCAAAAGGAAGCTGAGAAGTGGGTGAGGGGACCCAGGAAGAAGGTACCCAGGGAGTAGATAGCTTGTGGGAAATGAAGTGATTGGCCTGGGAGCCCTAATGGGGAGGAGGCCTTTGGAGGAGTTTTTAGAGGGGCAGATGAGGCCGTGTGACCAAACAGGAGAGAATCTTGCAGAATGATCTGTTTGCTGGTGAATATAGTGTCTGTGCCATAGTCAGGAAGACCCGAGTTCAGTTCAACCTCAGACACTTTAGGAGCTGTGTGACCCTGGGCAAGTCACTTACACTGTTTCTCAGTGGGGGTTTTTTATCTGAAAAATGAGGATAAGAATACCCCCTCCCTCCCTGTGTTTTTGTGAGGTTCAAATGAGTTAAGATACAAGTACCTTGTAAACTTTTATGTGCATTGAATGCCCGTATCAACATCAGTCATTCCACAGCTTGACCCTATTATCTCACACTTGGGGAAACTGAGGCAGGGAGAGGTGAATTGATGTGCTCAGAGTAACATACATAGGTAATATAGGTAGGGTTAAATGACTTGCCCAGGGTCATATAGGTAGTAAGTGACAGGCAACATTTAAACCCAAGTCCAGTGACTCCAAAATTCATGTTCTTTTCCCACTTTGCCATGCCCACTCATTTAAAGAAGAGTTTTTAAAAAAATGAGGAAACTCAGGACCAGAGTTGAGGGACTGGACCAGGGTCACACAGGTGGTTAAGTGGCAGTCACTATTGGAACCCAGGTCCTCAGACTCCAAAACCAGCCCTCCTTCCATAGCTCCATGTTTACCTCTGATACTTTGGAAATGTCTTTTAAGAAGATTACTTAAAGCCAGCCTCCACAAGAATGTGCTTTGGCCTCCTACCCTCTGTGTCAGGTATTTGAAAATAATCCTTTTCAAAAGGTTTCCCAGCATCTGCCTCCCTGGTTTAGCTGATAAACCTTTGTGCCTGTGATCGATCCACTCCCACTTCTGGAATCCAGGATTGGAATTCCAGAACACAAAAGAACACACCAATTAGCCACATTATGAACATTTGAGGGCAGGATTCTGGCCACGTGCAGGGGGGAATTAAAAGCCTCGGCTTTGGAATGCACCTTGAAACGGTCATTTCATTGCTAGGCAGTGAGTTTGCTCTTCCCATGGGTAGCAAGTGTCATTTTATGTTTCCTCTGGGTAAGTTAGTTCTGACTCTTAGACTTCTAATGACAGAGAGAAAATTGTAGAAAGCAGAGGCATCTTCCTGGAGTAGGGAAACTGCCTGGGAAGATTGGAGCCTTCCAGGCTGTGCAGCTGGCAAGCAGTTACTGTTTACTGTGTGCTAGGAGGGTGGGGGGGAGGTACCCAGATAAAAATGAAACCCTCTTTCTCTGCAAGGAGCCGACCTTTTGGGGGACAGAGGAAGATTGTGGAGATAAAGTTGTTGCTCTGAGAAGCTACTGGCAAGAAAATGTATGTAAAGCACCTTCCGGTCCTTCCAAGACTATTGGTCAGGCTATCAGCCAACAGTGGCTTATTAAACCCTGGTTATGTGCTAACTGCTGATGCCTCCTACTATGATTCCATTAGAGTTAGATCTAGATAAGGCCTTGGAAGTCCATGAATCCAACCCCCTCATTTTACTGGTGAGGAAACTCAGGCCCTGAGGATGAAGTGACTTGTATGTAGCTAATATATTAGGGGGTGGGATTTGAACCCAGGTTTACCCGCTTCTGTAAGTCCCACATTCAGTCCAGTGTACCACACTGATGATGGCGATCATCATATTCCAGAGTCAGGTCAAGTCAGTATCAGTACAGCGCTAGCATCGTCCTAGCCACCGGGGATATGTTGATGAGCATTCTACCCTCAAGGGGCTTCCCTCCTTTGGAGACCTAGCATATACAGTAAATGCTTCGTCAGAGTTAATAGAACTGTGTGCAGCGTCCATTTCTTAGGATTTGGAACGTGGCTTAACTACTTCAGCTTATTCCAGAAGTTTATCATTTCTGTGTCTTGGCCTCTAATGACTAATTATTACTCATTCTCTTTATTTGAGGCCAAATTCTTGTCAGGAACAAACCCTAAATAGAATGTTCTTTGAAACAGGAAAATGTGCCCTGTTCTGTTGACAGTGATCTGTCTGGATTATGGTGTAGTTTCAAAGTATGCCCCAGAGGCTGCCCTTGGTTTGTTTTGCTTCTGCTGTGGGGGCCCCCATTGGACTGTTCCCCCCCCCCCATGGTGAGAGGGATAATTACTAGAAGGGGAGTCCTGGCTCAGTGAATGCATGGTCAAGTGAGATGATGTAACTGGGTAGGCATGTTTGTTAACATAAACCTCAGATCCCTGGGAGCCATCCTGAGTATTTTTTCAGGAATACAAGGAGGCCTCATCTTTATAGACTTGCAGACTGATTATATAAGTCTCAGTCACACGTTTTCTAGGAACCCTCCACAGCCCACATGCTTGATCTGGCAATTTCCAGAAAGTATTTGAGGTTTGCTTTAAAAGTCTTGCCTCT